>JAJOZX010005162.1:0-360022 GCA_023014485.1 Bathynomus jamesi
CTGCCGTTGTTGTATGGTAAATAGCAGTTTACAATTAATATGCAATCATTGTTCACTTGTAATTCAATGCCTAACAACCTTACGTTATCGCTTGTTAAAAATCTTATATGTTTTGACAAATGTTTCCTTAATAAGAAAGCAACACCACCAAAAGGCCTACCGTACATTAATTCATCTGACAAGTCTACTGCTGATGACGCATGGTACATAAAGTCATCATGGATGGTAGAGAGGAATTTTAGCTCTTGCTTTGGTAGCCAGTGCTCCTGCAGGAGTATCAAATCTGCACTGTCGCAGATTTTATGAACATCTACAGTTGAATTCCTCACTGACCTTACATTATATGAGACTATTTTCAACAAGTTATCCGCCATGACTGATAGAAAATTTATTATTAGTAAGATTATTATTATTGTACACAGTACAACTTTCAGGCATTACCGTTAGGGCGCCTATTATTATTATTATTATTATTATTTTGCCTGTTATCAAATCTCCTGGAAAAGTGAATAAACTCCTTAACAATAATACCGTCTGGCCATTGACTCATATTATACGGGTTGAAATGCGCATTTACACCTTTAATTATTACTCTAAAAGAGTTATAATACGGAGATTTCGTGTTTAGTTTATTAACTATCACTATACTGTGTTCACCAATGATTTCTTCTATCATGTGTCGAATATCGCTTGCCTCGTTCGAGAGCTGAATTCGCGACACAAATAGGGTGAGATTCTCCATCGGTGGCCTCGCCGCGGAGACCGGTTGAGGAGACCTTTGGGACGGGCGCCTATTAACAGTTACCCACCCGTCCTGCTCCCTCGATCTCCCTGAGTCAGGGTTCGCCTGCCCGGGGGATGGGTGGCACAACCTTTGGGGGATAGGAGGCCCCTCCCTTACTCTGTGGCTTGGTGAGGGTCTGTTAGCGGTGTTTATACCCTGACGGCCGCGCGTGCCTCTCCTTCTTCGGTGGGAGGGGGGGGGACTGCGTACCGAGCGAGGCGTAATCGAACACCTCTCCTCTGCAGTGGGAGGCAGGGAAGAGGGCAATGATGCCTCGACTCTCGGCATTGGACCGTCCCTGTTCCTCATTGTGAGATCGGGAGCAGGAGTCCTTTCTTGAACGGGAGGGGGGTTGACCGCTACCCCTGCATGCTGTGTTTCCACCCCACCTTCAGGGGGGGAGTTGGAGGCGGGGATTTCGTTTCCCTCGCTGCCCGACGCGCTTCTTGGAGATCTGGCTTGCTGAACTACTTCCGAGTAACTGGGCTTTGGGAGGAGCGTCTCTTTCAACGCATCTAACTCTGATCGGAACTGTTCTATCGAAATCGCGTTTTTCTAATTTGACACCACGTGTTGGTGTTTCATTTCAACTATCGACTTTTGTACCTCATTATACTGTTTGAGGAGCACCGAGACGTTTACGTCACCCATAGAGATTATCGGTATTCTATGGAAGTTAGTAACGTAAAAGGTAATCTTATTCTCATTATCCCGGAGAGTCGACACTTTATTTATAATGTCTTTCAGGGTATTCTCGTTTTTAGAATTACCTCTACGGGTTGGGAGGGAAGCACCGAACAGGGTGTTTAATTGTACCCTCGCATGTTCTATTTCTTCTGAATCATAAAAATCATGACAGACAGATACAAGAAGGTCTGACCTAATATGATCTACTTTGTCGAATATGAAACATAACAGAGGATTTTCTACGAGATTTACAGCAGACGACCCCATTGTATCTGTAACGGCTTGCGGGGGAGCGTAGCTGGTGGGGGCTGGATTGGGGTGGCGATGGGGGGAAACGCCGAAAGGGGTTCCACTTTTTCGTCCTTTTAAATCATGCTCTGGATACCAACGGTTCGATGTTCAGGCATCTTTTCACATTAATTATGTAACTATTTCTATGACACAAAAAGTAGACCCGCGGAGTCACTCTACGATTATACCGTAATGAAACATACATTTCCCGCGATCACCGTCAAAACTTTTACTATTAAACGGAAAGTTCGCAGTGTCTATGATGGGGGTAGGGCGGGACAGGGGAACGAGATGGGGATGCTAAAAGGAGTGCCCACTCCTTGTCCCTTTAAAACATGTAAGCGTGTAAGTTTGTAAATATACCTAAAGTAATAAAACCTATTTATTTGCTTGGTCTTTCATTTAAGATTTCAGAGCCTTTCCTTGGCCTTTTGAAAATATTTTGAACCGTTTATGTAGTTAAAATTCACTCGTTCATTCGTTTAGTTCGTTCATTCGTTCGTATGCCCGCTATTTCAAGGTCACTGTTTACCTCCCTCATCATAGGTCCAAGAAGGTAGTGCCGGATGTCGTTAGAAAATTTTGAGGATATATTATGTGTATTATTATTAATTAAGTATTGCGGACCATCTAATAAGATTGTAACTGAATATTCCTTGAACTGTAACGACTTGCCGCCGCTCACTGAGGAAATTGTATACCCATTTTCCTACTTTTCCCGTTATTTCCATATATTTCAGTTTATGTGCTATGATTCCATGGTCACACCCGTCGAACGCTTTGGTAAAGTCTGGGTATATTACAGCATAGTTTTCATGACTTTCAAGTGCATCAATAATGTTGTTAAGTGTTCTATTAGTTGTGATAGGCATGATCTTCCTGACCAGAATCCATGTTGGTTATCATTTAATTTTTTCCGAGTTTCCAAAAAATCATAGATTTTATCCGTAACTATTCTTTCAAATATTTTGGTGAGATGAGATGTAAGCGACACTGACCCGTAGTTTTTATCCCCGGATCGATCTCCTCCTTTATATATTGGAACCATGTTCATTCTCTTCAGGATGCTCGGTATTTCCCCGTGTCTAGTGATCGTCTCCATATCCAACATAGGGGCTTAACGTTAACGATTTCATTCTTGCGGCGCTTTATTTGCGTGGCATTCCATTTGTCCGAGCATTGGCGATTCTGTCAGCGTCGCTAATTTTCAAAATTGTTAGCGAAATTGGTAGTGGCGCTATATTTTTAAAGTCACTCGCTAACCGCTGATCGCTAATTTTTTGCAAACCACTTTTAAATTGGGTAGAATTTATTCTTCCATTCGTTTGTTTTCTCTATTAATTTACATATACGAAAGGAATTAGACTCTTGCATAAAAATGTTTTAATTTTCTTAGACTATAACGTCACATTTTTGTACCTTAGCAACCAATTATATGAAGGTGTGCGCTAATATATGTAAGTAAATTACGGAAGACAGAACGTATATACAGTAAATTGGGGTGGTTTCACAAAAAATTAGCGACAAAATTAGCGTTACCGTTAGTAGCGCTAACTTTAGGAGTTAGCGGGCACAACACTATATATATATATATATATATATATATATATATATATATATATATATATATTAGTGGTGGACCGGATATCCGCATCATTTTTAACATCCGCATTCGCACTTCTGACCGCGGATGTTATGCGGACATTACCTCTAATAAATTATGCAATTTACAATTAAATTAGCTTATAAAGTAGCTTATAAGGCCCAGTCATGCACATTTCATGTAAAATATTAATTATTAATGAACAAACAAATATATAAACCTCAAAATATAAATACCTGGTAACACAGAAATTCTTGAGAAAGTTATTATTTTTATCATAATGAAAACGTTAATATTAATTTTAATTCTTATGCATTGCCTCCCATAATAGTAATATCACGAAATTTGAAAAATTATGTCATATATTCATAATTCTATATTATATTGATAGATTAACTAAATATCCGCATCCGCGGAAATTGAAAGTAAAAATCCACGTCCGCATCCGCAGATGTTGAAAAACTGACATCCAGTCCACCACTAATATATATATATATATATATAACGTTTCTCCTCCTCGTGTGCAGAAACGTTCCTTAACACTTATGTCGTTTCTATTCATATATATATATATATATATATATATATATATATATATAACGTTGCACAAAGCTTTTTTTAAAATTTTTGTAAAAAAAAATATTTGAATGTTTCCTTTAGGGGTGGGTGCTCTTGGCCCCTCCTTCCTGCATAAAAAGCATTTAATTGATTATGAACGCTAGAAAGTAATCATAAAAAATTAGTGTTTATAGTGAAGAGTTTGGGTTAATTTTATCCAAATTTTTGGCAAAAGGAGGTTTTTAGTCAAATATTTTTAGGTTCATATTTTAAATATTTCAAGTTAAGTTAATTAAGGCGTCCGGAGTAGGAGTGACGAAGCCGCCATATGCCTCAGAGGCATTAGTGACGAAGTATCTGTAAGTGTGTATTATTCACAGCATAGACAAAGGCCAGAAAGAAATGGTGATATAGAAAACGGATTTTCGAACATATGGCGGCTTCGTCACTCCAACTCCGGACGCCTCAACTTTTCTCTTACCATAATTTCAATTCAATTCAATTTGGAGCGATGATCTCGCTTCGTTTGTAATCTGTGTTTACGGTAAACCACCACCATTTTTTTTTCCAAGCATTTTATATAATTTTATTACACTTATTAACGTAAAACACTTTAAAACCTGGCTTCAAAAGTTTAACACAATAAAACTATGCGCTTTGGTTGTGCTTATTATTGTCGTTTCATTCTTATCCTGAACTCCTTCACGTGATCACGTGAAATGAAAATTACAAAATGTATCATAGAAAGGAAAAACACTTCATTGCAAGTTGCAGCGTAAAAGATGGATCTTGAATTACTGACACGTGACCCGTCATTAAAAAATTACGTTCAAAAGAGGAATTTTTAGATTTGACAAAACTTCGGGTTTAGTTGCCATCCAAATATTCTTCGTGGAACGTTTAGCCCGGCCATGTCACACAGCCATTTATGACCGTTTTTCACCGCTGAATCACGCCTGGTTAAAAATAGTTGTAGTCGTTTATAATCGATAGTAATCGGGATTAAAAAAATTTTAAAGTCTTGTCGATGAATGTACGTGTGATACATTTTAAAATTCCGATTAATATGTGAACGGTTGTAATCCGTTTTATGGAGTAGTACGATTCAGCGGTGAAAAACGGTAACAAACGGCTGCGTGATACGGGCTTTCGTGTTACGTCTCTAAAGCAAGAGAAAGATTCTTTGATACTGGATTCATCTTCAAGATGTAACTGATAGAATAAAGAATTGGGGGTCAGTAAATCAGTAAACTTTTACTAAATACATTACTGCACCTAAGTTAGTTGTCGAGGCTTTATCAGATTCATAAGCCCAATTTTCCGCTGAAACCTAACTTATCTCCAGTTGGTATGTTCAGCCATAGTTTAGTAAAGTTGGGTTAAGGAATCTCATAGCCATAGCCTATGTTTAGGTTAGAACGAAGTTCGGTTGTTGAATCGATGCGGCTCAGATCCCTTTTATACAGGCATTCCACTCGGATATATTATTATTTAAATGTTAAATTTATTTCTAAACTAAATCTAATACACTATTTCATTCCTTGATATGAACATCGCTCGCGAGTAGTTTATCTCTTCCAACGTATCCCAAGCCAATATTAATAATACATTTTTTCCTCGTAAGTTTAAATGCAGTTGTGTATATTAATTATTAACTGAACTAAAAAACATTTCAAATATGTTCAGATTATGTTAGTTTAGAGTGAGAACAATTCTTTCAATGAATGAATGAATGAATAAATCAATCAATTACTTTCTTTTTATGGACGTTTTCCAGTTTATGTACCGTTTTCTACAGTACATTACATACAGCATAGTAAACATTTTTAGATTGAAATTATTTATTCAAGGACCATTCGGAAATGCATTTTAACATTTATGCAGCTTGTTTTGTCGTTTAAAGACGTTCCAGGTGCTCTCTATCTGCTGAGTGTGGGCACCGGTCGCTGGATCGACAAAATTTTCACTGTGATTTATAGTGTAGTGACGAAAGTTATAATGTGGGATTTTATCAATTTGATCGTAAGATTTCCACATATCACTAATAATAGTAGATCCAGGCAGAATGTTGGCTTTTATGCAACTTTCTAGTGTTTCTTTGCTTCTGTTAGGCACAGCATAGAGTAAAACAGAAGGTTAGGTTAGGTTAGGTTACGTTAGGCTAGGTTAGGTTAGGTTATCAAGAACTTACCTCTCTTAAAAAGTTATAATCGACGGCGGTTGTATGACCAATCAAAAATAAATTATATGAAAAACGGTACACAAACTGGAAAAGATCCCTTTTTATTGGTAAAAATAAACATTACGATATTACTAGGGCGGTCAAAAGTCAATAAAGTCAAATTGTTTCCTATGGGGCACTTTTCGCTGAAACGACTGAAAATGCAATAAAAACACCTGTAGGGGGTATATTACCAAAGTTAATAGGTCAACCAAAAGTCAACTTTTACCTGTTAGGTCAAAAAATAGCAATGAGGTAAATAATGTCAATTTTTTGGAATAAATAATTAAAATAACTAAAAATTGGCATCTTTTTGGTTAACTGGCAACTTCGCTGCTCGTATTTGTCTTATTCAGTTATGTCCGTTCTGGTTTTGGATGTGGTTGTGTTGTATGTATTGTGGTTACTGGTTACCATTTTTAATTTGTGATTTTTTCTGATTTGTGATTTCACTGATTTCGATTTCTTTTGATTTCAGATATTTAAAATGCCAAAAGTTGCAGTTAATTCTATTGCTAAAGTGCGCGCTATAATTGCAAAATATCCTAATGAATTCATTTGTTCAGGAAAAAATGAGCTATACTGTCAGATTTGTTGTGTTGTGGTCAAGCATGACAAATCCTTTTTTGTGGATAAACATCGCTCTACCCAAAAGCACCAGCATGGTATAGACCAAAATGTGGGAAATGAAAAGACGCAAACCCTTTTAAAGTACAAGTCTTCAGATTTTTCGGAAAAACTTGTGACTACATTTCTGTCATCCAACATACCGCTTCATAAGTTGAGCAACCCTCATGTGAAACAATTGTTCTCTGAATTAGGTGTAGCAGTGCCTTGCGTGTCAACTTGCAGATCAATAGCAATGAAACAGGCAGAAAGTGAGTTAAGTAGAATAAAACATTTGCTAGAGGGTAAATTAGTTTTCCTAATTGTTGATGAAAGTGAAGTAAGGGGCTCAAAATATTTGAACATACTTGCTGGATCTATTGATGTTCCCAAGAAAACATATTTAATCAGGTGCGATGTTCTTCTTGGAAATGTTAATGCACGAACTGTCATACACAAGATTGACGATTCTGTAAAAGAATTCGAGATACCAAGAGAAAATTTCTGTTTACTTCTGTCTGATGCAGCTCGTTACATGGAGTCAGCTGGAGCGACACTCAAGCAACTTTTTCCAAGACTTTTCCATGTAACGTGTCTTGCGCATCTGTTACATAATTGTGCGATGCAAATAAGAGCATTTTATAGTGATGTTGACACTTTAATTGCATGTGTCAAGGCTTCTACTCTTAAAACCAAAAGAAGGAAGGAATTGTTTGCTGAAATAGGAACTCTTCCAGAACCGATTGTAACACGTTGGGCAAGCTGGCAGAACGCTGCTTTTTATTATGCAGACAATTTTCCAAATGTGAAGACAATTGTGGAAAATTTTGAAGATGAAGGAATCATTGTTCAGAAGGCTAAAGAGAGTGTTGCTAATGAAAAACTGCCAAAGCAACTAATGTCAATCAAAATGAATTATAGTTTGATTGCTAGCTTAGTGAGTAGGATGGAAGCATCTGATTGCACCATCAGAGAGGCATATGAAACCATTTCTTCTATCAACCTTGGCGAAGATATGTGTTCAGTCAAACAATACATTGAAACAAGACTCAAGACAAATGGTATTTGTGAAATAATTAACCTCAGTATACCTGAAATCTCACCAACAGTTTATGGTCAGCTTTTGCAATGTCAACCAACAACTGCCGCTGTAGAGAGATCTTTCTCCATGCTTAATAAATTATTAAGTAAGGATCGCAATTTTTTGCCAGAAAATGTCGGCAAATACTTCATAATTTACCACAATCGGTCAACTGATGTAGAAGAGCAAGAATAAGTAATTAAAGTATCGTTTTTATTATTGAAAGTAAAGGCAACTTTATAAGTCAATTTTTTCAATTCGTAAGGTCAACTTTCTTAATTTTTTCGGTCAACTTTTGACTGCCCTAGATATTACACTAGTTTTAACATACATTCTACAATTTTTAATTGGACTATTGCTATTTAATTTAATTAAGAGATAAAACAAACGCTTCATACATAATGACGATTATGAAATATATAAATATTGGGTGCTACTTTAGTATGCGGTCTACCTACGATTGGTTAGGTTTAGTCATGATATTTTCGTTAAAACTAACGAAAATATCATGACTAAACCTAACCAATCGTCAAGGGCGATTGACATCGGGATGTAAACAAGCAATTAGTAAAGAAGATAATAAGATATAATTAAAAGGTAGACCGCCGAATCGTAGGTAGACCGCATACTAAAGTAGCACCAAATATTGTGTGTAAGAGTAATTTTTAGGACAGACAAATTTAGAGTAGAAATGAGAAATGAATTACATAATCAGTATATAAATTAAGTGTTAAAAGTTATTATAATAAGTATGAAATGTAGAGTACTAAGAAATAAGAGTAAATATAACAAATGAGACGAGTAATACGTTCAGGGCCGTACCAAGGCAGGGGCGAGCGGTGCGATCGCCCAGGGCGGCCAAATTGTTGGTCTCAGAGCTGCCATGTAGAATGAAATTTGGAATTTATTTAATACATAAATAATACATAATTAATACAATTAATTAATTATATAGGTTAATTAATTACACCGGTCTGCATGAAAATCGATTTCTTTATTTTGAGTTGTGATTCTGAAGCAGTTCGCTGCGCTGAATTAAAAAATGCTACCAGTTTTTTTCTATTACCCACAGTTTTAAAGTTATTAGCAAAACAATTTTGGGGCGTTTTGTAATTTTTTACCTTTTTTATCTTTAATTAATTTCGTTTTTTCATATTTTTCAGATAGATAATTCTAACATTACGTCTTTAAAATTTTAATAATGGCTTCTAGAGGATGTACCCATAGTCCAGACATATTTTGTTATATTTGTTGTAAAACAAAGGACAAATGTAACGACCTTCATTAAGAGAGCTTATCATGCTTATTTTGGAATTAAATTAGGAGATCAAGACAAAAGTTGGGCTCCACACAAGGTTTGTCTTACGTGTGTTGCGGCACTAAGGAATTGGAGCAAAGGTAAAAAGAAAAGTTTGCCATTTGGGATCCATATGGTATGGCTCGAGCCTAGAAACCATACCGACGACTGCTACTTCTGTTCTTGCAATGTTAAAGGTTATAATGCAAAGAATAAAGAGAGCCTTCAATACCCAAGTCTTCCATCTGCAATAAGGCCGGTACCCCATGGTCCAGAAGTTCCTACCCCCCGCCCACCCGAGAGTCTGGATCAATACAATTCAGATTCTGATTCAGCTCCAAATCCAGACAATGATGATGTTTATGAACAGCCAACAGCTGACCGAGATCCTCCTAAACCATTAACCCAAGCCGAACTAAATGACTTAGTCAGGGATTTGAATCTGCCTAAGGACTCTGCAAAACTTTTGGGGTCTAGATTGCAGGAGAACAATTTATTGGCATCCGACACATACTTCGCTTGGTACAGAAATCATGAGAAAGACTTCGTGCCTTTTTTCGAAGAAGATGGTCCCTTGGTATTTTGCAAGGACATCACGGGATTAGTGTGCAAGCTAGGCATCGAATACCAAACCAGTGACTGGAGGTTGTTTATAGATTCCTCTAAAACCGGTCTAAAAGGAGTGTTACTGCACAACGGTAACAAATATGCATCAATCCCAGTGGCCCATTCTACTCATTTAAAAGAGACCTATGATAACATGAAATTGCTTCTGGAAAAAATTCAGTATCAAAATCACAGATGGATATTGTGTGGGGATCTCAAAGTCCTTTGCATGTTACTTGGGCAGCAATCAGGATACACTAAGATGCCATGTTTCATCTGCGAATGGGATAGTCGAGCACGTGACCAGCACTGGAAGAGGAAAACTTGGCCTCCTAGAGAGAATCTTACCCCAGGTTCAAAGAACATTTTACATGAACATCTAGTTGAACCAAATAAAATCCTCCTACCACCCTTGCACATTAAGTTAGGCTTGATGAAGCAGTATGTCAAAGCATTGAATAGAGAAGGTGAGTGTTTCAAGTACATTTGTTCAAAATATTCAAAGATTAGCTACGAGAAAATAAAGGAAGGTGTTTTGATAGGTCCTCAGATTAGAAAGTTATTGACAGACGATCATTTCCTGAACACGATAACCAATAAAGAAAAAGAAGCATGGCTTGGTTTCAAAGATGTTGTTGAAAACAAACTTCTTGGGAAACTACAAAAGCCAAAATTATGAAAGACTGGTGGAAAATATGTTTAAAAAGTTTTGCGCCTTAGGCTGCAACATGAGCCTGAAAGTTCACTTCTTATTTTCGCATCTTGACCGTTTTCTCGAAAATCTCGGAGATGTCAGTGAGGAGCAAGGGGAACGATTTCACCAGGACATCAAAACCATGGAAAGAAGCTATCAAGGAAGATGGCATACAAATATGATGGCGGATTACTGCTGGTGTCTGCAACGAGATCAGCCTAACGCACAGCATAAGAAAACATCAAAGAAGCACCGGTTTAGTCGTCATTAGTCAGATCTACCTTCGTATTCTTAAGTCTTTGGAATAAGTCCTGAAATGTTTGCAAGTAAAGAAGGTAAATATATTTTGTTTCTTTCAGTTATTTTTTTATTCTTTCATAAACAAGCAATATGCTTGTCCAAGAGCTAGGAGCTATTCAATTCTGCTTTAATTAGGTTTTACTCTATCACCTAAAGATTTCGTGCTACAAGGGGTGTTGTAATACCTCATCTGTCCCCAAATGTTAACCACCCATTGATGGGAGGGGAGAGAGTATTTTGCTGGGAACGGGACCGGTTGTTATATATATATTTACCATACATTATTATGTAAGCGTTACTGTAGTCTATAACAACAAAATTTATGGTTTAGCATGTGCAATCCAATGTTGGTCTCGATAAGATGGTTCACATTTGGGGATAAATGGGGGATTTATGACACACCCTGTAGTAAGAAAACCATACGTGATAGGGAAAAACTAACTATATTTTAGAGATCAGCGCACTCAAATTATATAGAATCACCAACTAGTTTGTAAAAATCGATCGACAAGTTTTCAAATGTGTACTGGTGTTATGTATTTCTATCATAATCAATTTGCATAATGTGTTCCGAATTTAATTGGGTGGGGGCGCATAAGGAATGCCTCGCACAGGGCACCATCAGAAGTTGGTACGGCCCTGAATATGCTATACAAATTTAATAGTAAAATGCATTAATACGATTTATCAGTAGGTCTATTCCTTTACTTAAGTAGATTTCAACATTTTTTTTTTAAACGCATTTACAATAAACAAATCTTAAGATCACTTTATAAATCATCACATAACTTCAAACCTACGAAAATAAATGAGTTTTTGTTGATGAAGACAATCACAGTGGAGGAAAAACGTTTCTATTTCCATTCCTTGTCTAGTATGAGTAAATTCTTTGACGAGTTGCAAAGAATATATTTAGCCACTGTAAGTTAATCATTTTGTTTATACATTTTTAACCCTAGATAGGCAGACGACCTATTGAACATTTACGGTAAAGGGATAGGCAGACCTATTGAACATTTACGGTAAAGGGAGAGAGGGTTGGACGCCACCCCGCACCCCATGATCCAAAAAGGTGAAATAAACACATTTAGATAAAAGATAAATTTAATTGTTTTATGTAATGTTACAGACTGAACATTTTTGCTGGTTTTACATATTAAAAAATAAAATAAAATAAAGTAAATGGTATATTGCAAAATAAAATTGAAAAACAAGTACTGAAAATCTAAAAAAAGTGACGATGTTAAACTTTTTCTGTAGCAAAAACATATCACCCAATTTCGTTCAAATTTGAAAACAATGGAGCCAAAGGATACACCTTCCATGGGTTAAAAAAGAATTGCCATAGGGGCAATGGTCATTAAGGGTCAGGTCGCTGAAATTGTTCCATTTTTTTAGGTAAAAAATACCGCATCACAAAAAATAATTATAGCTACATTATATACTACAAAAAACCCTAAAAATAACACATCACTTTCCATAAAAAACAATCAATTTAAGTGCACTTTATAGTCAGGTCAGTTCACTGAACTACTTGCAGTCAGTACAGGTCACGAACGAATGGTTACCGCAAACCGGCTGGAAGCATGTATTGCCCAATGTTTTTGTTTTTCTGTCCTCCTTCCTGGTGCATTTGACACAACGCTTTTGTACTTGGAGGTTTTGCACAACTGGTGTGTAAGGAGGATTTAGATGGAATACATCCCTAATGGCCATCTGTACCGAGGTTTTCATGCCTCGCTGTGCTAAACCCTTCTCTACCCACGGTTTCACAAGTTGTATTGCCAAATCATTCATAAACTTGCGCCGGTTCTGCTGCTTCTCCTGTTTTGCTTCCATGTTTTTGTCGTGAATGACCCAGGCATTGAGCGTTGCAGCATTGATGATGCCATAGAAGAAGCATAAGGGCCAGCGCCTGGTCTTACGGCTGCAGGAGTACATAGAGGTCATTTGGCCAAAGCTGGCAACTGCACCTATCATCATATAATAAATGATCACCTCCGGTTTCTTGTTGTCATCGATGGTGGGCGTGTCGTGCGGTGATGACAATAGAAGCACGAACTTCCTCTTCGTGCGAGGCATGAAGGAAACCATGGTAAGATCCTGGTCGAAACAGAATGCACTTGTTTCTCGTTTCCGGTCACTTTGCGAACGCATCTCAGATGGAATGTGTGGCTTGTTGGCACGCAGAGTGCCAACAGTGGTTAGGCCAGAGATGAGGAGGTCCATTGACAACTGGACGGATATAAACCAAATGTCGGTCGTTATGTTTCTCCCACTATTCAGGTAGGGCTTGGCGAGTTCTTTTGTTAGGTAGTGCCCCAACTGAAGTCCATGAGGAGCGCGTGAGGAGGTGTGCTTCCCCAAGTATGGAACAGCGTTCAACATGTACTTGGTCTCAATGTCACACATCATCACAATCTTCAATCTGTACTTTGCAGGCTTGTTGGGGATGTACGTACGAAATGGACGTCGCCCACGAAAGCCCAGCAGTTGCTCATCCACGGTGAGACTTGCACCAGAGCTTTCGGATGAGAGCCAGCTTGTCATTCTGCGTCCTCTCCGTCCTCGTAGATGCTTCGTCAAACCTCAGATATCTCAGCAGGAAGCAGAACCGTCTCTCATTCATGGCTCATCTTCTGTGCTGGACACATACTTCTCTCCTCCCTCACTGTCGTACATGGGGTCATCTTCGTCTTCCCCTTTACTGGATCTCATGAGCTCCTCATCGATCTCATCAGGGGTCAGCCCTCTCTTCCTAGGCGCCATTTTTCTGAAACGCCCCCAAAAAAAACTACACACATAAGAAATAACACTCCTAGTAATAATAGTATAAAAAGTATAAAAGAGAACTATTTAAAAGGATTATTATTTATCTTATAAATAAGGTACAGAGAAAGAGAACCTGATTTAAACACGTTCCATTCTGGCCGGTCACGGTTGACGGGTGACGTGACCACTACATGTCTACGCAGTACTTTACCCGGTAGCCTGTGCACGCGCAGCTCATTCGTTCACTACCGCGACACTGCCGACACACCACGTTAATCGTATCTCGTCCTCTTTTCAGTGTTTTCATAAGTGTTGAAAAGAAGACGGCTTATTGTCAGAGGTATCGCGCAGTCTGGGAGAATGACCCACGATTCAAAGGTACGTAAACATATCGAGATGAATATTAGGTTCTCACCTAAATCTGCAGTTTATATAGGACGGTTTACAAAAACAAACGTTTTGGTAAATGTGAATATTTAGACATTCAACGAAATCAGTAATAAATTATACTTTTTCCTTTTTGTGTGTTCTATTCAATGGTAGCCTTCATTTCTGCCGCAAATTTACCTTTTTTATGTTTTATGAAAATGTAACCTTCAGTGTCAAGAGTATTTCTGAACTTAAAATTGACAAAAAATATGGGAAAAGCAACGAACTCAACCAAGCCTAACTTAAACTTAACTTAACCAATTCTTAAATAGTGTCCTTGTGGTGGTTAAAGCCTAGCGACCAGCTGCGACCTCCCTGTTGCTTATCTTCATGGATGTAACATAAATTATATTTGCGTTAGTAATGAAGTTACCACTGATTAGAACATACAAAAAATAACTTAGAAAATGTATGATTTATTACCAGTTTTGTTGAGTGTCCGAATATGCATATTAACCCTAGATAGGAAATCATGGTCAGAAATATCTTAATGGTAATCATGGATCCATGTTACCCAACTCAAAGAAAACTGAAAAATACACAGTAAATAAAAATACATTTATTGAATAGACATATTAGTAAATACTAATCTATTTGAAACTTATTAAGAGCTACATACTAAAAAAATATATATTGCTATTTACAGTTCCTTTGTAAAAATAAATTCTAAAAATTTTCAAAAAATTTTACCCATCTATTTCACCTAACCGGGTTCAGAAACTATTAATAATTAATAATTAGGTCTCCCGCATAATGGCTTACAGGTTAAGGGTGGAACTCACTGCAACTCAACGTTTATCTTCATAGGGACACTAGTTACTTCAGTCCATGTGACCAAAAGTGGCAGTCGTGGCAGATGGTGAATGAGTGCATGCCACACACCGGCTGACGACAAGTGTTATAAACTGTCTTGGTCTCCTGTTTTCCTTTCAGGATTTATTGATTAGACATATTAGTAAAGACTAACCTATTTGAAAGTTATAAACAACTACATAATATGAAAACAACACTATATACAGTACAAAATGCTATACAAATGCAAAATACTATATAGTATATAACAAATACTACACAAAAACTATCCAAAATTATATACATTTCACAAATCAAAGCAAATTACACTCGAGACCTCATACCTCAAACCATGTGAACACTACACTACTGGCATTTGTGGCAGATGGGTGAAGAGTGGACGCCACACACCAGCTCATGACAAACGTTACACACTATCCTGCTTTATCAGTCTTCCTTGTGCACAACTTACATCGCTTGCGTGTAGTTAGGAGTGGTGCAGGGTTTGCAATAGGGGGATTCAGATTCAGAGCACTCCTGATGGCTTGCTGAATATTCTTTTTCAGGCGTGGTTCGAGGAGGCGCTTCTCCGCCCAAGGTGTGATCAGCTGCACAGCAAGGTTGCGCATAAACAGCCGCCTGACCTGGGGCTTTTCCTGCTTTGCTGCCCTGTTTTTGCTGTGGATAACCCAAGCATTGATGACCTCCTTGTTTTGCGGCTGCAGGAATAGGAACTGGCCATCTGATCAAACGTGTCTACTCCACCTTTTATTTTGTTGTAATAATTTATAATTTCAGGCTTTTTGTTGTTATCAATGGTGGTGCTGTGCATGGTCGACAGCAGCAGTACCAGCTTCCTCTTGTTGGTCTTCGTGTTCGGCTTGTAGGACACCATAGTCATGTTGGCGTCGAAACAGAATGCAATGGTCCCCTCCCGTCTGTTAGTTACACTGGTCATTTCTGGCGGTATATGAAGCTTGTTAGGACGCAGCGTGCCAACAGTTGTCAAGCCAGAATTGAACAGGTCCAGTGCCAACGGGATTGATGTGAACCAGTTGTCACTGGTCACATTTCTCCCGCTGCCGAAGTAGGGCGTGACGAGCTCCATGGTGACGTAGTGTGCTAAATGTCGGCCCGCAGAAGCTGTTTGTCAGTGTGCTTGCCCAAGTATGGGATAGCGTTGAGCATGTACTTGGATTCATTGTCGCACACCATCACAAGCTTGATCCCATACTTGGCAGGCTTGTTGGGGATGTACATTCTGAAGGGACACCGACCACGAAAGGCCAAGAGCTGCTCATCCACGGTCAGATTGTCGGAGGCACAAAAAATATCTTGCACTTTGTTATAAAGTCATCCCAGACTTTTCGGATGGCAGCGAACCTGTCCGTAGCCATCCTCAGTGCCCTTATAGTGTCATCGAGACGAAGACATCTCAAGAGGAAGCAGAAGCGCACCTCACTTATTGCTGCTCGATACAGAGCAGAACCTGTTTGGCTCCACATCTCCTCTGTTGTTAGGTGATTATCACGCCTGGCTTCAGAAAAGATTAGAATTCCAATCAATGCCTGGATCTCATCACTGGTGGTCTTCTCAATGGTGGCTGACATCTTGCTCAATTTCAGACGCAGAGTAGAAATCAAGCTATTCGTGTGTGCCACTATTTCATTGATCATATCCGGGTCAATGAAGAGTTCCAGGCACTGTTCAGGTGTCTCTTCAATGACAGAAAGTTCCTGTGGGCCTCTTCCTCACCCGGCCATAATGTTCCTGGAAGGAGTACGAGAGCTTTTCCTAACAGAAAGTACATTACTCCAGCGATGCCAATAACGTCCATTGAGTGATTGCTTATGAAATGTAACAAGCAGATCCTCTGGAGGAGTGGTAGCAGGAGGAGTTGAAGCAGTAGTGGTGGCAGGAGGAGTTGAAGGTGCAGTAGTAAAGCGCCTAGCGACAGGTCGAGCAGAGGTGGGATGGCAAGGCCCTGGGGTCATCCACATCTTCACTGTCACTTTCGGACGCACTCTCTATGGTAGGCACATACTCCTTAGTCCTTCTCTGTATCACTGTCATACAAAGGCTCCATTTCGATGCTGTCCTCAGTAGCAGCTTCTTCAGTCAACCTTTCCAGCTCAGCTAGAGTCTCTTCGTTGAGCCCCTTTGAAGAAGAAGACGCCATTCTGAAAGAATAAAAACAAATATATCCTGTCGGTTCATGCCACTTAGTAAACAGTATAAAACCATATAAATAAATAAATAAAACTCCCAAACAAAATGTATGATAAATCTAACTATTTATGGAAAACGGTACCAAAGAAAATGCATCCGTTTTCTATTATTTGCTAAAAACAATTGAAATAATTTGTCAGAGTGTAATGACAACTCAACCACAACAATAAGCCACAGACATTTCACTTATTTCAACAATAAAGTAAATTACATTATTCAATATTTTTCATCTCACACGTAAGTATTACTTCTTCTACAGCTGTTCATGGGTCTGCCAGACTCAGTCATACCTTATAATGCAGAAAGTACTGAAGATTTGGCGAAAACAACCTCCTCACTGGAGTCACGGTGGCAACTGAGATTAAAGAGAACCACATGTTGCTCCTTGCTACCATTACTGGGGGCCTGCGAAATTCGAATTGCGTGTTGAGTCTGTGGTACCTATGATTTCCTATCTAGGGTTAATTAATCCTTTAAATTTTGAATATTGCATAACTTGCCTTGATGCCCGCAGTAGATATCTGGCAGCCCTTCTTAAGCCTAACGACATCAGAGGTGCCAAATCTATAATCTTAAATGGAAACTCCTAAATTCTAAGTTCTTTTCGGCTAATATAAATCACATAAAAGAGTTAAGTACAAAACCAAAATTATATAAATTCTTTTACTAATATCATTATTAGACTAGGACTTTGCAACTTTAATAATCTTTTGTAAACGTGGTACCACGGGAGTCTCTCCAGGGCATAGTAAGGAGAGGAATGCTAGTTCGTGCCGCCCCACCTTTTGGGCAGCTGGTCAGTCTGTAGCTTTTTGATGAAAGCATTGTTCGTTAATAATTCTCTAAACAAGTGTAGTGATAAGACCTTGATTTCTATTGTTACTTCGCTCTAAAAGAAATCTAATCTCTTAAGAAATTAACTAACCTATGGAATAAACTGTGAAAAAGGGTAACGTGTTATTTTTATCCTTTTCCTCGTCGAACTATATAAACGTTCCACTCTCAATGGATCGAGGGGAAGGATGCCATTTGACGAAGGTATATAAATTGTTTAGTAACACGCAGTCAGATCTTGTTTTTTTTTAAAAGAACCACCTTGGATGTAAGCAGTGTACACGTCATTGTTGGTGCAACGAAGCAACATACTGAGTTACCTAACAAAGGGAATGGTTGAGAAAGATCCCGGTTGAGAAAACCTTGTGCCTACACTCTCTTCTTCCATATACTTATAATTAAACTTACGAGTATTTCTATTAATGAGAGGATTTTATGTCTCCATTTGATACGTACGATCTTGTAAAAAAATTTTGTTGCCAGCTTTTTCATTTAATTCTATGAAAGAAGCTGGATTAGGAGGACTTCCTAGAGTCATAATTACTCTGACACTGTTGAATTCACTGCTGATATCCAATCAATAACATTTTCTTTGATTAATATTTGTATTATGAAGTTAAATGAAAAAAGTTAAATAAATTTAAATTAAAACATTTTATTTTCAAATATAGGGGTAACTTTTGATTATCCAAATTAAATTTCATTTATTCTACATTAACATAAAATGATGCGATATGAAACGAACTGAAAAGGCTTATTAGCAGACTATACCCCATATGATAAAAATTATTAAGCTACAATATGTAGTTTAGCCAACATAATTATTAATATTTATCATCAATTACCATCTTAAACATTATTATTTGTCTATATATATATATATATATATATATATATGGGATGAATTTCACAATTTAGCACGTGAAATGAATGAAGGGTATATATATATATATATATATATATATAACTGCAATGACCCCGTGTGCAGAGACGCTCCTTATTTACGTCGTTTCTATTCATATATATATATATATATATATATGTCACAACCATGCGATTTACCATTTCTTTGGTTGAACAGTATCCATGTTTGTGCCATTAGAAGTTCGCTGTAAACAGCGAATGTCCCTCCCTTATATTGTACGTACAGAGTAAATCACTCTGACGTCATAAAGTAACTTAATTTCCTTCCATACCTTGAATACTGAATCACGTGTTTAGTATGTGGATATCTTTCGTATTCAATGTATGGTAAATTCTTTAATAATAATAATAATAATAACGTCACTCTCTATAAGTCATTATTATATGTTGTGTTGTGTCTGGTGTTACGCAATATAAATGTTATGCAACCATACTCATTCATACATCCATGTTCCTTCTTGACCGTTGTCCTTTATTAATTTTATCACCTATTACCTATTTTATTACCTATTACCCATTGTCTAGTTATGGTCTATCAACTTATCAGTCTAGGTTTACTCGAGTCTATTTTACGCACACAACCTATTGTGTGACGAATGATATGTGTACACTACTGTGTGCAGTCGTAGATGTCTATTGACGATCATGATTACGTACATGTATTCTTTTTACGTTTTATTTTTTTTTATTATTTCACCTCTCGCAAGTTGTTTATTATTGCTGAGACGAAGGTTCGAATTCCGATTACGTCGTCAAAAGCGAGCCTCTGAATTCGAACTCTTCTCTCTTGCCTCTGCTACCAATTTATAACGTTAAGATGTGATGTTACATTATTATAATATACCAGATTGATTCCTGCCTGAGCTCTTGATACCAGAGGTTGCACCTCGCCCCCTTTTAAATTCCTGCCGTACCCCTCGCCCGAGAAGGCTAAGCCCTCCTCGCTGTAAGATTCCTGCCTGAGCCTTTACCCGAGGAGGCCGAGCCCCCCTCGCCTTAAATTCCTGCCTGAGCCCTTGATACGAGGGGTTGCTCCTCTCTCATCTTAAATTCCTGCCTGGCCCGTTCTTACCCGAGGTTGCACCTCCCTCACTTTAAATTCCTGCCTGAGGCTTAGACCAAGGAGGCCAAGCCTCCTCATTTTAAATTCCTGCCGTAACTCTTACTCGAGGAGGACAAGCCTCCTCGCTTTCAATTCCCACCTTAACTATTGTGAAATGGGGTCGAACCTCTACCCCTGTAAATTCCTGCTTGAGCTGTTGTTGTAAGAGGTAAAACCTCTCCCCCTGTAAACTTCTGATTATCAGTGCCTCGTCCTGTATATATTATTTGTGAAATAAAACTTATACGAGTGAACGAAAACTTTGATTTAAAAGTGAAAGTGTTTCAATTCATCCCTTCGGGAAAAAACAAACTGGTAGAAACTAGTTTTTTTGTTGATACTCGGATGCTCTCGGCCAAGGCCGAGCTTACCCAAGAAGGACCACCTTCGTTGGATTGTCCAAAGTGCATTAACCCTAAAAAGTCGCAAGCGGGCAGAGGCTCGCACAACGTATGCGCGACACTGGAGGTCCCACCGAGACCGCTTTAGTTCCCCAACACCGAGACTGTTTCAGTCCCCCACCGAAAAAACCGTCGTCCATCAATGGATGTCCCTACTTTGAACAATTTTTGAAACACTTCATAGATTCACTCATTCGACGTCGACCGCAACCTCTTCAACTTGGACTCCAACCCCACCATCTGCAACCTCAATTTAATTCAACTCATCGTTGACCTTCAATCAACTTTTGTTACTTGGAAATTCCTTCCTTGAAATTCTCTCTCCAATCAACCCCAAATATTTACTACAAAAATTCCCCTTGAACTTCTCTTCAATCAACTTTTGAATTATTATTCGTATTTTTCTCCAATCAACCGTTCGACCGTCTTCCTGTCTACAATCTTCCTTCAACGTTTGTATGCTGTCGTGGCGATCAGATGACGTCACGAGCGGCACACCTAAGCTGAGTGAGGTTGACCTTCGAAGCTTCGTGGAGGCATCAGCTGACTCCTCAGTTGCCTCACCAAAACGTTTTTCTTCGTTTATGTGATGAGTTTTAATTATTAATTATTACTTTTAAATCATTTCCTTAATTATCATTTTCTTTAATTTTAGTAATTTTAATTCACTTTTATTTTTCCCTTTTTAGTGTGAAACAGTGAAGTGACTTTATAAACACTTAATCATTTTTTTTAATTAATTGATTTTAATTAACTGTTCGATAGTAATACGAAATACAGTACTAATCAGACGTTGTCATTAATTCAGTATTCACATATTTATTCTTTTCCCATCAAACTATAAATCTGAATTTTTTTTAAATTCTTTTTATAAAATTATCTGCATTGTTTTTTTATTGAGGATATTAAATAATATCATTTTAGATTTTGTTGTGGGACATAAATGCGATCAGTCAGAATGCTGATATTTATACCCATAACTCACATTTTTATTTAGTTGAACCCGGTTAGGTTCCTTTTTTTTTATTTTTTCAATTTAAACCTTTTTCATTAATTTTAGTGAAAATTTATGTTATTGTTATTATAATGTAACCCTTTTTTTCTAGTGTGATTTTGACCGAATTTCGACCCTCGCCAACGAGACTTCAGCGTTGGGAGATTCGAAAAAAAATTGCTCGTCGATTGCGGCATCGGGAGTAAACGCAGAGTCGCCATTTTGTTCTACGTTATTTCGTAACTATACAAAATACTTAGACTTTGTTCCATTTATTTTTTTTTTGCTTGTCTCTTACATGGTTATTTTTGTTTTACACACACTTCCGTGTCAACGACACGTGTTATGATTAACGATGTCCAAACCATTACCCCCCTTGACATGCACTACTGTTAATCTTATAACTCCCTTTTCCGTACTGAAACGTACAGTTGATGTCCCTCATTTACGCGGTCGCGTTAATAATAGATTTGTAGAACCCTCCTTTAAGGATTGGTTCAGTAAAATTGACGATTCGTTTAGAGGTTGTCTAACTACAGATGCAGATAAAATCGGTTTTGCGTTTGACACTTGTGACCCAAATTTTGGTGACGCCGCGTGCGTCCGTACCTTTCTTATCGATGGGTCCAATGGGCAAATATATCAATGGTCTTGGGTAGAATTTAAACGTTTTTGGCACGATATATATAAAGGTCTGCAGGAAATCACGAAGTACTGTGACAGGCAGGGATCCGTCAAATGGGACGTTGACGTTAAAGGTTTAAACAACAGTACACGCCAGTTATGGACTTCCCTTCATTCCTTTATTCTGGATCATGTCATTATCCTTCAGAGATGCGCGAAAACGCATCTCCCGATAATGTTTCGGTAGAGAATCGGAGTGATTCCGTTGACCCTTCTGGTCTGGGTAGAAAGGCGTTGAGTGTACCTTATTCTGACCCACCTTCCCAATCCACTTCCTCTTTGAGTTCTGTACATTCGGAATCCCCAGAAAGTGATTATTTTTTTCTCGAAATCGGTTTCAAACTCCGTTGCCCAGAGGAGACCCTTTTAGGTCGTTTTGATCCGAAATGTTCGTCCAGTATTGTTCCTGCGTCTTTAGCGGATAAATTGCTGTGTCCTCTCTTTAAGGAACCGCCATCCGTTTCATACATTCGGGATTCCGATGGTAACCTTATTCCCGTCCTTGCGGAAACCAAACTTGACTTGTGGATTGGTGATTGTCTTTTTAGTATAGGTGTCTCGTTAGTTCCGCCAGAATATTGTCCCGATTTTGATTTAATTATTGGCCCAGAATCCCTACGACCCAACGGATTCCATTTCGACTTTTCGGATGGATGCTTCGTCGATAAATGGGATAAAAGACGTTATTTCCTTCTCTGGTGCGAGGCACCCGAGCAGAACCTTGATAGTGACGATGAAACGTCACCCTTGGAAGATTTGGGTAATCCTGACCCAACTTTCTTCTCTGACTCAGTTGTCTCTGAACCATTGGTTCCAGCTTGTTCATCAAATGAATTTCCTTCGAGGCTAGAACTCACAGCCTCTGATGATGATTTTTGTGATGCATCTTGTGACAGTGTTTGTGATGCTAATGTTGAAAACAGTAACGACAACAGTGAAATTGTTGATTTATGTAATTATAAAGGTACTTCTGTTGAAAGTCTTTATGATGAAACTTCCGTTGAAAGTTTTTATGATGAAAGTTTTGTTGAAAGTAAGTGTGATACCTACATTAATAATTGTTGTAATGTAAATGGGGATGTGACCAATCCTTTATTAAATGTGAATTCAGACAACTTGGATGATTGCTGTGCAACCGATGTTGAAAATCAGAATTTATCTTCTCACCATGGTCAGGACAACCATGTTGGTCCCGATGACCATGACTTGCACGATGATTTAGACACTGCTCCTCAAATTGTCAGTAATTTTGTCATTCGGACATTGACTCAACTGATTCAGTTAGTTCAGCTGACATAGTTCATTCAGTGAACTTTGGTCGAGAAGACCTCGTTTTTATTTAGATGGATCAGATATCCATGCATGTCCCAAAAAGGACGCGAATTCTGTTACTGATGTTGTTTTTGGTTTAGATGGATCGGATATCCATGCATGTCCCAAAGAGGACGCGTTAGATGGTCAGGATGACCATGTTTATGATAACTTTTCTCCACAGGACCCGAATTGTTTTGAGTTTACTTCGGCCAACGGCCAATCGGCAATGCCGTCTCGTTTAAGTGGTCTGAAAGATGACCCTGTTTTTGATTTTTTTGGTCATGATGACCGTCATCTTGCTTCAGATGATGCTTTTTCTGCTGTAGTAGCAGCTGGGGAAAATGCCCCACAAGGTCCTGTAGGCGAGTCAGTTTTTGTGAATTTTGATAATCATTGTGATGTTTATGATGACAGTAACAGTTTCGTAACGAATCGATCATGTCCCAGTGACTTCTTTTTAAATTACTATAGTGAGGACCATGCCGTCCCTCCGTTTTGTTTTAACTCCGTTAATTCGTGTTCGGAGCAGTGTAGCAAGCAATCTTTTCCTAAAGAGCAAAGTGCTCACGTAAAGACGCATTGTCAATTGCCGACATCAGGTCTTTCCAGTTGGTCACCCAATTCCCCTGATTGCGATATTCCAAATTTTGGTTTTCCTCCCAATACCCCAACCTCGTGCGAAACCATCGCTGATGCAGACGAAGCATGTTCACATGTTTCGGAGACGCCTTCTTGGACTCTTGAAATGGAGCTCATGGAAGAACGCCCACAAATTTTCATGAAAACTTCTATTAACAACCAAGCAGTTTTGGCTCTTGTTGAAACTTGCTGTCAGGCGAATTACATTCACCAACACGTATACGAGAAGTTACTCAAGGTGGCTACGGAAAAATTCGATTTGCATTCTCGTTTGTCCTGCATTGATGATGACTGGGAAGAATACAGTACCGGAGAAATCATCCTTCCTATTGAGTTTGATTCAGTCCCTTATCTGACCCCATTTGTGGTCGTATCTGAACTGAATTGGGATGGAGACTTACTCCTGGGGATGAATTTCCTTATTACGCACGATTTTTATTGGGCCGATAGAGAAGCAGGCCTAATTCGAGGAAAGAACTCACTTTTCGAGTATGTTTGTCACCCCTATTCTTCGGTCTTTTCAGCTGAGGGTGAAAGACTCGTTTCAGAGAGCCCGACGGACTCCCTGGAACCAGTTCAAAATAAAAAGGAACTGCTACCAGATGGGGAAGATTCTTCATCAATTGTCAATTGTTCCGTTCTAGTTCCGACGAACGAAGAACTAGAAAACCAACATACTTTTGATAATTTTGAGTACGAAGACTCGAATGTCTTCACAGTAAACCCCTGTGACTCCATCGAGAGCGAGTCACCTCCTTCAGTGACAGTTAGGCCGGAACTTGAAGTTCCCAGTGTTCTGGCTATTCCAAATAAATTTGAAAACTCATTTCCCTTAAGTTCCGATTTGGTCATTTCGCTTAAATCCCTATTTAAGGAAGATGACTTGATTCTGTTTTCAAAGGTAGAGGAATTTACACCTAATTCCGAGGCTAAGCCCATAGGTGCCGGGAGCGAACCCGAACCTACTCCTCCGTCGGAAGTTGTACGCGCGGAAGGGCAAGCGCGGAATATTCCTCACTACCATAATATGATCGCTCCATCGATCATTTTCATTTTTCTTCCGCGAATTCATGTTTTCGCCCTTCTTGCCTTCTACTTTGCAAATGTTACTCTTTGGCTGTTCCTGGATCCTCTTCTGAAACCAGTGAAAGTCATTCTTCTTAATCCCGATACACCACCTCCTTTTGAGTGAGCAAGGCTCGTATGGTCAGTCCATTGCTTCCCGGCATGTTGCGAAAACCTTTAACCGAATGACCTACATGCCCGACCGCAAGACAACCTAACCATGCAGCTGATTTGTCTGGCTTCGTATGTTCGTGAAATTCCCCCGTATGACCGAACATACCCTCAATTTAGGTTTTTTGTTTTGTTTTATTTTTTAAATTAATCTTAATTATGCAGAACTTATAACCTATAAGTGTTCAGTTCAGTATAGCTCATAATTTTCAACTTTTTATTCTTGATTTTTTTTTTATTCAATTAATCTTGAGTAATTGTCATTAAATTGTTAGTCTACCATTTGTTAAGGGTATCAACCAAAATTATAGCCAATTTTGACACACTATACCAGGATGCCATTCCTTTTCCCCTTATAATAATTCAGTTACACCATTTCGTTATTATCTATGCCCCATCAACTCGTCAAATAAAATTCAATTGCCGTACTGATACTTCTGGTCAATATTAATGGTGAGATACTGCTAATATAACGCTATGAAGGTTACTAGTCGAATTTAATTCTGTGCCTAAATTCAGTTTTCAATACCACTTAATTTACTTTAAGTATTTAAAGTTCTTGTAAGTGCGTATTTATTTTAATTACCTTAATACGTGCAACCGATTTATTACGTAAAATCTATACTCCCAATTGAATTTTTTTACTTTTGACACCTATTCGAATTCACTTTCCTACTGATTACACTTTCACCCAATTACGCTTACCCACACTGAAACACTCTTGAAATCATTGGCGTACTTATTGGAAAGGAAATTTACTACTCATATCCTATTTTTATCATATAAATCTTATTCTAAAATTATTGGCTATCACGATAAATTATATTTAATTGCAGGAAACTGTTTGATATTTACTCTGGATTATTTGAATTTATTTAAACTTAATTGCTGCTTACAATATATAATCTTGCCTGTTGCCTTCATTAAGTTAATTTGAATCAACCTCTAAGCTAATCCGTTTTTCAAAATTTCATGATTTACCATTGATCACTAAGGATTCAGTCTTCCCGGGATGAACCAATTACTTTCATATTCTACACACTACTGTACATACCTACTCAGCTATACACACTTATTACCAATATTTATACATACGTATACGCGATTACGAATAACTTCAACGATAAATTCCTTTTCCCCATTTTTGGGAAAATCACCTACCACTTACACTCTGCACCTAATGCACATAAATACACACGTGACCCAAGGTCTATACATCATCTATTACGAAATTTTATCTTCCTTTTCCCTGGATATTCTTAATGGATAACAATATCTAAGTATCTAAAACGGTAACTAGATAAATTTTCATGTTTTCACTAAATTAATTTTACTTTTCTTTAAACCAATTTTAATATTTTACCAACGTATTCGGACTTGCAATAAGTTTACATTCTGCAACCGTGCTCCCACCGCTGAAGACTTCGTCCACCAATAAAATTTGATTCGATTTTTACCTACCATAGTGAATAAGATTAGTTTTTTTTACTTCGGAAACTCTTATCTCTGTCAGTACTGACGGATTAAACTCTATTTCAAGTAGTCACCATATGAATTGAAAATTCCTAAACCTTAAACATGGAATTTTCCTTTTAACCATTATTTATTATGTACATATCTTTTTCCCTAAAATTATCTTAACCCAGGAAATCTTTCCGAATTTATCACGGTTCAGTAGGTAATCTTGTTACTATAACGTTGGACAAACTAAAAATTTAACTTAAATTAGATTCAATCCTGTAATTGGAACTTTAACTGAAATAATTATGTCGAAATGCCAGAAATAACTTAGATGGTTCATTAGTTTATAAGATTGTTTATGTAGTATGATTGCCACAATTAATCATACTTATAATTGTATTTTTGAAGGTGACAACTTCGGACTTTATCGTACTTTGTTGACATAGTATTTCCACTACAATCCTAGTAATCAGACCTCAACCTTGTTAATTTATTTGCTGTAATTTTAAAATTTTCCCCTTGATTAATTTTTAAAATTTTATTAATATAATTATCATTCTTCCCACTAAATTGCCTTGATTAATCCAACCCGAAATTGTCGCTGTTTCATTTTTTTTAATATATTGTAAATAAACTTCCACCCTACTATTACATCCTTTTTCATAGGGGAGAGCAGTGTCACAACCATGCTATTTACCATTTCTTTGGTTGAACAGTATCCATGTTTGTGCCATTAGAAGTTCGCTGTAAACAGCGAATGTCCCTCCCTTATATTGTACGTACAGAGTAAATCACTCTGACGTCATAAAGTAACTTAATTTCCTTCCATACCTTGAATACTGAATCACGTGTTTAGTATGTGGATATCTTTCGTATTCAATGTATGGTAAATTCTTTAATAATAATAATAATAATAACGTCACTCTCTATAAGTCATTATTTATATGTTGTGTCCTGTCTGGTGTTACGCAATATAAATGTTATGCAACCATACTCATTCATACATCCATGTTCCTTCTTGACCGTTGTCCTTTATTAATTTTATCACCTATTACCTAATTTATTACCTATTACCCATTGTCTAGTTATGGTCTATCAACTTATCAGTCTAGGTTTACTCGTGGGTGCTGGTTAAGTTTGCGGTCTACCTACGATTCGGCGGTCTACCTTTTAATTATAGCTTCTTATCTTGTTTACTAATTGTTTGTTTACATCCCATTGTCAATCGCCCTTCACGATTGGTTAGGTTTAGTCATGATATTTTCGTTAGTTTTAATGAAAATATCATGATTAAACCTAACCAATCGTAGGTAGACCGCACACTTAACCAGCATCTTACTCGTGTCTATTTTACGCACACAACCTATTGTGTGACGAATGATATGTGTACACTACTGTGTGCAGTCGTAGATGTCTATTGACGATCATGATTACGTACATGTATTCTTTTTACGTTTTTTTTTTTTTATTATTTCACCTCTCGCAAGTTGTTTATTATTGCTGAGACGAAGGTTCGAATTCCGATTACGTCGTCAAATGCGAGCCTCTGAATTCGAACTCTTCTCTCTTGCCTCTGCTACCAATTTATAACGTTAAGATGTGATGTTACATTATTATAATATACCAGATTGATTCCTGCCTGAGCTCTTGATACCAGAGGTTGCACCTCGCCCCCTTTTAAATTTCTGCCGTACCCCTCGCCCGAGGAGGCTAAGCCCTCCTCGCTGTAAGATTTCTGCCTGAGCCTTTACCCGAGGAGGCCGAGCCCCCCTCGCCTTAAATTCCTGCCTGAGCCCTTGATACGAGGGGTTGCTCCTCTCTCATCTTAAATTCCTGCCTGGCCCGTTGTTACCCGAGGTTGCACCTCCCTCACTTTAAATTCCTGCCTGAGGCTTAGACCAAGGAGGACAAGCCTCCTCATTTTAAATTCCTGCCGTAACTCTTACTCGAGGAGGACAAGCCTCCTCGTTTTCAATTCCCACCTTAACTATTGTGAAATGGGGTCGAACCTCTACCCCTGTAAATTCCTGCTTGAGCTGTTATTGTAAGAGGTAAAACCTCTCCCCCTGTAAACTTCTGATTATCAGTGCCTCGTCCTGTATATATTATTTGTGAAATAAAACTTATACGAGTGAACGAAAACTTTGATTTAAAAGTGAAAGTGTTTCAATTCATCCCTTCGGGAAAAAACAAACTGGGTAGAAACTAGTTTTTTTGTTGATACTCGGATGCTCTCGGCCAAGGCCGAGCTTACCCAAGAAGGACCACCTTCGTTGGATTGTCCAAAGTGCATTAACCCTAAAAAGTCGCAAGCGGGCAGAGGCTCGCACAACGTATGCGCGACATATATATATTATATATATATATATATATACACCGTAAATATATACTGTATATTTGATAAGTTTATTGATTCAATGAAAAATAGCTGTATATTTCTTTCTTAAGTACGCTGATTATAATCGGTAACTCAGTTCACATTCTTGCCAGATTTTCCAGGTTAGTTAATTAATAATATTCAATTTAAAACGTATGTAAATTTTTCTAGTAATTTAACTGTGACGAAAAGTAGTTAATTATTATTGTTACCAACTTTTGGCTATAAACTACACAGGTCTGCGAATGAGAAATTTCTGACAAAATACACAAGTTTCAACAACAAAAAAATTATTTAGTGAACATGTCAAATTTAGACATTAAAATCGGTACAGAACTAAATACATTATTAAGTGTTTTAAAATCGTTACAGAACAAAATTTATTTTCTATGCATTAAAACCATTAAAGACTAAAATTTTTAAAAACGAATTTTATAGATTGTGAGCAATTGTCATATGTATCTTGATTTTTTGTTTAGTGATGCAATATAGCAAAGGGACAGTGTGATTTTTTCCGAGCAAGATATGGATCGAGTATAGTTGATGACCCAATGGTGCACTATCAAATGTACCATCACAAAACCAATGTTGACTCCTTGCCAGTAAATCAAGGTTTTTGTCCGTTGCCATAATAATAATGCCTTCGTTTTCATACAAGATAAACCGTTCTCCCCTGAATGACACCCTAAGTTCATCTGTTAGCTCGTTGCCATCAGGAACTTTCCTTTGTCTCCTTATCATTCTGCCGAGACTTTCCTTTTTGGGAAGAGCACCAGCTGCCTCTAAGGGAAAGTCAGATGTGCATGTTTGCATGATAGTACGAGTGACCTCTTCCGTGTCAGTAGCCCTTTCTTTCATCCGTTGCAGCGTCTTAAGCACAACGGCGCGGTTTGCATCAGGGGGATGAGAATGGGCAACTGGTTCTTCTTGAAGAACATCATTCAAGGTCGTAAGACGTCCTCCACATTTGCCTCTTTGTTCCAGTGGCGGCTCGTGACTAAAAATTCTAGGGGTGCTGTCTCTAAGAATGGGTTGAAATAATTACTGAAATAAAAGGATGAGCATTGAGCAATGAATAAAAGTTTCAAAAGTTATTGAAAAAGTTATTCAGTAAGCTCATCCTTATATTGTTCTTGATTATTTCAATTGTAAATAAAAAATTTAGGGGTACTGCAGTTCCGCAGTGCCTACCGACGAGCCGCCACTGCTAAGTACTATAAATATACTAATACATCAGCGCATATTACTATCTTCTATGTAAAGTGTGCATGTTGATATATATATATATATATATATATATATATATATATATATATATATATATGTTAATATGATGTGTAAATATTTTATTGGGACACTCGTATTTATTAATAGACTTGAATGCTACATGTATACTAGCGATAACCAATTTGGTTTAAAAAAGAACATGGTACTGACATGCGTATATATGCCTTAAAAGAGATGGTCTGTAAATATCAAGCGCTAAATTCTAATGTATTTTTGTGATTCCTAGATGCCTGTAAAGCATTTGATCGTGTTAAGCATGACAAATTATTTATGAAACTTGTAAATCGTAATGTACCTGGTTACTTGGTCCGAATATTAATATTGTGGTACAATCACTAGACACTGATTGTGAGATTTGCTGATACTAATAGTATCCCTACTTATTCAGTTTATTTGCATAATCTATCTATTGTACTGAACACTCGTAAAATAGGCTGCTACCTTAGTACTATGATTGTTAATTCTTCATCTGTAAAATGAAGTAGTGCTTCACCGGCGCTTCGACTGCGGAGGTCATATCGCGCCGAAACTAAAATAAAGAGAATGGAAGGAGACGGGGTGAGAGGAACACTGGAGAAGGAGCAGCTAAAGAAAAACCGTGAGAAAGGAGAGAAAAAGCACTAGGGACAGCAAAGGGAGGAAGAAATTATACCCGAGTCACATTAAATAGGGAGTAGGAGGCTAGTCTGACGGAGAAAGGAGAAAAGCGTGTCCTTTGGTACAGGCATGAAGTCACCAAATAACAGAGAAAGATTAAAAGTGCAGCCTGAAGGGCATAAAGGGAGGAACTGGGAGCAAGCAACGGCAACGGCAGGGCAAACTAAGAATAAATGTGAAACGGAGAAAGGAATGCCGGAAGGGCAGAAGCAGGCAAGAGTCGCTGTCATAAGATGGCCATGCGTGAGGCGAGTATGACCAATGCGCCGGCGCACCAGAGCCGTCTCACACTGACAAGAGGAAGACCACTCACGAATCATTGGCCTCGAGACCCTCAAGGAGTTCCTGGACACATCCTCCTACTGACGCTGCCACCGCCGAAGAAAAGCATCCTGGAAATCCCACGTGAAGTCCGACGCCGGAAGAGGTGTGTTAGAGTCGAAAGACAATGGGGACACCCCCCTCGTCGCACTATCCGCGCGTTCGTTGCCCGGAACACCGACGTGGGAAGGTACCCAACAAAAGACGACTAACTTACGGCGTGATGAAAGAAGGACAAATCAGTCCTGGATGTCCAGCTGTGGATGCGGGGAGACGAGAAAGGACAGAGACTCAAGAGCGCTACGGGAGTCGGAATAAATAGCAAAAGGGGAGATGAGTAAAGGGAAGATGAGAAAGAAACAGGAGGGCCAAGAGAATAGCCAAAAGTTCCGCCGTAAAATGGAAATCGCTGGGTGGAAGGATAGGGATTCAGCTTCCGATGGGAAGGCTGCCGCGCAACCCACTCCAAGTGGCAAGCGAGAGCCGTCGGAGAACACCGGGATAGAATTAGCTTGGGAAGAAGAATGGGATAGAATAATTGTCGAAGGGCGAACGGGTAGAACTGTGACTTCGGTACATTAGGGAGGAAGGAGCAGATACGGAGGGGAGAAAGGGTCCGCGGGGGCTAGGTAGAGGGGGGAAGAGGAAAGCACTCGCCCTCCACCCCCAGAGAAGACATGACGGGGCCCATCCGAAGACCAAACGGTCGAACCAAGTGGGGACGATGGTCAAAACAGGCCGAAGTAGAAGGACCGAAGAGGGATTAGAAGATCGTGGTGGAAGAAAACTGCCGAACGCGAAAGAGGTGTGTTAAGCCCTCGAAGGTACAGTGAACATCCAACAGGAGATGGCCACTTTCTGCATAAAGACTGGCAGTAGAAGAGGAATGGAATGAGCCAGTGCTGATGCGTACACCCAGGGAATGGATAGGGTTCACCATGCGCAGGGCAGAGGTAGGGGCGGAGGAATAAGCCTGACAGCCATAATCCAACTTACTTTGGACCAGGGAGTGGTAGAGCCACCAAAGTATGTGGCGGTCAATACCCTAATCGGTATGGGAAAGGAACTTGGGAAGGGGGCAAGTCTGAAGGCACGAAGCCCTCAGAGACTTCACGTGGAGAATCCAAGATAGGCAGGAGTCAAGGAGGAGACAAGAAATCTTTTTTCGGGGACAACGGGCAGCGGCGATCCATAAAGAGAGAGGAAAGGGACGGCAGTACAGCTGCGGAGATGACAAAAATGCATCACCACTGTTTTCGAAGGAGAAAATCGAAACCCGTGTTCTGTGACCCATCTGGAAACCGAATCCAGGGCCCGCTGGAAGAGACGCTCAAGGAAGACGGATCGGGAACCGGAGCAATACATGGGAAGGTCGTCGACATAGAGTGTGCCGAATTCCATAGGGCAGAGCCATCACCACGTCATCGATCGCCAAGGCGGAGCAGATGACGCTCAGTACGCTGCCCTGCGAACCCCCCTCCTCCTGGGAGTGCACAAAAGAGGAAGGGGTACCCACCTGAACACGAAAGGAACGGAAAGACAAAAAGGTGGAGATAAAGGCAGGGAGAAACCTCGGCAACCCAAGAATTAAAGTTTACGGCAGATTCACCACCACCAGGTGGTGTCATACCACCTGGTGGAGACGCTCATCCGTCTGTGTGGGAGAAAATAAATTGTAGGGTTCGAGGTACCACAACAGACGCCGATAAGCCATCTTTTCAAGAACTTTCGAGAGGCAGCTAATGAGGGCTATTGGATAGTAGTTACCGGGTATAGGAAAGGGATGCACCACTGCCTCACTTCAACAGGAGGGGACGGTGCCCTTCACCAAAATTCAATTATTATTGAAGGTGAGAAGAAAGAAAAGAACCGAAGGGTGGCGAAGGTGGCGAAAGGTGGCGAAGCATATCGAAATGAATGCCGTTGGGCCGGGAACAGAGTTGCCGCAAGAAGCCAGCCCCGAGCGCAGTTCGGATATGAGAAAAAGGACGGTTATGAGGGAAGTTATTGGGAGTCTGGAAAAGATGAGCGGAGCGAACAAGCAAAGCCTTACTTCGGAGGAAAGCGGAATCACATTGATCGTGTCGGGAGATGGAAGCAATAGTCGAGGCTAGGACTCCGGCCATTGCATTAGGAAACGACACTAGGCGTCCGTCTATCTTAAGGACAGGGGGAGGCTGAGAAGATTTACTGGAGATCTTCCGAATTTCGTTCCAGATTCGGGAGGAATGGGTGCGGGAAGTGAAAGCGGAGACGTAAGTTCGCCACGAAATGCGGCGGGCTTCACGGCTGAAGACGGCAAAAGGCCGACTTTCTTAGCTCAACGGTCAGAGCGCATGTCGGGGTCCACCATGGAACCGAATAGACAGACGTGCAGGGAAATGTTGACTTAGGAATGGAGGACAGAGCAGCGCAAGTGACGTGATCAGTGAGATAGGTGGAGGCAGCATTAACTGTCGGAAAGTTGCTCGAAACTGCGAAGGTTTGACTTTCAGCTAGGAAAAGAGGTCAGTCAGCTTTGGCGAGAGACCAATGGATAGGATAGGAAGGGCGGAAGAGCCGAGGCCCCGAGACCAACGGAGGAGAAAATAGTCACTACAATTGGCACACCAAGCGAAATCAAGGAAGGCGGAAGGAGAAACAAGCGAAAGATTTATGGAGAAAAATATGTGGGTCTCGAGGTAAAAAGCTGTGGCTGGCCGGTGTTAAGAAGACTAACAGAAGGAGTTGAAAGAAGAGAGACCACAACGCCACCCCGCTGGCTGATTGGTGACAGTCTCACCCTACAGAGGATGGCGCACGTTAAAGTCTCCCAGGAGGAGGAAGGGGGTGGGAAGCTGCAAAAGGAGAGCAGAAAGATCTTTAACAGAAACTTCCTGTGACGGGGGGAGATATAAGGAACAAATTGAATATAATAGGTCAAGGAAAATCCGGAATACAGCCTACCCCCACGGGGGTTGCAGCATCAGGGAAATGGAGAGAGAAGTACAAAAGAGAACCTACGGGTAGGGCACCAGGGGCGAACCCCAAATTGGGTCTCCTGAAGGCAGAGAGACACAGGAGAAAAATCTCAGATAAGGAAAAGAAAGTCCTCCAATTAGAGAGAAGGCCATGACAATTCTATTGAAGGACAGGGGAGGATCAATAAGGGGGTTATGGGGGCCATTTCCCCCTAAAACCTCTCATGATGCCCCATAGATACAAAAAATGCTCCCTTTCCCAAAAATACTGAAAAACATCACATTTAATATATTAATATATTGCATCGGTAGATCTATAAGAGGACCACGCCCTTAGGACATCTAACAATGCACCTTCTTGCAAAGCAATGTAAAAAGAGACATATAGCATTAGTATCATAATTACGCAGTGACAGATATGAACGGTAGACATCGCCCCTCCCGGCCCCTAAAGCTTTTAATGATGCATCCCCAAAGTTTAGCCCTGAAATTATGAAAATATGTATGCATGTATGCGTAGCTATCCGGGCCTATATGGCTAACATGGCTAATCCGGGCAGTTAATTGTAAAAATCTGGGCAAATATTGTTTTCTATTGTGCTCCAAATCTTTTTGGCTTTAAAGTCAGACAGACACAGCGTCAGTTCAGTTGCTGGCGCTTCTTATTACTTACATGTCCTATCTCGTTACTGTTGGTTGCTCGGTGATGGGCCGCGGGCTTAATATTATGACCTCCAAGCCGCAAGCATCTAAGGCTGTGATTGGTTAGTGATGACATCATTTAGAAAACGAATTGCTTAGTTGACTTCTGGCAGTTGTGGAGATAACTTGGTAAGTGTTTCAGGCGGCAAATGCAATTGTTTTAAGCAAGCTTTTTACGAACAAGTGCTTGATCTGGTCACTCATTTATGTAGTGTGTTTTTCATTATGAAGACGCACATTGTTGAGTAACAGTTATAGTTTCTCATCAGTGAATATGTTTAGGCTACATGATCACAAATTCTTATGCATCAAGATAGCCAATAGCTACCTATGCCGTAAGGAGGGAAATGCATAATGTGTGATTAAGCTGCACCACTCATAAATCCGATAAATTTCACCAACAAAACTAAAACAAACCCAGGCCCTTTTTATGCCTGTTTTATCTCACTTTTTTATATAATGAACAGATTAGCATTGATCTATACAAATGTAATCCAAACTTATTTGTATTGAGTTTATATATATAATGTGCAGTTATTATCAAAATTGATGTTGCATCAGCTCTGAAATTGGAAATTTCTTAGGTTGGGCCCTGAACTAAGCATTTTTACAGAAAAAATGCATACAACGTTGTTGATCTATGTCTTTTATATCCATCTCTGTTGCATCAGCACCTGGAGCAGTTACATTGATATCTTCTGCATGCCTACGATGAATCTTATCACTGATGAAGCCATTATCTACAGCTCTTCAACAAAGAGGTGAAGACCTGGTTTATGCCCTCAAAATTTTGCTTGTGACTGAACAGGAACTGGAATCAAGGAGAAGGGAGTGTGAGTTGTCATTCAATGAAGTATACAAAGGAGTTGAGCAGATGGCAGATGAGACAGAGATTGAGTTGAAGAAACACCGCATTTCAAAAAGGTTTCTCTATCGAGATTCTGCTAATCGAGAAGATGTGGAAACATATTATCGAGTAAATGTGTATGTACCTGTCCTTGATGTTGTACTAAGGGACTTTGACAGAACGATTTGGCAGGCACACAGAACTGTCAGTTAGCCCCAGTTGTATCATTCCCAGTATTGTTTCAACAAAGGTGATGTTCAACCTGCGTATATTAAATATGTACCATTTCTGAAAACTTATCCTAGTGAATGTGACGTCAAAGCAGAATTCGAATTGTAGCAGAGACATTGGGCATCTTCCACTGGTCCTCCGCAAACAGCAATATCTGCACTCAATACAAGCAAGGACAATAAATCCATATTTCCAAATATGACATCACTGCTCATCTTCTTAGCAACATTACCATTAGCAACATGTGAGGCAGAGAGAATGTTCAGCAAAGTGGAAAGAACTTGCACAGATATCAGGCGTACCATGTCTGAGGAGAGGCTAGAGACCCTTGTGTTACTTCAAACTCATTGAAATTGTTTTTCCACTTCAGATTTAGTCTTCCCACTTCAGAGTTTTCTTGAAGAACAAGACAAATTACCATTCACACTGTGACACTGACAGATGACAATAATTTACAGTATATGATAATGTATACAATTGCATACTATTTATATAAATGCTAGAGGTAAAACATGTCATTTGTCGTGTGATATTGTGGTAAATAGCTACTGCGGGAAGGGAACGGTCGCGAAGGGAAACGGGGGAACCCAGAGGAGATGGAAAAACAGAAGGGATCACTGGAGGCAGGAAGGCTATGGGAGCGGGAGGAAGGAGGAGGTAGTGAGAAGACGAGGAGACGGGGTACCTAAACAAGGAAGTTTGGCAGAAGGGCCTATACGCCGGAAGCTCGCAATGGGTCGTTTAACAGAAGAGTGAGGAGGAGAAGAGGGGACTATAGGAGGTAGCGGTTTCTGATATACATGTCGAAATGTCAGCAAGGGTTTTGGGAGGATGGGTAAATGGATTAGATGCTACAGAGGTGGATCAGATAGGGAGAGTGGTATTAAAAGTTCTAGGGGGATTGGCGAATGGAGAAGATAACACGGGGGATGAGGACGACGAAAAGGTTGATATCGAGGACGGAATAGGGGAACGGGCAATTAAAGCAAATACCAGGAGAACTTCGACACGTCTTACTGATGTGTCCGAACCTCTAGCAAGTAGAACACCGATGTGATCTAGGGCCATAACGGCGGACTGGAAATCGGACCGGAAAATTTTCAGGTAACTGGGAACTGGCAAAAGTCAGGATCAGTAAAAGGACTGGAACTCTCGCTCCATAGACCATACCGGGTAGTGGCGGTAAGCACCAGTCACCTTTTGAGAAGAGAGACGAGACAGACAATCCGAATCCGAGTATTCCAAAAGTCCGGGGGCATGAAGTATACACGTACTAGTGTTAAAGGAAGAGTTGGCAAGGGAGTCCAGGAGAGCAGAAGCCAGGGTCGAGAGGGATGAAACCTTCTGGTACTGGGCCTTGGAGGAGACTTCTACAACAAGGGAGCCATCGGTTTGGGGCCACATCTGTCGGGGATTGCCACAACGGGAAGTGAGGTCATCATAGACTTCATAAACATCCCGCTGAGAGAGGAGAGGAGAGGCTGAAAAACGAAGAATCAGAAACCAAGGCCCCAACGAAAGGGTCAAGAGACTTACGGGAACAAGACGTACGAGAAGTTTTAGTACGAGGAGAATGCGAGTGTACCGCAGCCAGAGGGAGGACGACCCCCTCAAGACGCGGTCTTCCAATGGTAGAGGACTCGAGGGCCTGGTCACCCACCATCTGAATGCTAGAAAAAGTGTATACATAAGCATAGAAGAATAAAGAAAACGGACAGAGGGAACGCGAGAAGCTGCCTACCGGAAAAAAAAGCGATGCCAAGCGCAGGGGCCGGTCGGTTTAAACTCGGGGCCCGTCATACGAAAGTTTGTCCATAACGGCGGAAAGTCCCCATCCCCCAATCCCACTGGCCAGGACACTCAACTCTAAGGACGCCAACTCTGGAGGACAGCTCTGACGACCGTACTGGGAGCCAAAGACCTTGGTGGCTCTTATTCCGGTTCCCTCAGCAACCTGCCCGGCATAAGTGACCCTTCCGGGGGTTGAGCCCCGCTGATTAGCCCACTGGGTCAGAACACTCAAGCCCCCTCACCACGACAAGTTGGCCACCCCGGGGGAGGATCTGTAAAATGGCTCAACACACTTCTGAAAGTTTGTGAAAGGTATGGGGAGGGTAATGACATAAAATATAATCCTACTAAAAGTCATATTACTGTATATTTATTAGAACCAAGAGCTACAAGTATATAAAATGTCTTGAATTTTAATTGAATGGTATGATGTGGTCAGAAGTAGTGATGTAGCAGATGTCATTTTTTTCACATCCGCGGATGCGGATGAGGATGTTTGATTTCAACATCCGCGGATGCGGATGCGGATGTCTACATTTTCGTTATTTTTTAGGATATATTCGAGATTTGTTGGTTTAACGTATATAATAAGTTATTATATAGAGAGAGCTGTAGCTATAATGTAGTATAATTGATTAATTGTACAATAATTGCTGTACTTTTCTCTGAACATATAAAATAATATCAAGCATCTAACTAATATAGAAATCAATTAGTGAATTCGTCTGCAAATAAATTCGTTATATTTTGTTGAGTTTCAGCCACAATTAGAAACCATAATTGTGTTACCAGGATGCGGGACGTGAACCCAACTCAAATGCACGGTATGCACCCCACCGACCTCTTTCCCCAACCTCCACCCTTATAGAAAGAGATCTTTAATTAGCTTGATAACTATTTATATTAAGTTTAAAGTTTTATTAGGCATATTTATAAATGAGTAATTAAAATAAAGTAAACTAAGATGTTCATCGTTTAATGTTCAAACTTAATTATAGGAAGGTTATGCTTAAGGAACATTAACTTTTCTGCCTTTTCTGCTGCCAGTCTGTTTCTCTTTTCATCATATATTAATCCAGCACTGCTAAATAATCTCTCGCTTGGTACGTTTGTTGGAGGACAGGCTAAATGTTTCCTTGCAAGTTTACTCAAGTATGGATAGATATTCTGCGTATTTTTCCACCAACTAATAGGATTGTCACATGCAGCCAGGCGTTTTTCTTGGTGATAGCTCTCGATCATTTTTACTACATCTTTTGACATCGCGTAGGTCTCGTCATTGCTACTTGACTCAAGAAACTGAGAGACAGATTCTGTGATAGATTTGCTTGTTGAAGGTGTTGGTTCTGTCACTGAAACTTTTATTCTTTTGGTGGGTGGCGAAGCGACAGATTCAAGAGATTGAAGCTCTTCAACTGCTTTGCCAAGTGATGATTTAACTCGTTCTAATGTACTAGGTGAAAATAACTTAGCTTTGTAACGTGGATCTAAGTAGGTTGCAAGAGAGTAACTTCATACAAGAACAGCCTCTCGTCTTGTCGCTTGCATCACTTTTGCGCACAATGAACTAGTTCTATTAATATAGTAGAATTTGATAATTTCCGCTTATTAATGACGTTTTATCTCAACGGTCCACATCCGCAGTCCAAAGTGCGGATGCGGACGCGGATGCGGATGCGAGAAAATGTGCGGATGTTCCGCGGATGCGGATGCGGATGTGACCTACATCACTAGTCAGAAGTGATCCAGAGTAAGTGCCTGGGCCACATACTAACTGATAGTTTTTCAGATAACTGTAACATTCTAAGGCAATGTAGACAATTATATGCTTAGAGAAATACTTTGATTAGAAAATTTTATATTTGTACATTAGATATTAAGTTGACCTTGTTCAAAACCTTTTGTGCCCCACTGCACACAGCTCGTTTGTGATGGAACTACAGGATGTATAATATAAGAAAACTGTATGTTGCCTATAATGATATTTTTATGAGTTTATTAAGAACTCCTGGATTTATAAATGGTGCTCCTTCTAGTGACAGTATGCTGTTTGTAGTTAATTAATAAGGTGCCAAACTGTGTAGGTGTCATACGCAGTTTTGTATTTAGGTTTATCATTACAGTAGGCTTGGTGAGTCAGTCAGTAAGATAATAGAAGCCATTGTGGACTGATATCCCATATATGATATTTTATAGGTCTCAAATCTGAAAGCATTGGCGCAGGCAACTGTATGTTCATTACTCATGTTTATTACTCACTGCTCCAGACAACTATTTCTTACACTTCTCTGGACCACTTGTATAATGTCTATACCTGTTGAGTCTGAAATAATAGTGTTTGTTTGTTTACTTGTTTCATTATTCATGTCTTCAATAAACATCCATTTCTTTCATGCATGGATGAATGTCTCGCCTGAGGCTGAATCCAGTTTCATATGTGTCAATAAAATCTACTACTATCTGTTTCTGTGAACAGTCCTAAACAATGGCCAATATTAAGAATAGGCCGCCATAATCTAGTTGGATAATAAATAAAAATATTCTGTGTATAACTGACAACTCCACACACCAACTTGTTTTGATACATATAATTATTTACGATGCAATTGGTGCGCTATTACAATGCTAAATTCCCTGTATCACTTGTACCATGACTAATTAATATCTTTTTTGGTAATACATCCTAAGAAAAACAGATGAAAGAAATACCAATTAGAAAATAAAAAAATTAAAATAACCTCTGTACTTTATTAAGCAAGCATAATTGTAAAATTGGATGCGGACATCATTGCATTGGAAAGCTGATATAGAAAATTTACAAAGAAACATCAATACGCTGCATGCGCCTGTTAACGGCCTTACGCATGTTTCGCTTTGGCTAAGACTATAGCACGACATTGGATAACGTCACAAACCAACGAACGGGCCTTGTATCTAGGTGATCTTGGCTCAGCGCACCACGGTGGTGATACTCTCGGGCATGGAAGCGTACACTACATGTCTTTTCCTACTAATAAGGAAAAAAATACCTTGGCTTAATTTTGATTGTTCTAATGCTGTCCGTAAGAGAGAAGAGACTCTCAGGAGGTACTGTCGCCATCCAGCTACAGACTCTCACTCTGATTACATTTCTGCCCGAATCTGTTTTTTCACTTGTCAAAAATTCCTTTATCAGAAAAAATGTGAAGACCTATCTAATTCTAATTCTCGCTCTTTCTAGCCCCGACCCTAAAACCTCTCCATCAATTTTACTTCTTCTTTCGCTCATCTTTTCCATTCTGACCGCTTCGTTGCTGTCGCTTCTCCTAATAAAGCTGAAGTCGTCGTTCAAACTTTCGCCTCCAACACATCCCTGTACGATTCTGGTGTTGTTCCTCTATCTCCTACTCCACCCTCTGACTTAATTATAACTCACATTAGAATCTCCACGAAAGTTGTATTTTTGCCCTATCTGGGATTAACTTTAGGGAGGCTACGACCCTGATGGTGTTCCTCCTATTGTTACCAAGAACAAGAAACCCTGCCTAGGCAAACTCCTTTGTCTTTACTTTTCATCTGATACTTTTTCGTTTTTGCTGGAAGTTCTCTTTCATTTAGCCCGTCTACCAGTTGCTTTGATTTATTGCCTTTCTAAAGTTTTTTAATCTATTCTAAAATGGCAGATTCTAAAACACTTCCCTTTTCACAATCTTCTTTCAGGTCATCAGTATGGGTTCCGCAAGGTACGATCAGTATGGGTTCCGCAAGGTACGCTCTACTGGAAACCTTGCATATCTCAGTGACTCTTGGTTTTCCTCCTTTCGCGATTTTGGTGAAAACTTTCATATTGCGCTGCGCATATCAAAAGCTTTTGATAGAGTCTGGCACAAATCCATAATTTCCAAACTGCCTTCCTTCGGTTTCTATCTTTCTATTTGTGCTTTCATCTCTGATTTTCTTTCTGGACGATCTGTAGCTGCGGTTGTCGATGGCCATTGCTCTTTTCCTAAAGCTATTAATAGTAGTCTTCCCCTAGGACCTGTCATGGTCATCCTCTCTCTTCATTTTATTTATCAATAATCTTTTAAGTCACTTTTCTTGTTGTATCTTCTCCAATGCTGATAGTTCCACGCTTCACATCTGCACCCGTTTCACAAATCGTCCCTCTCAACAGTCACTACATGTTTCGCGTGAGATATCTGGTTCATCTCACCACTGCTCTTTCCACTATGTTATCTCTGATTGGGTCAGAGAAAACCTTGTGGCTTTCAATGTCTCAAAATTCTAGTTCTTTCAGCTGTCTACTCGTCAATCTTCCATACGACTATCCCCTTATCTTCAACAATGCACAATTCAATCCTTCCTCTTTCCTTAACATTCTTAGTGTTTCCTTTTCTTGAAATGTTTCCAGGATAGATCATTTTACTCTCTTTCTAAAACAGCTTCTAAAAGGTGAGGTGTTTGTACCAGCTCCGCAGTTTCTTCACCCCCACTCAGTTGCCGTCTCTATTCAGGGGTCTTGCCTGCCCCTGTAAGGATTACTCTTCTCACGTGTAGGGTAGCTAAACCAACACAACTCTACATAACCGGGTGGAATCAAATGCTTTTTTTCATCAATTCCCCGCCTATTACCGACTGCCTTCATTATTCTTCGTAGTAATGTTGCCTCACTCTCTCTTTGCCTCACTCACTCTCTTCTTATGAGGCATTCAAAGCCACAAGGTTTTCTTTGCCACAATCAGTGATGGCAGAAACATCAGAGGTCAGGTGTACCATAGACGTCCTACGCGAATCATGGAGTGTCTGTTGAGGGGACTTTTGCAAAGTGGGTGGAGAAGTGAAGAGTGGAATCTTCGGCACAGGAGTGGATAGGACAGGAAGTGCGACTTAGTAGATTATTGATAAATAAAAGGAAAAGAGTGGGTAACAGGACAGAACCCTGGGGAACACCACCACTGATAGCTTTAGGAGAAGAACAGTGGCCATCCACAACCGCAGCTATAAATCGGCCAGAAAGGAAATTAGAGATGAAGATACAGATAGAAGGATAGAAACCGAAGGAGGGTAGATTGGAAATTAAAGATTTGTTCCAGACTCTATCAAAAGCTTTTGATATGTCTAGCGCAGCAGTAAAGGTTTCACGGAAATCTCGAAAGGAGAATGACAGAGTTAAAGAGATATGCAATAAAGATCGCCAGTAGAGCGTCCCTTGCGGAACCCACAATGACGATCTGAAAGAAGATTGTGAGAAGAGAAGAGTTTAAGAATTTTCCAATTAAGGAGATACAAAAATTTTAGAAAGGCAAGAAATCAAAGGAATTGGACGATAGTGGAGGGTGAGAGCAGTTACATTTTTTTTAGGACAGGCTGAATGAAAGCGAACTTCCAGCAGGAAGGAAAAGTACCAGATGAAAGAGAAAGCCGAAAGTGTTTTTGCCTGGATAGGGTGTCAGCACAGAAGCACAGTTCTTGAGAACAACAGGAGGAATACCATCAGGACCGTACGCTTTCCTAGAATTGAACCCAGATAGGGCAGAGTAAATATCTTTCGAGGAGATTCTAATTTCAGACATAATAAAGTTAGAGGGGGGGGTGAGAAGATGGATGAACAGCACTGGAGTCGTACAGGGTTGAGTTGGAGGCGAAAGTTTGAGCGAAAAATTCAGCTTTGTCAGGAGGAAAGACGGCAACTGAGTAGTCGGAATGGAAAAGAGAAGGGAAAGAAGAGGAAGTAAAGTTGTTGGAGAGGTTCTTAGCTAAGTGCCAGAAAGAGCGAGAAGAATTAGAATTGGCTAGATTTTCACATTTTCGTCTAATGAAGGAATTTTTGGCGAATAGAAGAACAGATTTTGCACGATTCCAAGCACAAATATGAGCTGAATAAGAGTCAGATGTTAAATAGTGACGGTACCTTCTGAAACAATTCTCTTTGTTGCGGGTATCATTAGAACAAGTAAAGTTAAACCAGTTTTTTGCACTAGTAGTAGGAATAGAATTTGAATGTACGGCTCCACGCCTGAGAATATGGGAATACGGGAATTTCGGCAATACAAGAACAAGGTAGGTCATTGCGTACATACAATATACGCAACATCCATCTTTGGATTAAAATTGAGTATAGAGAAAAAGGGTACAGAAAAGGGTTGCTGTCAGTCGTCCCAGACACCAGTGAGTAGTAACCCTGTAAAATATTTGATTAATTGGAATTTATTTAGGTCTGCCCGAAGCGACTTGAAGTTTACTAAAAATATTAATTTTTGTGAAACCGATCACTTGTAACATAACCGTATACAGATACTGTAACTCAGTAACACCGGTACTAATTGGAATATACATTCCCTTCACCTAGCGTGTTTAGACTTTTCATAAACCAAGGTGTATAGCAGTCTCTCATTGGCTGACGAAGATGACATCAGTAGTATGATGGCAAAATGTATGAGGAGTTAGGGTGCTTTGAATCCAGCCCCTGGAGGGGCCCCCTGAAGGCCTCGCCTTCTTTATGAGGGTCCCACCTTTACTTAAGTTTTTTACCCATTTATGGGGTCTCACCTTCCTTCAAAAAAAAATCTTCACCTTCCTTCCAAAAAATAAATTTAAAAAATTAAAATTTAAAAAATAAATTTAAAAAATTAAAATTTAAAAATTAAATTTAAAAAATTAAATTTAAAGAAGGAATCGTCTTCACCTTCCTTCAAAAAAAAAAAAAAATTCATCATAACCTTTCACGAGAAAAAATCCATCTATCCTGTGGAGTTCTTTCATGAGACAGACGAACAAACATTCGAATACTTTACGTTCCGGTTCGTTGCCCCGATAGCTCCAATACCATATCATCTCTTCAATTGTATTATCGCTTTCGTAATTGCATACATCACAAATTAGAAACTCAGACTAAACATGTTTTAAATCAATAACATTTTCTTTGATTAATATTTGTATTATATGAAGTTAAATGAAAAAAGTTAAATAAATTTAAATTAAAACATTTTATTTTCAATTATAGGGGTAACTTTTGATTATCCAAATTAAATTTCATTTATTCTACATTAACATAAAATGATGCAATATGAAATGAACTGAAAAGGCTTATTGGCAGACTATACCCCATATGATAAAAATTATTAAGCTACAATATGTAGTTTAGCCAACATAATTATTAATATTTATCATCAATAACCATCTTAAGCATTATTATTTGTCTATATATACACACAAACTCAGAATAGTCCCCTGAGAAACTTATATGTTAAACACAGACGGTGCATGGAACAAGGAACTCTTCTGGGAAAATTAAATCCACTATAGTCCGAATATGTAATGGTAAATGACAAATACCATAGTTTTTCTTTTTCATGATGCAAGCCCGACGTGGGCAACGGGTCTCTCGCAAAGAGGTCCCATAAATATAGCTTCCCTCACCAGCTATCTGCATAGCAGACAGGATCCAGCTTTGGGACATGGATCTAGGGCTTAAAGCAAGCCTAGCCCTGCTACATTTAGAACCTCAATATAAGCAAAAGACTCGTTGCATTCACGTCGGATTGAATTCATCAAAGAAAAAGGGGTAACTATTGTATTTTTAGCCAAAAAAAACAAAACTTAAACCTCAACTGCGACATTGAGCGTCCACTTTTCAAGGCACATAACACGTCCGTTTAATGTATATTAAAAGTTTTGTTTTTTTGGCTAAAAATACAATAGTTACCCCTTTTTCTTTGATGTATTCAATCCGACGTGAATGCAACGAGTCTTTTGCTTATATTGAGGTTCTAAATGTAGCAGGGCTAGGCTTGCTTTAAACCCTAGATCCATGTCCCAAAGCTGGATCCTGGGATCCTGTCTGCTTTGCAGATAGCTGGTGAGGGAAGCTATATTTATGGGACCTCTTTGCGAGAGACCCTTTGCCCACGTCGGACTTGCATCATGAAAAAGAAAAACTATGGTATTTGTCATTTACCATTACTTATTCGGACTATAGTGGATTTAATTTTCCCAGAAGAGTTACTTGTTCCATGCACGGTCTGTGTTTAACATATAAGTTTCTCAGGGGACCATTCTGAGTTTGTGTATATCAAACGGACGTGTTATGTGCCTTGAAAAGTGGACGCTCAATGTCGCGGTTGAGGTTTAAGTTTTGTTTTTTTGGCTAAAAATACAATAGTTACCCCTTTTTCTTTGATGTATTCAATCCGACGTGAATGCAACGAGTCTTTTGCTTATATTGAGGTTCTAAATGTAGCAGGGCTAGGCTTGCTTTAAACCCTAGATCCATGTCCCAAAGCTGGATCCTGTCTGCTTTGCAGATAGCTGGTGAGGGAAGCTATATTTATGGGACCTCTTTGCGAGAGACCCGTTGCCCACGTCGGGCTTGCATCATGAAAAAGAAAAACTATGGTATTTGTCATTTACCATTACTTATTCGGACTATAGTGGATTTAATTTTCCCAGAAGAGTTCCTTGTTCCATGCACGGTCTGTGTTTAACATATATATATATATATATATATATATATATATATATGGGATGAATTTCACAATTTAGCACGTGAAATGAATGAAGGGTATATATATATATATATATATATATATATATACACACACCGTAAATATATACTGTATATTTGATAAGTTTATTGATTCATTGAAAAATAGCTGTATATTTCTTTCTTAAGTACGCTGATTATAATCGGTAACTCAGTGCACATTCTTGCCAGATTTTCCAGGTTAGTTAATTAATAATATTCAATTTAAAACGTATGCAAATTTTTCTAGTAATTTAACTGTGACGAAAAGTAGTTAATTATTATTGTTACCAACTTTTGGCTATAAACTACACAGGTCTGCGAATGAGAAATTTGTAAGAGCAGTTTTCTTACTAATAGTTGATTTTATGTAAATCAAATACTCTGATTTCGAATAAGGCCTGCATTTTACTATCACGTAAGGAATTTCTGCAAACTGGAAGGGAAAAACAGCTACATAAATAAATATTATTTATTTCAATTTACATTAGGTATCTATTTCGTTTTGTTATGCTATTTACAAATGCATACAACTTTAAAAAGAAAGAATGCTATTAAAGTCAACCACATAGCCATCTTTATCTAGTTTTCTTGCGGCCTATGCAATGGTCCTTTTCTTTTATGTAATAATTCTGTAGCACCCACTTCAACATGTAGTAGTAAGCAGTCGTCATGCTGACGTCACACCTTCATTGATAACTTGTTAGTTTTTAATCAAAATTAAGTTGAATCAGTTTTAATAAAAACTACTTACATGTGTAATATCAAATATGACATTTTGTGAATTTCTGTACGTAGTGTCGAAAAACTAATATTATTTTCGGAATCAGCATGCAAATTACTATGCAGGCGATACATTATTTCGAGCAACAAAAACATCTACTAGTGATTATTATGCATTAACATTCAGAGATAGCTGCAGACATGCCTCCTCTATAATGTTTCAAATGTAAATTTAATTTCAAAGCGTTTTATCATGTAACATTGGAGAATATATTTTAAATATTTTTACTCGAAATGAAAAGCGTTGATTTTTCCTACTGCCGCTAATCCATCATTTTTGACGAATACCTAATTTAATTTTTCATTCATTTATAACACGAATTTCATTATACGTGAATTTAAAACAGAAGCGTATTTATAATGCAGAATGTGTAGACGAAAACACGAAATATAATATCTCTATAAGTAAACGTTTATTTTAAAATTATTGAAATATGCAAGATTGAAAATTGATCAATTCAGCAGTCTCATTTATAATAGTGTTACACTAAATGCTGCAAAAGTCGTTTTCAATGCACATTACAATACAGAAAACGGAATTTTGACTAATGAGAAGGATAGCAGCAAAATAAGTATATTTGTTTAGGATCATTCTATAATTTTAAAACATTACTTGTAAGCAATTAGTTTCACTGATTAATATAATTTCTTTTCATTAGTTTACTAATACCCATTTTCAACGACTTTCCGGAATTATACAAACAGACAGGGATTGCGAAATTTCCATAGCGTTATATTACATTATAGTACATTATAATACGTTTCAAAACGTCTGGAATATAAGTTGCTGGTTATACTTATCTGTACATTGAAGGAAGAGCCCTTAATTTATCGTTGCAAAGAAACATGACTGGATATATAAAAAGAATTCGTTTTTCTCATTAACAAACTATGAATTCTGTTGGTATGCATTAGCCAAACTACATAACGAAGTACACACCGAATTGAAATTATGGCGAAATACCGCAACTATCTATGCATTGCAACACAGCGAGATACAGCTATTTAAGGCCATGCTCTGATCGTAGACTTCATTCTTCATGCAATTTTCACAGCGGAAAGTTTGTTAACACTTCACTTGCTCGACCAGTTTGTGAGTATTTTAAACATTTTAGCATGTTAAATGTTAAGCATTATTTTTTAAGGATAGGCTTTGAGTGAAATTCATTCTAGATGTTCGAATCCTTTCTGGTTCACAAATAAAAAAAAAAAATATATATATATATACAGTGCCCGCGAAAAGTATCCGATCACCCTTGAAATTTGTATTTTTTACATAAAAAACAATGTTTAAATGTATACTAACCTTATATTAGTATTTGTCATCTGTCCTTTGGTTTGGATGACTTGTTCTAGACGTTTTGGCATGGATTTAATCAAGTTTTGACAAACTTCCACTGATATTTCCTTGCACCATACCTTTTTGATGGCCTCTTGTAATTTTTCGACTGAGCCAGTGTCGTGGCATTCAACCTTATTTTTTATTATTAGCCACAGATTTTCTATCGGATTGAGATCTGGACTATTACCAGGCCAATCCAAAATATCAAATTTATTGTCAGTAATCCATTTTGTCACTATTTTGGCCCTGTGACATGGTGCACCATCATGCATGTATGTTTTTGTCCTTTGGATTGCCATTGCCATTGGAAGTTTATCCTGTAGCATTGCTAAATACCGTGCACCATTCATAGTTGTGTTCTTCGGAAGAAAATATAAGTTTCCACGCCCATAGTAACCGAAACAACCCCAAACCATCACACTTGGAGGGTGTTTCATTGTCTTTAGGGTGTATTTAGGGTCCATCCTATTTGAGCCAATAGGCCGGCGAACCTTTTTTGGACAACTTCTGAATGTCAAAATGTCGACTCATCGCTAAATAAAACCTTCTTCCAGTCATCAACAGTCCAATGAATGTATTTTTTACAAAATGCGACACGTTTTTTACGCATTTTTTCATTAATGAACGGTTTCTTAGCAGCATGGCGAGATGGTAATCCGAGTTCTTTTTGGAGCCGCTCCTGGATAGTTCGTTCAGAAACACCAGATAACAAATTATTCATATTAAATTTTATTTCTTTCGCAGTTATTGTTGGGTTTTTCAATACTAAACGTTTCATAAGTTTGTCTGTTCGCGAATTTGTTTTTCTCGGTCTGCCAGATCGTTTTTTAGGGACTGGCGTGGTTAGGCCACCATTGTTCTTAGCCCGTGAAACCCATAAATTAACGGTACTTTGGGATATGTTTAATTCCTTAGCTATCTGTCTCTGTGATTTCCCACATGCATGCAAAGCAACAATAGCACCTCGACAATCACTCTTAAGTTGTTTTTTAGCACACATTATATATAAATTTTATTTACACCACTTTCTGTAAAAAAAAAAAATATCAAGAAATTTACACAAACAGTGAAATCTGACAAATTTGAGACACAGCCACCCGCAACGAAGGCTACCAGAACACTAATTTGAGAATGCGTTGGATAGCTCTCATATCAGCGAGCAACCTCAAAGTTACCAGATGTCGCTAGAACAAATAGAAAGTGAATTACGTGTCTCTGAATATCAAGGGAAAATATTGTATTTTCTTGAGTGATCGGATACTTTTCGCGGGCACTGTATATATATATATATATATAATATTTAGGAGAAATCCAATGACAAGGAGAAATGTAAATGCCATGAAAAGTCTTCTTTATTGCGCAACGTTTCGAGCAATACGCTCATCTTCAGGCTGTTTAATAACAATGTGAAATTAAAATCAATATTGAATGAAAAACAAAACAGAAAATTTCTATAACCTATTCGTAAAGACAAATTTTAAAGACTGAGAAAAGAGGGTTAAATTCTAAGTTATACAGATTTACATATAAAAATTAAGAAGTTATTTTTAAATACATGTAGTAAATGTGAAATTAATACACTGGAAAAATTACCAATAGTACACTGGAACAATGGAGCTATCTACCTTACACTGCTGTATCCGAGGCTGACTAATTTGAGCAGAGGCAAAGAACGGGAAACACGAAGGATGGCGAGGGCGATAGGGGAAGGAGGGATTATAAGGAATTGGGGAAGGAGGAGGGATCATAGCAAATTGAGAGGGACGGCCGATGAGTCAACATTCAGACTAGGGGACAATGCTTTAATGAAAAGGGATTCTAAAATTCTTAGTGAGTTGGGACAAGTATTACAACCAAGAATTTTAAAATTGTCTAAAGTGACATCAATTTTGCATTTAATGCTGTGTTCACGAATACTCGAGGCTTCCTTAGTTTTTAAAATTTTACCTGTTCGGCCACTTATTCCCATATGCGAATAAAATCTAGCCCTGAGAGAGCGAACAGTGCTGCCGATGTAATTCCCAAGGAGACACCTGGGGCAGGTAAATAAATATACAACACCGCTACGCAACGAGTCAGGGGTTCGATCCTTCGCTGAGAAAAAGCTACCTAAAGACGTTTTATTAATAAATATGATGCGGAAATCAGTATGATAAAAAAATTTCCTTAACAATTTTGTAAATTTAAGCTTAAATTCCTTATTCAAAGGACCCATTTCAGGTACCAAGAAATATTTTATATCCTTCGGCACTGTAATACATGGAAGTTGAGGGCTATAAACATTATTTAAGAAGGATCTAATTAGTTTGTCTACATATTGAACAGGAAAACTATTATTAGTAAAGTATGATCTTAGATTATTAAATTCATCATTAAGTAAGGTAAAATTAGAGGTCAAATTATATCCTCTGAACAGGAGAGTTTTAATACAAGACATCTTATAGTTGAAATCAGTAAAACTAAAAAAATTCATGCCCAAACCAGTGAAAGTGGGTTTCCTATAAACTGATGTAGTAATAGAATCACCGTTTTTCGAAATTAAAAGATCTAAGAAGGGGAGGGAGCCATTTTGCTCAGTTTCCATTGTATACGTTATATTGGGGTGCAAAGAATTTAGGAAGTTAAAGAATTGTTGCGCTTGTACCGCATTATCAAAGACTGCTATCGAATCATCAACGAAGCGTCGATAGAAAATTGGCTTGAGATGAGTGGGAGATTGTCTAAAAATTACACTTTCTAAATGAGTCATAAAAAAGTCAGCTGCTAACGGTCCGACTGGTGATCCCATCCCTACCCCATCAATTTGTTGGTAAACCTTATTGTTGAAAGTGAAATAGCATTGTTTGAAGACCAATTCTAAAAGTTCCTTCAAATGAGACAATGAAAAACCATGAAAATTATCAACTGAGCTAAAAACCCTATCTAAAATAATGGCAATAGTTTCAGATACAGGTACATTTGTGAAAAGTGACTTTACATCAAAACTGACAAAAAACTTTTTGAATCGAAGTTTTTACCCAGGAGTTCTTTTTGGAATTCAAACGAGTTATTTATAGTGTAAACATTTTTCGCAAAGGGGGACAGGAGACGAACAACAAATTTTGCCAATTGAAAGGTGGGTAAGTTATACGAAGCTAAAATAGGACGGAGAGGTGTTCCAGCTTTATGGATTTTAGGCAGACAGTATAATTGAGCAAGATTAGCACCAGATGCGAACAACTGAGAGTAAGTATCATTTTTTATTATCTTTAAGGACTTTAGTCGTGACAGAAATCTATTAACCTGGTCTTCTAACTTACAATGACTTTATTTACAGGTTCTAGAATTTGTTTGAATTTAGTAAGATCACTTAGGATTTCATTAGTTTTGTTTATGTAGTCCGATTTATTCAAAATAACCACCCCGTTACCCTTGTCTGGTCTAGTCACAACAATCTCCTGGTTCTTTGCCAAATTCTTAATACACTGCAAATCACTCTTCCTAAATATGAAAGATTGAAATTTAAGATTTCTAAGTTTAAGAAAAAATTCTTGAGTTAAATTTGAGAACTGACATTTGAAATTCTTGAAATCCCCCACATGGGGAACATTTTTCAAGCCATTGAAAAATTTTTCAAAGTAAAGAAAAAACGAAGGCTTATATATTTGAAACAACGGAAGCTTAAATTGCAAACCAAGTGACAGTAAAAACTTTTCCCGAGGGGAGAGTGTGTAACTAGAAAGATTCGAAATTACCTTCTCTGAATTGAAAAAATTTGGTGAATTCATTCCCAAAGCCTTTAACTTACGTTCATGTGTTTCCAAGATGGTAGAGTGAAATTTTTCTAGTTCACGTTGTACAAGAGAAATTATTAATAAATAGTCCAACAACGACAAGGTATTTTTAAGAGTAGTTATATAATATAATGTGGAGAAACGCACATAATTGATTTTTTCCTTCTGTTGCAGGCGATGATTGAGAAGTGTGTTGATGCAATTTCACAGGAAACGTTGCAAAGGGTCTTTAAGAACATGAATCGCCGTATCCACTTGTGTGAAGCACAGAACGGTGCCCACTTCCAGCACTTGCTCTGAAATAAATCGTTTTCCCATGGGTTGCGTTACTTTTTGATCACCCTATATATATATATATTATATTGCAGTTATCAGTTATCTACAAAATATCGGTCTATATTTAGACTAATAATTTGGCTATTACATAATACTCTTGTGTATTCGGCTACATAAAAATTTTTAGTCTCTCTTCAACAAAGAGTCGTTCGAAGTTTAGAAACGGTTTCATTTTTAGAGCAATTAAAGACTTTTAATGTTTCAACTCACATCACTTTCAATGATAATTTGCAAATATTTACAATAAACCGACTTAATTTCGTGTCTAACGTTTTAAATAAGCTGCAGATATTTTCTACAGTTAAATTATTACGCTGTCAACCACCATTGCCTTTGGTGGGTTTGCAAAAATAAAAGCTTGATCAAACTGTATGTTCGTGACAATGTAATTTGAAGAATATTAGCTAAAAAGGTGCAAATTAACTGTATAACGCAACAAAATAATTTTATATCCTGAACGGAACAATCCTGAACTATAAACTCTATATATATATATATATATATATATATGATACACACACATCGTGCATGGAACAAGGAACTCTTCTAGGATAATTAAATCCACTATAGTCCGAATAAGTAATATATATATATATATATATGGGAAATAAGAAAACGAGACAGGCTGAACAATGTGGGCATACGTTTAGATTAGTTTTGATTTTCGTCACTAGTGCTGAAAAGATAAAAATAAGAATTATAAATGAAAATGAAAAGGTTTATTGGTAGACTATAGAGTATAGACCATATGACAAATATTATTAATACAATGACAGTTCATATACTAAGGATAGAAATATATATACATTTGATTAGAAATAATACTGTAATGTCGAAGTTAAATGGAGCTACAGACAGACGTTTTCGTACAAAGAATTCCATAGCTTAGAGGGTAAATGGCAGGACTCGTGGATAGCTTGTATGAGCGGGTTGGTTGAATTTTTAATTCTTTGCATTAGAATGTAGTCTTGCACGGATGGAAACAGATGCCCTGTGCCGCGAAGAAATAAGGGCCATCAAACGTTCAATGGTGCTGGATCCTCTCAAATGCGGTGACACCTACGGAGGGTGTGAAACTCCATTACTACGACTTCTGTTCTTTATACCCCTACGTGATGAAGAACAATCCGTACCCCGTAGGTGCACCTGAAAAAATGGTGGGCCCCGCCATACCAACCATCGAGGATTTTTCGGCCAACTTCAATAAGCGCTACTTTGGACTCTCTTTCGTAGATGTGCTCCCCCCTCGCGATTTATGGATGCCTATCTTGCCTGTTGTTATAGACCACAAACTCATGTTCTCTCTGTGTGTGAAGTGTGCAGAAGAGAAGAATGGTGATTGTGAACATACACCCCACCAGCGCAAGATCAGAGGCGTATATACAAGCCCTGAACTGGACCTAGCCGTTCGCCATGGCTACAGCATATCGAAGATATATGAGGTGTGGAGGTTTCAGAAGCTACCCAACCTTTTCACACTGTATATAAACGCATTTTTGAAGGATAAGGTTGAGGCGTCAGGATATCCGCGAGTGGTTGATACCGAAGATGAAAAAACGTCTTATATTCAGCGTTACCGTGACCGTGAAGGTATACAGCTTGATCGTACCCAAATTGTAAAGAACCCTGGCAAACGCTTTAGTGCAAAGTTGTGCCTAAAGTCTTTGGGGGAAATTTGCACAGAATACCGGCAAAGGGAACGTTCATTTGGCGCAAAGTTATAGTGAAGTCTAGGATTATGCCAACGCACCCGATAAAGAGGTCATGGAGATTGTGAATGTAGGTAATACTTGCATAATAAAGTAAAACAATACCGAATTGGCCACAGATACCTCAAGGGTTACAAACATTCCTGTAACCAGCTTCACAACAGCCTACGCACGCATCAAACTTTGGGGTCCATTGCATTCTCTTGGGCGACGGGTATTGTATGCCGATGCAATAGTGTGATATTCACAGCGAGGAGGGGTGAATACATGCCTCCTATTGGTGAATTCCTCGGTGAGTTGACTGACGAGATCAAAGATGAGTATGGAGACATCGCATACGACGACTCTTTTGTCTCAACAGGACCGAAAACTTATGGAGTACGGGTGAGGATAGGGGAGGATATGAAATATATCATGAAGGCAAAGGGCATCACGCTTAACCAGGCGAATCGGCGGGTGGTTAACTTTGACTCGATGAAGGAGCTAGTGAGATTGGAAGATGATGAGGGTGACCGATCCCCCCACCTGGTTGTGGGAACTCACACCTTCAGAGAACAGAAATTAGGGTGTGTGAAGGAACTTAGGGGTACAAAAGTGTGCCGTAACACCTATAGGAAGCGCTACCAGGTACCTGGTACCTATGATACCGTGCCCTTTGGGTACTGTATCAACTAGATGCTTACCTTGTAATGCTTACCCGTATTTAAACTATGTATGTGCCTGTTACACCTTTTTATTATATGTTCTTTGTACCACTGTTTGCCATGCACGTTTAATCATTTTCTATGTATAGTATTTGTACTGATAATAAATTTCTTGTTTTGTATTAGATTGCTTTTCATTCTAACAACCTTCATTATGCTAGTTATGGGGAATAAAAGTTGTATATTTACACACCTGTTATTAATAATGCACGGTATTTTTCTCCACAGCTTATTAATGACGTAAACTTAGTCTCAGTATTAATCCCTTTGTGTGCCAGCGATTCCACATGGCACCATCAACAAAAAGTATATGTATTCTCTTCAGACTAGATTCAATGGTGGCTTATGGCAACTGAGTATAAAAATTAATTGTATAGCAACATTTGGTAGTTTTGGATATTACCCTGAACATTTAGAATCCAAAAAGAGGTGCAGAAACTATATGAAGGGTACTCTCGTCTATAATGCAGGAAGTGTGATACCCCATTACGTTTAACAAACGCCAAAACTACCTTAATGAATCGAAGCACTATGGTCCACCCTTGTGTTTAGCGAAGGCCAAATATTGCTATTATTTGTGCCATTCAAAGTACCAAAGTTATGTTAGTGTCTCTTATTACTTGACAGCGTCATTGGCGCTATATAATTTCTAGTGTAATTAGTTATTTCTAAGCAAAGTTTCGTTTCCATACCTATTTTTAACATTTTTTAAATGTTAAAATTTTTAGGTCAAAACAATAATTTGGGATAGAAAGGATTAATATTGTAGACACCATCATCGCTCTGTGCAATACATGCCATTCAAATAAGCACCTACAGATGCTTTGCACATTCGGTAGTAATGACGCTAAGACAACCAATATTATTTTAAGACATTTTATAATCAAGGTTTTAATCTTCCTGCAAGCGTTTGAAAAGCTTGTTAGTTATACATTCACTTAGTATGAAAATTAAAATATGTCTACATGAATAAGTTGGATGCTTATCTTCTCATTGTCAAATTTCAGATGAAGCCTATACATGTACCGATGTGTCGCGTGTTGAAATCTTCTAGCTCATTACAATGTCGTTATTTTGCTGAGGTTATTGCACAAACGAAAACAAATGATAAGAATATGTAATATTACAATGGGCACAAAAGACTACAACCAACGGCTTATACGAGAATGTCTGTTTAGGAAGCTCTGATAAAAGATGTACGAAAATTAAAAAAGATAGGTGAAAGTTTTAAAACATAGCATAGGAGAGAGATTGGAAGGAAATAGAGAACTTCAAAGATAAAGCGTAAATTTAAAAGTAAAGAGAACTGGTTCCGAGTGAAATTCGACAATACTTTTATGCGATATAAATGTTTCTAACGCGGATTTAACACAAAATAAGCAGCTGGCCTCTTTAAAAGGATCCGATTGAATTACTCTGAAGTACGTTAGTGACATTTTAGCCCCACAAATTAACTATACGCCTGAATGACATACGTTTAGCTTCATCAGAATTAAGATGATTACCAATAATTTGAGAGCAATACCCTGAGTGCATCCTACATTTCTGTAATCAAAATGTTTTTAGGCATCATGATTATCAAGCATTAAATGGTTCATAGGTAAACAGTTCTTAAAACATGAACTATAGATGATGTGAAAACCTAGTGAAGATGCTCTCCTAGATTATCTTAAGCGATGCATCGGTCAGATCAACTAATCTTTTACACATATTGCGTTCATCGTTCTCTATGTTTTTTACACCTTTATTTTGTATTTCTTTGTGAAACATGAACTATATACTTGTCGTAGATAAAACATGTTGGCAGGGCGCATCAGTAAATATGTAAATAATCTGTTGCGGAACTCGATACTATTTTAAATCGATGGTACGGATATTAACGTTATATATATATATATATATATATATATATATATATATATATATATATATATATATATATATATATATATATATACAGGGCGTCCCAAAAAAATGTATACACACTTTAAATACTTATAAAGGCAGTGTTTATTAAAATACATTTCATTTTCAAAATGTAATAGAATCTACAGACATTATTTAATTGTTTTGTCAACGCCTGTTTTCAAACTGACGTCCGTTCTGGTCCAGGCACTGCTGATAACGCGAAGCAATGGAATCGCAAACATCACGAAACATTTCGTTTGGTATTTGTGTGCATTCTCGTTCAATGGCCGCTCTCAATTCAGCGACTGTTGCAGGTTTTATAGCGTAGACTTTGTCTTTTAAGTATCCCATAAAAAAAGTCTAGTGGTGTGAGGTCTGGTGAACGCAGAGGGTATTCTACGAAACCCCTTCGTCCAATCCACATCCACATCGTGCCAAGTACCACTCGCAATACTCCACTCTTCGGTCCGGATCATCTTCATTAATAGCATGGACTAATCTTGGAATGTAACTTTTCCATTGACAGCGCTTCAAAATGCGTTGGACAGACGATTCTGAAATTCCTACCTCACGACTCGCTTGCCGCACAGATTTTCTTGTGCTTTGGTGATACGTTTCCAGTACTCTTTCTTGCTTTGTGGGGCTTGTCGATGTCCGTGGTCTTCCGGAACGCTTCTTGTTGACATTCTGAACAGTTCCATCGGCTTCAAACTTATCTCTAATTCGAGTGATGGTAAGTCGCGTTGGTGGATCTGTTTGAAACTCCCTCCTAAACTGTCTTTGCACTTCAACTGCGTTTTCACACTTCCAGTAGCATTTTAGAATGAATTTCCTTTGTTCAAAGCTTAGTCTGACTGCCATTATTAATTCTAATGGGTTTAACTTGGAAAGAAAGAAACATCAATTGAGCTATCAGCTGTTAAAGTGTGTATACATTTTTTTGGGACGCCCTGTATATATATATATATATATATATATATATATATATATATATATATATATACACAGAATATCAGTCTGGTGTGTGAGAATGTTTACTCCCCCTGCAGACAAAACTAACGGGGACCGCGAACACGTCGGAACAAAAAGTACTCGAATGTTTGTTTGTCTGTCTCATGAAAGACCATGAAAGAACCCCACAGGACAGATGAATTTTTTCTCGTGAAAGGTTATGATAAATTTTTTTTTGAAGGAAGGTGAAGACGATTCCTTTTTTAAATTTATTTTTTAAATTTAATTTTTAAATTTTAATTTTTTAAATTTAATTTTTTAAATTTAAAATTTTTAAATTTATTTTTTTGAAGGAAGGTGAAGACGATTCCTTTTTTTTTGAAGGAAGGTGACGACAAATGTTTTCTTTTTCAAGGAGGATGGGGTTCCGCTGAGGCCCTCAAGGGGCAAATGCCCTTCATTAAGGACGGTGAGACCCCATAAATGGGTTAAAAACTTAAGTAAAGGGGGGCCCCTCATAACGAAGGCGAGGCCTTCAGGGTCCCCTCCAGGGGCTGGATTCAAAGCACCCCAACTTCCTCATACATTCTGCCATCATACTACTGACATCATTGGTTTGTGCGTTCGAAATGCGTATCCCTATAAAACAGTCTCCACACGGTCCATCGTCCTTTTTCCGCTTCGCTTCCCAGTGTGTTACCACGTCTCTCGTTCATCGTTGATTTTATTGTACTGTATGTATTGCTGACATTACTTTTTCTTGTATATTTGCTGTTGTTTTTCTGAATTACCGTTATTTTAATGTACCTTTGCCTAGCCCTATGACTCAGTGGTCGGCAACCTTTTGAACGCAACGTTCCAATTTACAATTAATGCCAACATTTTTTATGGCCTTGCGTGCCAACTATAATTTTCATATACATATTTCGTAGGACGGTCCGCTCTATTTCAATCCCAACAAACAAATCAAAGCGCTTTTGATTTGTATTTTAACCAAAAATACACACAGATAGTTTAATACTGTCCTTTATAATTTTTTTATTTTAATATATAATAATATATACAATATATAATAATATTCAATATAATAATTTAATATAATTTTTATAATTTCAATTTTTTTTTAAATTGCAAATTTTGGGGAATCACTTGGCGTGCTTGGACAACCACATGGTTGCCGACCCCTGCCCTATGTCAACATACCACACAATATCATAAAACTCATCAATATTTGTAGCATATTTGTAAAAATATAAGATCTTGAATAACAGTATTCCAGCTTTGTTACTTGTGGAAATAGTAATAGAAATTCTATCATGTAAAACTAAATCTTTATTGTAAAAGAAAAGTTCAGCGTCATTTTGTTCATTCTTGATATTGTGATTTGCCTGGCAACATTAACTAACAAGTTACGTTTACCCATTATTTCAGGATTGAACTAATAAAAACTTTTAAGAACGTTATACTGAAAATTAGGAGAAAGTTGAGATGCCCTGTGTTTGGTATGCCGAAGGAGTTAAGTGAAGTTGTTTTACCTACTCACAACGACATCATGAAATACCATTTTTTTCGGTAAGACATCAGCTGGAGACTCATAGTGACAACAAAGAACTCCCATCAGTTGCGAAGTAGCGGAACAAGTGGCAATATTTCTGGCAGAAAGCGTCAATTCTGACTGTATCCCATGAAAGAGTCCTTCAGAAGGTCAAGGCATACCATACCATACCACGGCAAGGGAACACAGCATACAAGAATAGACTGGAAAAGTTTAAAAAGGATGCAAAGAAACTGTTTGACATCGCAGCATATACGGTAGATGTAAGGTAGATGCAACATGTCACTGCGAAAAAAGACGAAAAGCTCCAAGTGAAGAACGAGCTTTCCTAGCTGACCAACGTACTGACAGGAAAATGATGATTAGCAACATTGACAAAAAGACAACAAACCAACTGCAGGAAAGTAAGAAAAGTAAATAGACTGAGCACGACAGAACAATGAAACTAGTGAGAAACTGTACCACTTCGGGACGCTGATTGGGAGGCCCTTAGGCAGTATTTCTGTGATTTCCCATGGAATGATTACTACTTCCGTGGCCGGGGCCTTTCTGGGTGTACTGAGCGCATCATAGAATTTGTGATCGGGCATGAAGGCGTACATTCCATATTCTATTCCTACTACTAATGCAAAAAACCTTGGTTTAACTTTACTTGTTCTAATGCGTTTCGCAACAGAGAGAAGGCTTTCAGAAGATATTGTCGCCATCCAACTCCTAACTCTCACTCAGATTATATTTGTTCCCGGAATCGTGCAAAATCTGTTCTTCGACTCGCCAAAAATTCCTTCATTCCTTCATCCTCTTTTCCATTCCGACGGCACAGTTGCCGTCTCTTCTCCTGACAAAGCTGAATTCTTCGCTCAAACTTTCGCTTACAATTCAACCCTGGACGATTCCGGTGCTGTTCCTTGACCTTCTTACCCCCCCCCCCTCTGACTTTATTATGTCTCAAATTAGAATCTCTTCGAAAGATGTTTTTTTCTGCCCTATCTGTGCTCAACTCTAGGAAGGCGTACGGTGACCGCTCTAAACCTCTTCAACTATCGTTCAATTACTTTGATTTCTTACCTTTCCAAAGTTTTTGAATCTATCCTTAATAGGAAGATTCTTAAACACTTTTCTTCTCACAATCTTCTTTCAGATCGTCAGTATGTATTCCGCAGGGGACGCTCTACTGGTAATCTTCTTGCATATCTCTCTGACTCTTGGTCATCCTCATTTCGGGATTTCGGTGAAACGTTTGCTATTGCACTAGACATTAGGGTGGGGTGAAACGCAATTCTGTGAGGAATATTTATTTGCTTCACCTATAATTTGCTGTATTGGGTTCTATAGATGACATAAAGTGGTATAAAAGAAAAATCAATTTTTCCCTACTAGCGCATTTTTGAGAAAAACAAAATGGCCGCTAGTCAAACATATAAATGCTTAGAACTTGAAAAATATGCATCCAATTAAAAGACACTATGGAATAAAAATGATTCAAAATAAAAAATACATTAGAAAGTGCCATTTTATAAATTATTTTCTCAATTTTAAATTTTATCATAATTTACCACGGTAAATATTACAAATAAATCACTTTTTTCTAAATAAATGAAATATTCTTTGATCCGAAGTATATTACTTTGATAATAGTTAATAACCTTATATAATTTTGAATATTCAAACTATAATCTACAACAACACTAATCAACTAGAGAAATTATTGACATTTTATTACCACAATTGCAGAAACATATAATCAATACACTTCCAAAAAGATCCCTTTTCAAAAATCGTGAAGTGTTTGCTTTTATGAAATTTTGGTGAATTATTTCAGTCTCTAATTAAAAGCTGATTGTCAAAAAGTGAAGTAATTTCTTTCTTGGTTTCCATACATTGCAGCAATGAACGAGACCTAATTCTTGCTCTTATAAATCCATCACGGGATTCTTGGGAATATACAGATGAGGCCGCATCGGTGACAAGTTTTATTGCCCTCTCGACACTTTGTGAATGAAGTGGATAATTGGGTAGGCACAGTTTTTTAACCCTAAGTGCATTGAGTTCAATATTTGTGAGCGCTATAGTGAGGGGAGGGTCAGTCAGCATTTCTTTTGACCAGTAAATAATATCATCCCATGCGTTTGCGTTGAAATTTATCTCAGGAACCTTACATTCTCTGATTTTGGACACATTTTCCGTCTTTGTTCTAATGTTCATGATGAAATCAACTGCTCTGTTTCGTTTTTGTTCTGATATATCTGATAACTTTGCTATCAGAACATTTACGCAATCAGCAAAATATGCGTTTCTGAACATCCTTTGGAAGAAGATGAAATCTTTTAATTGCTCCAAATATGTGATGTGGTCCATTCCATATATATGGTCTACTCTTGATATCGAACCAGCTTGGTCCATAATTTGTAACAATGAAGGAACTTGTTGAATAAAGAGCCAAAGAAGGAGTTTTCTCTGCAATGTATAGGCGGCAGACACGATTTGCTAATGTCAGCCATCGAGAATGGTTCAGTGGTCAGGGTTTTGTATTTTCCAAATCTTTTGGGACATTCCCACTTCTTATAGCCACAATAATTTTATACAAATACTGTTGATCTTGGCTAAGATCATCGATAACCTCTTCTGATATGTATGTTAAATCAATGCCTTCTCTAATTGGTTTGAAATTTACTGCGTGCATTTTTTCACATTCTTTCAGTGCTACTCCGATTTTTCAAGAGAAACATGTTGGACCTTTTGTTTTACCATCAAAATGTTCAAATAAGTGTCGAAGGCGAAGTTCATTTGTATGCAGCATACAAATGCTCCATTGTAACGGTTTTTTTAGTTTTTCTTCTATGAGGTGGATGATCCCACCCTTGGCACCTGTATTGGTATTTGTACTGTCACATCCTATGAGACGAATGCTCTCATTAATAGCTGACTATTGAAAGAAGGAGAACAAACTATCAGCTATATCTTGAGCTTTACCAGAAGAAGGAACTACATGGGTTAAATATTCATTTCCTGGCTCAGACACCCAAACATAGTGTTCTCTCTAATGGAGTCTTCTTACCATTTGTTTCCTTTCTTCACCTTCACCAAAGTCTTGTCCTTTCTTCCGTCAAAAAATATAGCAGATATGACCAGGATTAGCTTTACTCTCCATCACCAAACTTTTTCTCATTTTCTCTCTTTCCGGTCGGATTTTGTTCTTCTCAATCAAAAGCGTACTATCTTCTTTAGTGATTGCTCCATAATCAACTAAAGCAGCTGAAGCCAAAGCAGCTGCTGCTCGATCTGAAATTCCAAATCTATCGGCTTCCATCGCTACATAGGCAATGGAAGTCTCATTTGACCTTGTATGGTAACTGACTCATAATCTGATTCACTCTGATGTGGGTCTAATTCATATTGTGTGGAAGTACTCTCTACATCTGAAAAACACTCTATTTCGGTTAAAATATGAGAGTCCTTCATTTCTCTTCTTCTTTTAATCATTCCTTCTTCTGTCTGCAATTTCCTAGACTGCATTTTTTTAATTCTTTTTGTCATGATCGCTGATCCTGTAAAAACAGAAGCGCTTCTTTCAGTACCTTCACTTCTCTTCGACAGGTGCATCTTATGTGAACATCTTCGCAGCTCTCAGGACAGCCAAAGTTTTGATGGGAGATAAAAGGGCATTTACAGGCACTGATATCGAATAATTCTTCCAAGGTGTCATTAAAATTTTCTCTCATTTTGACACTACTTTTTGATCTACTAAGATTGTTTGCTTTGCCGATGAACCGCTTTAATTTGATATAAACTGATTTGTCAGCTATTGCAGGAATTGAAGCTTTTCTCCAAATGCAGAGTATATCTTCAGTAATTTTGTTGAAAATATCAGAGTTATGTGAAGTCACTGAAGTGGCTTCTTTTAAAAGAACATGGGATTGGCCCACCTGTTTATTTGTTGGCAATGTTGTAAGAGGAAGCTCTTGTGCAGTTCCATATATAGAATGTGGTTTTGATTAACTCCTTGTAGCTCTAATGTTTGAAGCAGAAGCCATATTTGTGACTAATTATCAGAAATTACAAATTCCAAATCCAACAAAAACCTGAAAAATAAAAAAAATTCATTAAACATCAGAAAAATTTACATGATGTAGAAAATGTGAAATAAACAATTTTTGCCTCAGCAAACCTTTTTGTAAAACGAACACTTTTCGAGTTATGAAGCGTATAATGACTGGCTGGCGGCCATTTTTTTTTGGGGGGGGGGAAGTGGGGTACTTAGGATGAATTGAAAATTTTTTAATCCTCATATTCTCTTTTATCACCCTTCAATCCACCTTATTACCAGTGAAGCAATAGTTGAAAAATTTTTCACCCCACCCTACTAGATATATCAAAAGCTTTTGATAGAGTCTGGCACAAATCTTTAATTTCGAAACTGCTCTCTTTCGGTTACTATCCTTCTATCTGTGCCTTCGTCTCTAATTTCCTTTCCGGCCGATCTATAGCTGCAGTTGTAGATGACCATTGTTCTTCTCCTAAAGCTATTAACAGTGGTGTTCCTCAGGATTCTGTCCTGTCACTCACTCTTTTCTTTTTATTTATGAATGATCTTTTAATTCGTACTTCCTGCCCTATTCACTCATATGCCGATGATTCCACTCTTCACTTCTCCACCGGCTTCCCAAAGCGTCCCTCTCAAAAGTCACTTCATGATTCGCATAGTATGGCTATGGAGCACCTGACCTCTGATCTTTCTGCTCTCTCTGATTGGGGCAGAAAAAACCTTGTGGCTTTCAATGCCTGAAAAACTCAGTTTCTCCATCTGCCTACTTGTCACAGTCTTCCACACGACTATCTCCTTACCTTCAACAACACAAAACTCAATCCTTTCTCTTCTTTTAACATTCTTGGCGTTTCCTTTTCTCGTAATCTTTCCTGGAAAGATCACATATACGCTCTTTCTAAAACAGCTTTTTGAATAACCTGTATTAATAATAAAATAAATACATTCGTTTTACAATTTACAATGACATGAATAATTGTGAAGCTCGACTATTTATTTAATTTAATGTGGCCCTTATGCTTTAGGCTTTACTGGGCTCTTATTAAAAATAAACAGCTAGTTGTTATTAATTAATAATAAATAAATAAATAAGTAAATAAGTATTATTAATAGTTAAAGTATGTATTAATCTTAAATTATCACTACTGATATGACAAATGCAAGGTCACCATTGAAGGCATTATATCAATAACATACAAAAAAAAATAATATTATACATGAGAGATAAGAACTGAACAATCCCAAGAAATGTTTTTTTAATACTGGATTACACACGATAAATTAATAAGCAATAGTAATGGACATTAATCCTAGATTTTTGTTCGTCTGCCATTATTAATCGGGATTCCAACTTGATTTTAAACAAATTTGCATTCACAATATTTTTTATATCGGCATTTAATTCATTCCATAGTTTCAATCCAATGAAAATGGGTAGTTTTTGAGATGAAGACAATCTAAATTGTGGTATAACAAGCTTTGATCTATTTCTGGTCTGATACGAGTGGATTTCTTGATGAGTTACAAAATATCTATTTACCCATTGTAAATTAATGATTTTGTTCTTACACTCGTAAATAAAAATAAAATGTGCCACTTTGATTACATCATTCAGCTTTTGCAGGTTTAGCTCTTTAAATAATGCACTAGAGTGATCAATGAAATCAGCATCAGATAATAACCTTATTCCTCTTTTTTGGATGACAAAGATACATTTAATGCGTTGTTAGCGGAGTTTCCCCAAACAAGGATGCAGTACGTTATATAAGGAAGAACAGGAGTATGATAAAGAGTCAATAAAACTTGTTTAGGGACTACATTTCTAAGTTTAAACATTATAGCAACGCTCCTTGAAATCTTTTTCGCGATATAATTTACATGATCACTCCATTGCAAATTTTTATCTAGCATTACACCAAGAAATTTTGTTACAGTACACTCCTTTATAGCGATTTCATTAACATTAAGTTCATCAAGATATACATTTCTTTTATTAGTAAAAGTCATGAAATTTGTTTTACTGGTATTTAGGAAGAGTTTATTGGTGGTCAACCATTTCATTACACTGATGAATTCTGAATGAAATATATTCTTAGCTGAATTAGCATCTTTGCAAGAAAAAGACAGTTGTATCATCTACAAACATTATGAAGTTCAGTATATCAGATGAACGTGGAAGGTCATTTATATATAATAAAAATAACAGTGGACCCAGCACTGAGCCCTGTGGCACACCATGTTTGACAAACGCTTTAGTTGAGCACACCTTATTTACTGATTCAAAATGATATCTATTGGACAAATAACTTTTAAACCAATCATTGATTGCTCCTCTAAAGCTGTAACAATATAATTTATTAAATAGAATATTATGGTCTATTACATCAAACGCCTTACTCAAATCCATAAATACTGATATCATTATTTCTTTGTTCTCTTTAGCTATATTTGCATTTTCCATAAGATTTAAAATAGCCATTTCCGTTGTTTTATTATTACGGAAGCCATATTGATTTGGAGATAACACTGTGCAACAATTTTTTGTTTATATGATTTTTCGATCTTTTCTATAAGTTTCGGCCACGCTCATTACAGATTTGGCATCGGTTCTGCTCGGAAAACTATAGTTTTTATGATATGGTCAAATTTGGAAATCTTACTTTTTCGCCATTTTTAAGGCATTTTTCTGAGATAGCAAAAGTAATTTCAAGTGCAAAATTCAAAATGTCCCCAACACTGGAGTTTATTAGTAATGTTTTTATTGGTTAAGGCCCATTATTAAATATTTGTACACATTTGGTTTCTTATTTCTGTTTATAAAATGTTTTTTTTTTTTATTTTTCGGATATTTGAATTAGAATTACGAAATGAAATGAAAATGAAAATGAAAAGGTTTATTGGCAGACTATAGTCCATATGACAAATATTATTAGTACAATGACAGTTCATATACTAAGGATAGAAATATATACAATTGATTAGAAATAATACTGCACTGTCGAAGTTAAGTGGAGCTACAGACAAACGTTTTCGTACCAAGAAGTCCATAGCTTAGAGGATAAATGGCAGGACTCATGGATAGCTTGGATGATCGGGTTGGTTGATTTTTTAATTCTTTGCATTAGACTGTTGAGCATGTCTTGTTACCTCCGGGAAGCTCGTGACATTGCGGGTAGTAAACATTTGTGAAGCTGAGCATCTCGGGGGTAATTTACGTAAGAGTCTAAAAGACCTGTTGTACGGCAAATTTAGGGTTCTGCCAGAACCTTTTTTATAATTCACCCAGAGTTGCTGACCGTACATATTACTGCAGAAAGTACGAAAGAGTGTGTCTTTAGCTTCACTACAGAAACGAAAGTTCCTTATGGTCATATTCGCTTTAGCACACAGGCTTTGAGATTGTTTTCTTATGTCCGATTCATCACTCAAGGAGCTGGTAATAGTTTGACCCAAATACTTAAACTCTTGTACTTCCTCAATTACTTTACCATTCATTTTACACTTTATATCAACTGGCTGATTACAGCTCTTAGGATGAAATTACATAACCTTAGTTTTTGTAACATTAAAAAGAATATGTTTCTGCGAATACACTTTGCAGACGTTTAGTAGCCGATCCAGACCTTTAACAGAGTGACTTATTAACACCATATCATCGGCATAAACTAAGTTATTTATCCTTGTGTTATTTATACAACATCCCACTGTTGCCTCATTAAGTGAAGCAATTAATCCGTCAATATACACATTAAGCAGCATAGGGGAGAGCAAGGAGCCTTGTCTCACCCCGCAAGAGGAGCCAAAACACTCGGATAGTACATTGCCCCACCGAACAGTGAAAGATTGGTGGGAATACCGAAATTTCAATAAATTTAATATGTACATGGGAACCTTCCTGTCTTCTAGTTTTGCAAATAAAATATTGTGGTTCACCCTATCATATGCCTTACTTATATCAAGGAAACAGCTATAAATGGTTGAATTACTGTCAATGTATTTAGATATTGTTTCTTTAAGTACATAGATACACAAGTCAGTTGAGTGGGACCTTTTAAAGCCAAACTGATTAGTAGATGTCCATAGGAAATCATTTAATCGGCGTAACAAGAGTTTTTCTAGTAGTTTCGAGAAGCAGGAAGCGACAGCAATAGGCCTGTAATTATTGCTGGACAGAATGTCTCCGTACTTATTTTTGACCTGGGGCAAGATATATACCCTCATGAACTCTGCAGGGATATAGCTATGAGCCAGCAATCTATCTTAAGATTATCCCTACTCACACTGTTAAGAATGTTAGAGTAGTGGTTTTTCCACAGCTTTGCAATTTCATCCTCCCCCGATACCCCATCGATTGTCGGAGGGAGGACATTTTTGACACCCGTTTGATTCTTAACAAATTTCCAAAACTTGTTATTATCGTTATTTATGCGAGCTTCACAGGCTTTTGATGCTCGAATAGACTCTTCTTCCTGTTTACATCGCCTTACGGCCGCCTTATACTGACCATGACTTCTACACATATTCATGTATACTGGTCCTAATCTGGGTCTACCATGAAAGCATCACAAATCATAGGCGTCTTTCGATTCGCTCTTCAGGGGGTCAATAAAATCATTCCATCCACGAATAATCTTAGTATGATAGTGGTAAGATTTAATCAGGGGGCTTCCTGCTTCTCTTAACAGGGATACTATCTTACTATAGTACCTATCTATGAGTTTACAGTGAGAATCATTTGAGCAAGAATTATTACAGGCAAGGTGCAAAATTTCTAAATTATTAAAGAGGTGACATGTTCTGTCTTTGTATTCTATTCTCTGCTGCATATTAACATTGGACCAATCGACGCGATTATTCTTACCTATTGAGTTCTTGTTAAGTCGTGTTGCGCATAAATTGGTAACGTTAATTAATATTTCCAATGGTCCATGACAGGGGTCCCCAACCCTGTGCCCGCGAGCACCATGGTGCCCGCCGACCCTTTTGCGTGTGCCCGCCACTGACTGACTACGATTGATAAGTTTTTATTTAAATTTTTAATAAAATGGTAAGTATGTTACATATTTTAAATATTTAGTTACTAAATATTTAAAATATGTAACATACTTAACATTTTATTAAATTTTAGTAGTTAATTGCAGAAACATGCTCATTTATTTGAAAATAATAATTTCTTTATAAATAAATTAAGTTATCGTTTTGATCATTTTTCTAAGATTCTTAGTTAGCCCATCCTTGTTTTTTTTTGTGTATTATGTTCATTATTTTACATAGGAATTAAATTTTTTTTTTGTGTATTATGTTCATTATTAAGCCAACTATAAATTTGCCTTGAAAAAGTAAATGGTGCCCGCCGCACTACCAGTAGTCTTGAATGTGCTCTTCGGCACAAAAATGTCGGGGACCCCTGGTCTATGATCAGAAAGAAGGAAATCATGCAAAATATGAACTCTAACAATTCGATCCTTTAGATTATTACTAGTGAGACAATGATCAATCCACCTGGTGGTACCACTCATATCGCTAACGTATGGAAAATTACCACTGGCTACCCCTAATACATCTACATCACTTATACTTAAATTGGCCGACTCGCACATGTTACCCAATTATATGGTGATGGCTACCAATAGGCCTTTCAGACACTCTGCAGATTCATTTTGTTATGTTTGCGGTCTTTACATCATTCCAAAGCAAGTAAAGCACAAAATTGACACAGGAACGAAGTTTTGTACAGCATATCAAGCTTACTTTGGCATGCCCATGGGTGATGAAGATAAATCATGGGCACCTCACTTTTGCCGTAGAAACTGCCGTTACACATTAGAAGGATGGCTGCGAGGTACCAGAAAAGGCATACCACTTGCTATTCCTCGCATTTGGAGGGAGCAAACTAATCACCACAATGATTGCTACTTCTGCATGGTAGACATTTCACTCTACAAGAGAGGTAAAGGTCGTAAAAATGTCCTATATCCAAATATCCCATCTTCTATTGCCCCAGTCCCCCATAATGAAGATTTGCCCGTTCCATGCCCACCCACCTTGGAGGAAATAGAAGAAACGCCTTTAATATCCTCTGATGAAGATGAAGATGCTGACTTCGAGGCAAGCTCCAATACGTCACCCCATTTCCCCACCAGAAAGACATAGACGACTTAGTCAGGGATATGAACCTTACGAAAACCAATGCAGAAATTATAACGTCCCGCCTTAAAGAGTGGAATCTTTCGGACCCAAGTGTCAAGATCTCTTTCTACAGGAATAGGCATTTGCGATACGCTCTTTTTACTCCTGTTTTGCATCGCGCTCCTTTGCTACTGCTGTGATGTGAATGGCTGAGAAATGAGCTTAATCCAGGCAAACACAATGTTCTTAACGAAGCCCTTGTTCCAACAGACATAATTTTGCTACCCCCGCTGCATATCAAGCTTGGTCTTATTAAGTAACTCATCAAAGCTTTGGATGCTGAGAGTGATGCTCTTTATCATATACGTTCAATGTTTCCCAAACTTTCTGAAGCTAAAATCAAGGGAGGAATATTTGTTGGACCTCAAGTCAGACACATGTTAGCATCTAAAGAGTTAGAAGAAAAAATGACAGCTCTTGAAAAAAATGCTTGGAGGTCATTTCGGCTTGTAGTCCATGGATTTTTAGGTACCAAGAAGAACGACAACTACAAAGAGCCAGTAGAAAATGTACTCAAACACTTTCAAAGGTTAGGTTGTAGAATGTCCCTGAAGTTACACTATCTGGACTCGCATTTAGAAATCTTCAGACCGAATTTGGGTGATGTAAGTGAAGAACATGATGAACGTTTTCACCAAGATATCCAAACCATGGAGAGGAGATATCAGGGAAAATGGGACGAAGCTATGATGAGTGACTATATCTGGTGTTTAATACGAGATAATCCACAGGACTACAAGAGAAAAAGTCGCTCAAATGTACATTTTTAAGCATTATCCGTTTAGATTTGTGAGCATATTTGTGTGCATATTATATTTGGGTGCATTGCACACACACATTATATTCGCATTATATATACAGTATATACATTATATATACATTATATGTCTTTAAATATGAAATATATTTATTTTCCTTTCCTTTTCTTCATTGTGATTTTGCTCTCTGATAAGCCACTGGGTACAAAAAATAGATTATGGTTTTCAGAAGAAACTAGAGTTTTCACAAGAAAACTAATGCGATTTTTGAATTAAGCGCACCCGAAAACATAAACACCAAAAAAAAATAAGATAAACACAAATTTTCCAAAATTTTGTTACATAGTGTAATAAATTGTAGGATTCTAAATATCGCTGTATTCTACTTTTTACAATTTTTTCAAAAACTTTGCTGAACACAGATAATGAACACACCAGCCTGTAATTTGTTGCTAGTGTAGGATCACCCCCTTTAAAAAGGAGTGTTATACAACCAGTTTTTAGCATTCGTGGGAATATTCCTTTGGAAATACTTTGATTGATAATTTTAGCCAAAGTTACAGATATCTTATCTTTAATAAGCTTCAATATTGGTACAGGAATGTTATGAATGTTATTTTTTGTATTTTTTTATTTACCAATCATATTCCGGACCTCAGTAGAGGTAGCAGGAACAAAAGAAAATGAATTTAGTGGGCTGAGTGGCTATTGAAGTAAAATGTATATTTAAAGTCTGCAATAGCAGTATCATTCGTAATTTCTTTATTATCAGCATTTAATTTCTCTATTGAATTTTTCTTAATTTGTTTTCCGAGAAGACTGTTTATGGTTGTCCAAGTGTTTTTCATGTCTCCTTTATGCTTCTAAGACGTTAGGTGTGCTGTACCATCTCCGCGGTTTCTTCACCCCGACTCAGTTGCTCTCTCTGTACAGGGGTCTTGTTTGTTCCTGTATGGAGTACGCTTCTCATGTGTGGGGTGGCTCAACTTACACAGCCGTACTTGACCGGGTGGAATAGGGCACTTGACCGAGCGCTTTTGCGGGCATTTGCCCTTGGCCCCTCCTTTCTGCATAAAAAAAGGTACTTATATATTTCTAATTCAAGAGAACACTCCTTTGATGAATGACACGCAATGTTTGTAAGCTCCGCCCATCGTGTGCCATCTTAAGTCTGGGAGCTCGTAGTCATCTAAAAAATTACAGTCACCTTTTCCTCAGTTTTGCTGCCGTAAGGTTGTGCTCTGCTTAGATTGCGATTTATTCTCTTGAAAATCTGGAGCCTTTTCATTCGTGAAATTTCTTTAGTGTTTAAACTTAGTTTAAATTCCTCCATTGAAAGGATTTGTAAATAATTTTGTTTAGTCTACTATTGCCAATACTTATTAGCTATTTAATCTTAAGAGTTAATTGGGATCACCTGAAGATCAGGGCCCCAGACTTCTTTAGTTAGCCTTATAAGGCTAACTAACGAAAATATCACGACCTAACCTAACCAATCATTAGATCAACTGTACGCCCTTCACGATTGGTTAGGTTAGGTCGTGATATTTTCGTTAGTTAGCCTTATGAAACTAACTAAAGAAGGCTGGGGGCCCTGATCTTCAGGTGATCCGTTAATTCCCCTATTCCAGACTTGGGAGCCGTTCTGTCCCCTGTGTACATACTATAGATATTAATTTGGGCTATAAACATAATTATTTGTATATAACTAGTAATATTTTCATTAAATTTAAGTTAGGTTTACCTCGCGGACTGTAATTTACCTTGGGTATATACCGTGGCACTGAACTGACTGTCACCGTGTCACGTATTAGTTTACGTAATCCCCCTATTGTCTGCTCTGTGGATTTGAGAAGTTCTGATTTTAATAATTTAGATTTAGATTCCTCTAATCCTCGGAGTTGATCTGAGAGTAGAAGGTTAAGGAGTGGTTAATTCGCTGGTCATTACTTCCTCGAACGGGGTCATTCAGACTCAGTCTAGTTTAACTTGGGTACGGCTTGGGTCGAGGGGATGATCGGCGTTAAGAACTTCGTTACTCGGAGAGCTATCACCCTTCGATTCTGTAGCTATTCATACGAGGTTTTGCTCAGTGAATTCCATCCAGACCATAAGCCATTCATTTTGTGTGGGATCTCCAAACTGCTCCAAACCGCAGGTGAGGTCAGAGCACATCTCGACTGGAGGCTAGTTAGTCCTGGCAATTGAGTCAGGGTGGTTAGCCCCTCAAGTCCCCACACAGCTTACCACAACATCATAACTATTGAAGAACACGTGACTTTGGTAGACGAACCACATTATATTTATATGGGCCATATAACACTTGTTTCAGGAAGTGCTAGAGTTATAGCTGATGGGATTGTAAAGTTTTTGGCATCGAACAAATTTCTACTGATAAGCTCTTAGTAATTAGCTGTGATGGTACCAATGTCAACACTGGGAGAAAAGGGGGCGTAAAAAGACTTCTACAGGAACATCTGCAGAGGCCTCTGCCAATTTCATGCAAATGAAATTCCACTCAGACACTTAGTGCAACATCTTGGTGGGGATCACCCATGGCCCTCAATGTTTTTCATGGCCCATTGATAAAGCCCTACAGATATGTGAACATCTGCCTGTTGTTGAATGTGAACCCATTGATATTCAGGTGCCTGTCATTGATGTTATTTTAAGCACGGACCAGCACCACCTGTACGAAATTTGTCAAGCAGTTTTTTATGGTCAGTGTAACCCACAGCTTGAAAGACGTTACCCTAGGAGGATAAGTCACTTCAGATGGCTTACGACGGGCAATCGTATTCTGCGTTGTACGTTGGTATTGAAGATCCTTTGTCAAAATTAAAATCACTGGTAAAATACGTCGCCAATGTGGTTTATAATAAAAACTACATCATCGTGTACTGACGGTGGAAAATCATGTGTTTGAGCTACTGGTCAAGGTATCTCAGTACTGAAATGAAAGATGATGTGGATCCAGTCATCAGCCGAAGTGCCTACTTCGCACACCCAGAGAACTTGCTCCTCTCAATGATTAAGGACGACCGCCATCATATCAGACAACTGGCACTCCAGAGAATTTTAGCAGCCAGAATTCAGTCAGTGCGACTTTAGACTTCTGTTCGACATTTCAGAGTATCAGAGTTGAATTTCGAGGCGGAAGACTACTATGAATTAATGAACTGGAGTCAAATTGAGAGGTTGGAGCCTTCGCTCACGAAGCACATATCTCGGGAAGATCTTTTGTGCTTTATTAATCGAGTTGATCCACCAATGTTACATTTTCCGAGATACCCATGCCACACACAAGCTGTGGAACGAGCAGTCCGTCCAGTGACAGAAGCGGCAGCTGCAGTGTTTGGTCGACAACAACGTAACAGATTCATACGAAACAGACTGGAAGCAAGATCAGAAATGCCAAAATTCAACGCCAAAAAGCAATATATGTGATAAGCCATCACATCACAATCCAGGAGGGTGGAAGGGTAGAACTCGAACTGCAGCCTCGTGAGGAGTTCTGGGTAATTTGAGTGGTTTGAAATAAAATCAATTCTCAAATTGGCGAAGAGCTGCATATTCCGTTGGATAATTTATACTCATATACAGTGAGCCAACAGTGGCGGATCTAGGATTTTTGTTTGGAGGGAGCTGGTTGGGTTGGGATGCGGTCCTGAACCCAACCTAAAAAATATGCGATTCAATTCACAAAAACCCTCGGTAATAATTTTAATGTTCAATGATTACTATTTTGTTAGAAGAACTTCTAATCTATAATTCTTTAAATGTTCAACCGAATCCTAAAAACACTTACTTGACAATAGAAATAATGAATAGCCAGTTTTTAGCCTACTGTCCAACCAAACCCAGAAAAAAGAACGCTTGTTTGTTAATAAGATAACTAAAATTACATTTACAACTACCAGTCTTTAGCTTGCAGCCATTACTATAAATCCGTGAAATGCTGTAAAATTGTGTAAAGGGAATTACTGTGAATTATATCATTCCGATGAAGAATGAATTACGAAAAACTGTGCCAATGGATCGTCCCATTTCATAAGACCGCCAAACAAATTCTCTTCACTTTAGGAAGGTCCGCCGGTTTTTTGTTGGCAGAAGTGTCAACAACTTTTTCCTGCATCACCTCCATGACATGAAATGACATCAGTCGACTGGACATGACCACGACAGATTCAAGATGGCCGCATAAGCAGACACGCAAGTCTCGTCAACTTTCAAGTTGATAGTTTCGTCAATTTGTAAAATATAGCCGAGAGCTTCATATCTCCTCTCAAACCGTGGCTAGGAGATGCCGAAGAATCACTAAGAGCGCATGATAACCCATTTCATGCACTAAATGTGGAAAATGACGTTCTTAAGCCTCGTAAGTTGTATAGCTTACAAAAAAAGCAGACGAGACAACCCCCGGATTCACTCGGTGAAACTTAATTAGGAGGACAACGCACAACGGTAGACACCTAAAGTGACGGTTATCAGTTCGAAATCCAAAAAATTGTGAAAACAAGGCCAATCGCACTGGTTTGCATGAGTGCTAGTCACAGCACAGGCACGAGCACTCACACGTAGACACAGTACGCGCACAATCTCACACACCCATAGAAATGTATATACATGTACCCTAAAATTATATGCACTAAACGTCATATTTATCTCCTGCACGCTTGTCTACTCAGAGCGAATGTGGTTGATTAAGACAGGAAACATCATTGGGAATGCGAAATATCTCTATCTGTCGGGAGACTTGAGCCCCCTCAGCCCCCTCTGGATCAGCCACTGTGAGCCAATATTACCTTCAAGGTTCTTGGGGCAGACCAAGATGAAGTAGTAGGAAAATCAAATTTTAACATTATTTCCAGACATGGGCAGTAATGTATTTGAAAATACTTAAATACGTATTTAAATACATGTATTTATAAATACTTTTGGAGAGTATTTAATTATGTATTTAAGTACTTTCGAAAAGTATTTAGTATTTGTAAATACCTGTTTTTAAATACATTTTTAAAATACGAACTGCTCAATTTTGCGAGGATGTACAGTACTAACCACCCAGTATTTAACACAGTAAAACTTTTTTGAAGGTGCTTGTGCTTCCAGAAAGTTCCAGGCTCAGCAGGCTGGAACTTTCTGGAAGCACGTTGGAAAATGGAACTTCCAGCTTGCTCTAGTGGCGATTGTCACAGGCTCCAGCTGCAGTGCGGCAGCCTTCAGTCTATCCTGAGGCATCGTCATATGTGGTTGTGTAAAGTTCAGCGCTAACTGTGCAATTAGCCTTAGCCTATTGATCATATTAGACGAAAACAACATTTGTAACATGGCTGCAAGTGGAAGTGGTGGAAAAGAAGGTGGTAAAATAGAAGTTGTTGATGGTGGAAGTGAAAATAAAAATAGCGAATCACACCTGCACACACTTTTTGATGGAAAATATTTCCGAATAACTTCCAAAGATGGTAGTAAAGTGAAGACTTTATGACTTCTGAGCCACAAAACAATTGCAGCGTCTACTTCTGCGACTTCTCGATTTTAATTGACTCTCAGCTGATGTTAGTGATTTTATGTGCGTTTTGAAAAGTATCTAAATTGTATTTGAAATGTATTTGAATACATTTTAGGAGTAATGTATTTAGTATTTAAATACTTTCTGAAAACCTGAATTTTATTTAGCATTTAATTACTTTTATTTTCAAGTAATGTATTTATTATTTAAATACATCTAAAGTATTTACTGCTCATGTCTGACTATTTCTTATATTAATTGACAACTTTTGCGCACTGTTGAAAGTTAAAAGTAGAAAAAAAGATTTCTACCATATAATTTCGAACCACCATCGTGCCCAGGCATCTGGAGGAATCTGAACCTTGATTTTGATTCCCTCCTTATCCTACTGTGGAGAGGGAGGCAATTTTGTGGGCGCTCGCTTTTGTACCCTCGTTCCTGCACAATAAATAAAATATATACATATGCAACGTCCTTTCACGTAAATATTTTCAAGTTTTTAATACAAACTTCTACTGCTGTTTTATTTCTTTTTTCATCGTGAAAGTTTATGAAACTTTTTACGATGTTTCCGATTCTAGTTTTCAGACTGAGACCAACTCCAGTCTCGAAGGTATAGTCTTAGAATTTTCCCCATGTGATTTCTCGGGAAAGACTCGACGAAAGTAATTCCTCCGCGAAGCCACATCTCGGAAGGCGTATGTTTCGCGACGAAAGCAATTAGGTCTACCTCTTCGACGGCTGTCTTCCGGATAACGAAAGCCTTCGGTACTTCTTCTCCTGTTTCGAAATCAGGAGATCCGACAACCACGACGTCAAGTACGGCGTCGTGTCTTTTCAACACGCTTTCAATAACTAAGGGGGAGATCTATAATTTTGTTAAGTACATTCAAATAAAAATTCCATTCATACTGTAGAATACACATTCCACACTGTATCATTAGGAGATACCGGGTGTGTATAAAGTAACGCAAGTAAAGAGAGAAATCCGATTTAAATTATATTAACGCAAGTGAACATGGACAAGTATATAATATTTATTATATGTACGTAATAGAGATAAAATACAAATAATTGCTGTTTAAGAGTTAAAAAAAATGCTGAAACTATTTTAAATCAGTTCAAATCGGACTTTTCTCTTGCGTTACTTTATACAGTACACATCTTGTATGTATTTCTCTTATCATTCACATACATATTCACAGAACCATTGACAATAATAATCCTATATTCATTCATTGTTAATTTAAATGAATGATATATCCACATGCAATTTCTTGCAATTTAATTAAATTGAACAGTTAAGCCTAATTAAAGTGGTACCACATTAAGTATTAGCATTTTACATACCTTTTTCCGATTGACAGTAATCATATCATTTACTCGTCCGGTGACAGAAATGAAATGGTCTTCGTCATAATATCCGAGGTCCCCAGTTTGAAACCAGTTGTCATTGTTAATTGCCTCTTCTGTTGCTTTACGATTATTTAAGTATCCCTTCATCATCTTGAAAAAGAGATGTTCAGTAAACCAAATATTCCATTATACAATAAATGAAATAGAATATTACCGTTAAATCTGATCTATTAATTATTACTTATGCAGAAAACAAAATTTTCAATATGATGAGCAATAAAATTATAATTAAGAAAAAAATTGTGGAGTTTATTGAGTATAAAAGGCCTCAAAATTTTCGTAACTGGCAAAAAGCGCTATTTTAATGAACTTAGCTCATAAGCAACCTCGTACTGATTATCATGAAGAAAGGCATTGTAATTAAGATGACAGTTATCCTGATCATTTTTTAGGTGTTAATATACTTCCTGCAACATCTTAAATTTACCGAAGCAGTTTGGAGATATATTTCCCCAGGTTTATAAGGCTCCATAATTGGTTCTCCAGTGTTTGTGTCCACAAAACGAGCTTTGACGTGTGGACCAAGCTTTCCTGTTATGCCAAGACGTTTTAAGTTCAGTGGGGAGTAAATGGCTCCTCCTACTTCACTTGTCCCATAGTCTGTTACAAGAAAAAACCCATTCAACTATTAGTTCAGGGAGGATTTTAAAGTTCTTGATTTCACTGATATTATTCAATTATTTAACCACTGGTTTGTAAGTTTCCATATAAACGTTGAATTTTTTTATGCATGAAGGAGCCAAGGGCGAGTGCGCAAAAATTTACCCCCCACTATGTAAGAAGAGAACTAAAATCAAGGTCTTTGAGCTTTATGATGCCATTTTTTGGTTCTAAATTTTTAGAAAATTTTGGAGTGCGTGAAATACATGTATGTGTAGTATAAAGGGAGAAGTGTGTTTGAGAGCATTCTGGACTGCTCACAGGGTAGATGTGACACGGGAAAAGATCAATTAAAATGGACAGCGACAGTAGAAGAGGGAGTTTCAGCACTCCCTGTCTCCTGCCAAACGTCCCTCCCCGGAGTACTTCCCTTGTTGATTAGTGCTTACTAGGATTTCTTTTTTTTTTTCAGGGGTTTTTCACTATCGCGGTTTTCCGGGACAAAATAGGCCATTGGCCCGGGATCCCGGGATTTCCCGGTTTATAAAAAAATAATGATGATAATAAAGTTTTAAAATGTTTAAGCATTAGGTAAATCTAGATTAGTTAGTTAATATTAAATATAAATATATAAATATTTTAACACAATAATGATAACTATAATAAAGGATAGAGCCTTGGCCGAGTTTCAAACACTGCAGAAACATAAATGCGATATATAACCGTAAAATGCTAATTTGCAGCTTTGCACTTCAACAAGAATAAATTATATTATCGTGTAATTTATACGAACACAACACCGTTTATATACTTCTAACTAATTTTTAGTAGAAAAAAAAATATATCAAAGCAAAAGCTGTGCCACTTAATTGAAAATGATAACCGAAATTAAAATCCACTAAAACACGCACAGAGAAATCAAATGACTGGCTTTCAGTCCGAGTCAATCATCAAAAATATAAGTCATATTACACATGCACATCATCATACAGCCTGGCATATTATCGGTACAATTCGAGAAGTACAACGAAACGCGATTCGTGCTATTATAAATTTGTCATCATAGTCTTTATGTTTGTATTTTCTAGATACAGTAGTAAATTAACGTAAAATTATTTGAAATAATGTTTTTAGAATACTCTGTAAAACCCTGGAAATCCCGAGATTTGTTGCGTTTGTCCCAGGGTTTAAGATTATCATTTTCCTCCCGAGATCCCGGTTGAGAAAAATCCCGGTTGAGAAAACCTTGTGCCTACACTCTCTTCTTCCATATACTTATAATTAAACTTACGAGTATTTCTATTAATGACAGGATTTTATGTCTCCATTTGATACGTACGATCTTGTAAGAAAATTTTGTTGCCAGCTTTTTCATTTAATTCTATGAAAGAAGCTGGATTAGGAGGGCTTCCTAGAGTCATAATTACTCTGACACTGTTGAATTCACTGCTGATATCAAATTTGTTGAAATCTTCTATGTGGTGAGGATAAATTGTAAGTACTTGAGGCTGAATAAGAAATAGATTTAAGTTGTATCATAATTTCTTAAAATACACTCAATGGTCAAAAAAAGGAGTGGGGAGGGGGTCAATGGGAATTTTATAAGGATGATAAGGGTGATAAGATAATGGGAAAAGGGCAAAAGATTTTGCTCCCGCCCGAATTGTTCATTCTGACGAAGGTCAAGCTTGTCACTCCACCATAGACCTGCAGTTTAACGTGGAATCCGAAGCACGCCCCACCAGCAGCGCAGCGTCTTAATCACTAGGCTACCCAGAGTACCCATTTATCTACCAACCAATTTCTTTATTGTGTGGAAAGATGAATAGCTGGGATTTGTTGCGCGCCGCCTGCAGCCATCGGGTCTCGACCCCGGGACCGATGGATTTGTAGTTAGCGACGCTAACGACATCACCACCTAGGCGCATATATACACATACATGTAAGCGTGACGTCATAGTATATTGTTTATTTGCGCAAGTGTCCAAATATCCAAATGACAAAAGGTTGAAGGGATGAGGGTAATGAGGGGTGGGGGAATAGGGGTAGGTGTTATAAGAGAAAAATAAAAATAAATATAAAATTTTTATATAGATATACTGTATGATGAGGGGCGAAGAAAGTGATAAGGGGGAATGGGAGATAAGATAAAGGGGTGCTGATAAGAAAAAATATAAAATTAAAAATAAAATATAAATAAAAAAGGTGTGAACGATGAACTTTAGCCACCACCATTACTACGAACTTTAGCGGCCACTATGAGCCGCTCACTATGAGCATTACCGGCCACCATTTTAATAACACACTTTATGTAGGTGATAATTAACTTTTTCTCTTTTTCAGCGCTTCGTCTCATTTTGTGTAGATGATTAACCTTATCCGGCTTCTCACAATAAATTTGAACAGATAACTCTTCTTCAAAGTATGCGTCGGACAGTTCCACATCACGGAGACATTTCATGTGTTGTAGGATTTTGTGATTTATTTCCATTCATCTTTTTTATAACTCACAGGCGGCTAACTATAAAAGAGTGCGTTTCTGTCCACAAACAATCATCTTATTAAGACCTATTACATAGATATAATTTTTAGGTACTTGTGGGTTATCTGTCGCCACTTTTTAATATTTTTTTCATTTATTTATTTTTATATATTAAGAGAAGAGGATTCTTTATACTGTACGGCATTGACGATTGGTTAGGTTAAGTCGTGCTAGTTTGGTTAAATACCGTTTTATTTAACCAAACTAGCACGACTTAACCTAACCAATCGTCAATGCCGTACAGTATAAAGAATCCTCTTCTCTTAATATATAAAAATAACTAAATAAAAAAAATATTAAAAAGTGGCGACAGATAACCCACAAGTACCAATTTTTAAAATGAATGAGGTGTAAATAAAAACACATCCATCCGCAGTTAGTATTAATTAACATAATTTAAACTGTATCTTATTTTTTATTAGTAAACTTACAAATAATGGCTGAATTAATTAGTATCATAACTTTATATAATACATTCAATATAGAGTTAGAAATAATAATTCATATACATAAAAACAATATTTATTAAGAGGCCAAGACATTATTTCTTTGTCACTATAGTAAACTCGCAAATAATTGTGGAAATAGATACATCTTATTGCTCTGTATTACGCAAGTGATTCTTTGCAGAAATAATGACCCGCTTAATGCTTGAGATTTTTTATGCTCTATATACAAGCCCTTAAATTCGGTTTGGCCTTATTCTTATTTTACAGTTGCTTGTGGTACTCTCATTATTCTTAATCTTTGAGCATATATCAGGTCATCCGATAAGTAATGTCGTTTTTTTACCTTTATTTCCAAATGAAAATAAAACTACATCAAAATAAATTTTAATCAATTATATATTTTTCTTCACTTTCTATAACTCTCTGCCACCTCTCTACAAGCATTTCAATTCTATGTTGATAAAATTCCCTCGGTTCAGAAGAAACAAACTTGGAGAGGGCAATGTTGATAGCCTCGAAACTTTCAAGCTCTTTCACGTCAAGATAGTTTTGAAAGCTTCTGACGAGGTGGTAATCTGATGGTGCAAAGTCTGGTGAATACGGAGGATGTGGAATTTTTTCCCAACCAAGCTGTTCAATTTTGGCAGTGGTAATTCGAGCAGTATGAGGACGCGCGTTGTCCTGTTGAAACACAACATCCTTGCGGTTGGCCAAAGAAGGATGTTTTGTTTGCAATGCAGCGCTCAATCTTTGAAGTTGCTGAAAGTAGACTTCGGCTGTAATGGTTTGATTGGGTTGCAAAAGTTTAAAATAAACCACTCCTTGAATATTCCACCAAACACACAGCAAAACCTTCCTGAGGTCCAGGTGTCCTCTTGGCTGCGGTGTAGCAGATTCCCCAGCACTAACCCACTGCCGATGACACTAAACATTATGATAAAGCACCCATTTTTCATCCCCAGTAATGAGTCGATTCAGAAACGGTGCTTGAAGTTGCCGAGAATGCAGTGAAGAGTAAATGTTCACACGATCTCTACAGTTGTCTGGTTACAATGTATGGGGAACCCACTTCCCAAGTTTCGCCGCTTTTCCCAGTCATTGTAGGTAGCGATGAACTGTGGAACTGGTCGAATTTAGTCGCTGGGCAGGTTCTTCAACGGTTACAGCAGGATTTTCTTCAGGTGTAGCTATCAGAAGGTCATCATTAAACTCAACAGGTCGGCCTGAGTGCGCTTCATCCGTTAAACTATAGTTACCAGACCTAAACTTCTGGAACCATCGTTCACATTTCCTTACATTTAAAGCTTCCTCCCCATAAATATCCTAAATATTTTTTGCAGCTGCAGTCGCGTCTAAACTCATAAAGCATTATATGTCTACTGTGTTCCTCTGACACCTCCATCTTATCCGTAAGGATGAAATAAACGAAGATTGTTAACTCGATGAAATTTCACTTAGACTGAGGATTAACTAGTGCCGAGTAGGTACTAAGCCGTAATTAAATTTGTTTGTACTGTAAGTTTTTAGGTTACTTTTCCACCTTTTCCACATTCATTTCATGCGGACGCAGGGTTGAGCTGTATCATGGCTCACAGTTAGAGTAAGGGGGTGTCACTGGTTATCATTCTTCTGGCACTCGCGGTAGCTGGTATTTTATATTTCTCCTCCGCCCATTTCTCAACCAACATAGAGATTATGACCATCTCATCAGCATTCAATTAAATAACATTACGTTTAGCTGAGTCTGTACGTCTACATTTTGTGTCGAGCACATAATTTATCGAGCCACTGTTAAATTCAAACACTCTCACTGATTTGGAAAACGTCACGTAGTACTGAACGTTAAGGAAACTGTTTAAAAGAAACTCCCTCTTTCTTTGTATATGTAGATGTTGATGTTTCTTGACTGTGATATTGCTGCTGTGAGGAGGTTTGTGGATAACACGAAACGAAGCTTCAAGCTCAGGGGCCGGTGTGAGGCTGGATGCACGCTTCAGCTCGTGAGTTTGACCTTGTGGTGTCGTACGGCTTAGCTAGGGTCGAAAAAGCAGCGACTATTGCCCGATAGTTGACACGAACACGTTGGTCAAAACATGAAAGGATATGCACCAACATAAAAACATAGCTTCGGAGGGCGAAAATATATGTACACAAAATTACTTTTCACATTAAGTGATTCCAGAATAATCGAATTAAAACTGTGGCCCTCTATTCGATAAACAGGGGCATCCATACTGTTCCACTTTGGGAGTAAAAGTTATTTGTCACCATGTTCTATTAAAAAGAGGCACAATCTCTTAGCTAAAATTTCACTAGTCACTTCATGGTAAAACTGAATGTTTTTTATGCAGGAAGGAGGGGGCCAAGGGCGAATTCTCGCAAAAGCGCATCCCCCCAATAAAGAAAGTATAGGCTAAAGTCAAGGTTCAGGATTTTAGATATGCATGGACACTGCATCTGAAAGCTTGGAGAGCATATATAGGCGGAAAGATAAACTGAGAAGATTGTTCCAGAGTTCAGCGGTTCAGTCGATGAAAGATTCAAAATACCGATTAAACCTTGCGTTAGAGATGTGGACAGGAAAGGAATGGGAATTTGTAAAGAATCTAGTAATGCGTTTTCTCCTTAAAGGAGGAGACATACAGTTACAAAGTTCGAAAGAGCAGTGTCCGTTATAATAGTGGTAGTAAAGAGAGAGAGAAGCAAAATTACGGCGAAGAGAGAAGGATTGAAGACATTGAGTAAGAGGAGGGGAATTGATGAAACGAAAAGCCTTTGATTTCATCCTGTCAAGTAGGGCTGTGTGGGTTGAGCCACCCCACACATGAGAAGCGTACTCCATACAGGGGCGGAGAAGACTCTCGTACAGAGAGAGCGATTGAGTGGAGGTGAAGAAGCTGCGAAGGCGGTACAGTACACATAACCTCTAAGAAGCCGTTTTGGAGAGTGAAAATACAGGGTGTTTCAGGAGGAAAGGTCAATACTTCGGGAGATGATAGTATCGGTCATTGTGAGAAAAAAAGTTCATATGAACATGTGTCTAATTCTGAATGGTTACGGAGATAGAGCTGTTTGAATCTGATGCGCGCGCAGCTCTTCCTCCCCTTTCCCTCCCCTATAACCTTGAACCATGTAAGCTGTAATGTAAGCATGTAACATAAGTAGGCTGACCATATTTCCTTGAGACAAAAACGGGACATTGGGATGGCAAAAAAGGGACGGGGTTATGTAATATTCTGTATTCATGAAAAAGTAAGTACATAAACAGGGACAAAATTGACATTTTTATTAAAACGACGGGATGGCCAGGAAATATAAAACAAACGGTACTGTCCCGTTCAAAACGGTACGTATGGTCAGCCTAAACATAAGCCAATCGACAGCTGACTGTTGTGAGTGACATTGTTTGGTGTTTGAAGCAGTGTTAAGAATGCCACACACCTTCACACATGCCGAATATGCAGATATGGTGTATGTCTACGGTTTTTGCGATGGAAGTGCAACAGCTGCTGCTGCAGAATACCGTCGACGGTTTCCGAACCGCAGAATTCCGGATCGAAGAGTGTTTACCAGGGTTTTCAACACATTGCGTGAGATTGGTACACTTCCCAGCGCTCATGTTTCATCTGAACATTGATTATGTTTGTATCAGGTGAATTCGTTAATCATTGTTGGCAACACTGCACGTCGATTCGGCTGCCATCTACCGTACATTGGTTACAGTACATGAGTCAGTTGATCATGGCGGCTCGATTTCTGCAACGATATTCCGAGTCTGTCAGTGGTCAAGAATTTCTCGAGCGCATTGTCACAGGAGAAGACATGGGTTTATCACCATACTCCGGAAAAAAACGTGCCAGCATGGAATGGAAGCACCCTGTGTCCCAGCAACCAAAGAAGTTCAAGATTCTGAGGTCCGCTGGCAAAGTGAAAGTGATAGTTACCGTGTTTTGGGACCACAAAGGTGTTTTGCTCGCAGACTTCATGCAAAAAGGCACAACAATCAATGCAGCTGCATATTGTTCAACACTGGAACGTTTACGAGCGGCCATTAAACGTAAACGTCCTGGACTGCTCCATTGGGCAAGGCAATGTTCCAGTCGAGCCGCCATGTTCAACTGACTCGTGTAACCAATGTACGGTAGATGGCAGCCGAATCGACGTGCAGTGTTGCCAACAATGATTAACGAATTCACCTGATACAAACATAATCAATGTAGGTCCTTTAGTTACGAAATTATACGCCATGTAAACTTATTTTATGACCCCTCGTATATTCTCCAGTCGGATCTAAGCCTTTTTATTTTCTTATATATATATCTTCGCTATAATCATCATACTCGTGCCAACGGTGGTTTGGCACGGCATTGAGCAGTATCTTATGCGTCGAAAATTCGACATCGAGATGTTGCAGCAATTGAGGCGCATCATTTTTTAGGCGTTCCAATTCTCGTCTCACTCTCACAACAAAGGAGGGAAACGACTCTCCAGGCCTCTTTATTTCATTCTCAATTTGTACCAGCCTTTCCGAGATTTCGGAGCGGCTATTCCGACAATACATGTCCGCACACCTATCGAGGAACGTTGCCCATACCTGTGTGCGGATGGCCAGGTCGCTGAGTACCTGTTTCGCAGGAGTGACAGAGCAACTCACGACCAATTTTATTCAGAATTCATCACTATTTTGGGTTGAGCTTGGGCCTAACCTTTCCACGTCCGAAGCAAATTGTTGGAAAGTACATATGAGTCAGCTAGACCCTTGCTAGAAGCAATCTTATAATCACCTGGGCCTCCATAAAAAACCGTGCAATCGGCTGCAAGCGTTTTAAGCCTACGCGCTTCAGCGTCGTCGTTAGATATTATATTTTAGGTCGAATCCCTACTTCTAGCTGTATTTAGCGTGACTAACGTTATTTACCGTGGTGGGTGAAAAGCTCGATGTACCTACCGCAGCGGTACTCGCAGCGCCGATACTTGCAGTGCCGGAATTAGTAGCGCGGTGTGAAGTATCTCTCCTCGCAGAGCTATCTGAACTCTGGTGACCTTTCTCACCGCTCATGCGGGTCTGCTCTGGCCTTAATTCTAAAGGGAATAAAGGTTCGTCCAGGGGGAATTCCCAATCGTTGTATGGATTAGTTAAGGAGGCTAAAAAGGATGGATCAACGGATCCAAGAGTAGGATCAGTCTGTGACTCTGACAAGGAGAAATTATAGGCAGGAGATGTGCAATGAGGGGACAAGGGAATCTTTAGGTTATGATAGTACTGTGAAGGTAGGAATTTAAGACGGGATTTGCGATCACTTTCAGGAACCTAACTTAGGTTTGCCGGAGGTGAGGGGACTTTGTGTTTACCCTTCACCGTGTCAACTAAACATGAGTCGCTCACCTGATTTTTGCGTTTTGTCGAAAGCGGACCGGATGCTTCTGCACTGCGCGTTCTCGAGGCCACTCATTTGGAATGAGAATCGGTTTGTTTGGGTGGCGGTTGTTTGGGTGGCGGTTGTTTGGGTGGCGGTTGTTTGGTTGGTGGTTGTTTGGATGGCGGTTGTTTGGGTGGCGGTTGTTTGGGTGGCATTCATTGCTACAATCGGAGTCGAGGGTCTGCGTGGTGTTTGTACCGGAGGGGGTCGATCTTAGGTCCCTCCTAGGCTGCTAAGACAGGCGGTAGGAGCACGTACCGTCTGCTAGTCCTTCCACTGGAGTCTTTGGTGGAGATGAGCAGGAACTCAGTGGGAAGAGGTACACTCCCCTGGGGGGCCAATGGAAGGACTTCGGACACCAGTTATTCCACGTTGGTGTCGGCGTGAGTTCTTTTTCCACCGGCCAAGGAGTGGGGGGGTGTCTCAATTGCCCTTCAACGTCACTAAGGCATCAGGATGGCGTCGATGCATTAAGTTGTAAGCCAAGGGAGTGAATAATGAATGATAGCATACATAACTCTTTATTTGGATGATTAATGGGAATGGATGAACCGGCCTACAGCTCGGGTTTATGCCTGACGGCAAAGGGGTTACGCGTATAGCACGAGTAAGTTCAAGTAAAGGATTGTTTGTTGTTTTTTCTGTTTAAGGTGCTTTCAACCCTGCTGGATTATTGACACCATTTTTTTTTTTTTGTAGAGAAAGGTGGTGAAAGAAGTAGTAGAAGAAAGGAGTGCTTGTCTCTCTTTTAAGGTTTTTCATCCTGGGTGTGATTCCGCCCGAGCTTTTATAACCTCGGGCCTCACGTTCTTAATTAAAGGCCAGCGTCCTTTGCGACTTACAGGAAAGGGAAGGTCATTCTCTCTCTCTCTCTCTCTCTCTCTCTCTCTCTCTCTCTCTCTCTCTCTCTCTCTGTATATAAATGGCAATTGTAATAATATGGCAATTGTAATAACATGGCAATTATAAAACTTGTAATTCAAAAGGATACTCTTCAAAGGATCCCTCATATAAAAGGAAGCTAAACTAATGTGAGCAGAACAGCATTAAAGTATATATGATTATTTATTTATAAATGATTGGAAAACCCTTAGGCAGTACTTCTGTGATTTCCCATGGAATGATTTCTGCTTCCGTGGCCGAGGCCCTTCCGTGTGTGCTGAGCGCATCACAGAAGTGATTCTCTCGGGCATGGAGGTGTACATTCCATATTCTATTCCGACTACAAATGCAAAAAAACCTTGGTTTAACTTTACACTACTTGTTCTAATGTTATCCGCAACAGAGAGGACGCTTTCAGAAGGTACCGTCGCCATCCAACGCCTGACTCTCACTCAGCTTATATTTGTGCCCGGAATCATGCAAAATCTGTTCTTCGACTCACCAAAACTTCCTTCATCCAACAAAAATGTGAAAATCTATCCAATTCTAATTCTTCTCACTCTTTCTGGCATCTAGCTAAGAACCTCTTCAACAACTTTACTTCCTCTTCTTTCCCTCCTCTTTTCCATTCCGACGGCAAAGTTCCCGTCTCTTCTCCTGACAAAGCTGAACTCTTCGCTCAAACTTTCGCTTACAATTCAACCCTGGACGTTTACGGTGCTGTTCTTCCATCTCCTCCCCTTCTGACTTTATTATGTCTGAAATTAGAATCTCTTCCAAAGATGTTTTTTCTGCCCTATCTGGGCTCAACTTTAGGAAGGCGTACGGCCCTGATGGTGTTCCTCCTGTTGTTCTTTAGAACGGTGCTTCAGTGTTGACACCCTGCCAAGGCAAACTCTTTCGTCTTTGTCTTTCATCTGGTACTTTTCCTTCCTGCCGGAAGTTCGCTTTCATTTAGCCTGTCACAAAGAAGGGTGACCGCTCTTAAGCCTCCAACTATCGTCTAACTGCTTTGATTTCTTGCTTTTCTAAATTTTTTGAGTCTGTCCTTAATAAGAAGATTCTTAAACAGCTCTCTTCTCACAATCTTCTGTCAGATCGTCAGTATGGGTTCTGCAAGGAACGCTCTACTGCCGATCTTCTCTCATATCCCTCTGACTTCCTAGTCATCCTCCTTTTGGGGTTTCGGTGAAACTTTTGCTCTTGGGCTAGACATATCAAAAGCTTTTGATAGAGTCTGGCACAAATCTTTAATTTCGAAACTGACCTCTTTCGGTTTCTATCCTTCTATCTCTGCCTTCATCTCCAATTTCCTTTCTGGCTGATCTATAGCTGCGGATGTAGATGGCCACTGTTCTTCTCCTAAAGCTATCAACAGTGGTGTTCCTCAGGGTTCTGTCCTGTCGCCCACTCTTTTCCTTTTATTTATGAATGATCTTTCAATTCGCACTTCCTGTCCTATTCACTCCTATGCCGATGATTCCACTCTTCACTTCTCCACCCGCTTCCCAAAGCGTCTCTCACAGCAGTCACTTCATGATTCACGTAGGACGGCTATGGAACTCCTAACCTCTGATGTTTCTGCTATATGTGATTTGGGGAGAGACAACCTTGTGGTTTTCAATGCCTGAAAAACTCGGTTCCTCCATCTGCCTACTCGTCACAATCTTCCACACTACTATCCCCTTACCTTCAACCATACACAACTCAATCTTTCCTCTTCTCTTAATATTCTTGGAGTTTCCTTTTGTCGTGATCTTTCCTGGAAAGATCACATGTATTCTCTTTCTAAAACAGCTTCTAAGAGGTTAGGTGAGCTGTACCGCCTCCGCAGTTTCTTCACTCCGACTCAGTTTCTCTCTCTGTACAGGGGTCTTGTTTGCCCCTGTATGGAGAACGTTTCTCATGTGTGGGGTGGCTCAACCCACACAATCATACTTCACCGTGTGAAATCAAAGGCTTTTCGTCTTGACAATCAGTAAGAGGCGGGAAATTGCTTTCATTCTCTCTCACTTCGCCGCAATATTGCCTCACTCTCTCTTTACTATCGCTATTGTAACGGACATTGCTCTTGTGAACTCTCTAACTGCATACCTCCTCCTTTAAGGAGAGCACGCAGTACCTGACTTTCTACACTTTCTCATTCCTTTTCTGTACAACTCTCTGACGTAAGGGTTAATCGGTATTTTCAATCTTTCATCTACTCAACCGGTCAACTCCGGAACAATCTTCCTCAATCCCTCTTTCTTCCTGTCTATAACCTCCCATCTTTGAAATGCAGTCTCTAGGCATCTCGAAAACCCCGGACCTTGATTTTGGTTCTCTTCTTCTATGGGAGGGGCGCTTTTGCGGTCATTTTCCCTGGGCCATTCCTTCCTGCATAAAAAACAAAAGCAAAAAAGTGTGTGAGGAATTTGGTTCTAAAGTTCACGCCTCATCATTCACTGATCTTAGTTTGTCAGGTGACCACTTCGGAAAGGAATATGTTTAGTTTGTAAAAATTCCAACCGATACAGGAGTCAATAAGTACATATTTAATTAAATGTATACATATTATATAAATGTATTTTGGGTTTTTATTCATAGAAAATCAGTGGTGCGGGATAGAATCACTGAAATTATTTTTACTCCTATTAAAAAATGCATTCCGCTAAAGTACATACGATGACGTCACACAGATCTCTCTCTCTCTCTCTCTCTCTCTCTCTCTCTCTCTCTCTCTCTCTCTCTCTCTCTCTATATATATATATATATATATATATATATATAATATATATATATATATATACATACGGTGTTATCAAATGAGGTTTCATAAATTAGTATACTACACATATTCATGACGTCAAAATGAACAAAAAAGTTCCTATGAACATAATTCCGCAATCGCTTCGTTTCCGAGATACATTGTTTTTTTGTCGAGAACGATCCAATTAAAATGAAATTCATTCTCCGGACCGAAATGCAATTGACTTTTTCTTGTGGGGTTATTCAAAAAATGTTGTTCATTCAAGAGAAGTTAATAACATAGATGAATTGTGGCAATGTGTTCAAGATTGTTCAGGAACAATACGCAACCATGTTGGTGTTTTCGAACGTATGCGGCAAATTTTTGAGCACTTGCTGTTAATGAACTTTGATAAACTTTAATGACTTTCAGTTTAATTGGATCGTCCTCGACAAAAAAGCAATGTATCTCGGAAACGAAGCGATTGCGGATTTATAGTCATGGGAACTTTTTCGTTCACTTCGACGTCCTGAATATGTATACTAATTTATGAAACATAATTTGATAACACTCTGTGTGTATATATATTAGGGTGGTCCATAACTACCGTATTTCCCGGCGTAAACGCGCACTTTTTTTTCCCCCAAAATACCCCAAAAATCAGCCTGCGTTAAAATTAACTCGTTAAAGTTGTACATGTGAAGTGAGGTAGGAGGTATATTTTTTTCCTAAATTTTTATTTTCCTAAATTTTCTCTTCAAAATAATTTTCTCTTCAAAATTAGGGTGCGCGTTATATGCCGGGAAATACGGTATATAGGGGAACTTTTTTTTTTAATATTTCCTAGCTCCCACCCACTGAAGTTGTGAGGTTCTGTGAGAAAATGTTGCCAGTAAATTTTCGTTTCGATCAGTTCATATTTAGGAGTCGCTCACAAGTTTCAAAATTTATCCTTCTATCACTGTAATACAGTAGGTATTATATGATATGCACTACAGCTCTACCGCCTCTGGATCCACCCCCTATCTACGAGCTGATAGATGAGTACTATCCGTTCTGCGACGGGGGTGTCATGGTTGGCAACCACTCATTGGCGCCCAGTCAAAGAGCTTTTTTTGGCATCCGGAAACTTCCGACGATGTTCCGACACTACTTGCAGCAGATACTGCAGCTTCTCCTCGTCTTTGGTATGGCGGCCGCTGTACTGTTGGACGAGGGCCACAGCTCGCTTGGCGTGGTCATTCACCACCCTGAGTTTCTCCACAACCCTAAGCGCCGCCTGAAACTCCTCCATTTTTTCCCATTCATCCGGATCTTTGTTTAAGAAACCTGCAGACAATTGTAGTCGTTCGAAGAACCTCATCGAATTCTTCGTCACAAGGCTTTCCAAAGACGAACTGAGAGAATGGTTGACACGCGTTGGAATCTGCTCCCCACCCTCTTTCTTGTATAGGGCTGCGACCATCCGACGTTTCGTTGCAAATGGAACATCGGCATCGAAGAAGGCCAATGGAATCATTTCCTCAGAGAGGTACCAAAGTTGTCCTGCCAGCTTCTGACTGGCTGCTTTGGAGATCTTCTGCTGTGGATACGACCTCAATGATTCCAAGAGGCAAAGTTCCTGGGCTGGAGTGGAAGCGGCCATCGGAGCAGTGAACCATACCTTCAGATAGACTGTCACAGCGAAGATGTTCATATCTTGCAAGCATGTTTTCTCTTTCGGTGTGAGATGTTGCAATTGTTTCAGGAACATCCACATCTTCATAGAATACGGGACCTTGCACTCCAGCGAGCGTGATGCATCGCACTTGGGCACTTGAATCGAATCGGAGTTTCAAGTTTTCCACCAAGAAAGACAATGGCGAGTCCCTAAAATTCCTTGTAATCGTCTCGGTACGTTTGGCGCTGGATTTGGTCTTTGGCGAACTTCAGAAGTTCTTTTCTGACTGGTAATAGGGATGTACCAACACTGGGGTCGTCGACACCTGTTTGGAACTTGCTTTTGTCGATGTAGTTCCACTGTTGCTGGAATCTCTTGAATAACAGAACTTTAGGACCAGAAATTACGTCATGACACACCGTGAACGCGGCGGCGACAACTAGCTCCATGATTTGATGCCTGCATGCAAAGTAGAGCAGTTCTTTCTGCAACTCCTGCTCTATGAGCAAACAACATCTGAGTGACGGCCAGTGTTAGCAGCGGCAGTGATGAAACACATCCCCACCACTCTTTCACTTAGTCCCCAAAGTTGCAAGAGATCGAACATCGCTTGTGCCTGCTGTTGCCCACTTCCTGAAGCTATTTTTGGCACTCCCAAGAGTTGGCAGCTGCCATCTGAGGTGGACACTAATACGGGAAACCGGTCCACCTGCTCGTTGTTGATAAGATCTAGCAGACGCTTTCTGTCCCAGTGCACCACCACTAGTCCGGAATGGAATCCTTTTTGGACTGATTCAGCCTGCTGCCTGCGATGGTGCTCTCCGCTGCGCTTCGCAGAGGATCGGCTGAGAGTCAGCTCCTCGAGGTTTTGGCCAAGGCTGCGAGCTGTTTCCGATATAATGTGAAGCGCCATCCGGTCACTCACCCCCGTCCTGTCTAAGGCTGAAGATAATGTTCAGTTGAAAATATTCTTGGTCGGTCGTGTTCTTTTTGGGGGGGGGGGGCGGAGAAGGACAACCTCAAGTGGCTCCCTCAAGAAACTTGTCATCAACAGAGCTTGAAGAAGCAAGTTCGGCTGTTTGGAATGTCGAGGCTTGCTCTTCGACTGCTTTCCTCTTTCGGACGTCTTCCTCTGCTTTCCGCTTTGCAACCTTCTGCTCCTTCTCTGCCAACTTTTTGTCGACGGAGCCCATTGTGCCACGTCGACCGGGCTCTCTTTGAGCGAGAAGGAAGTCGCGCTCTTCTTGAAACTGGATCATCTGGAGAGCGTTTCCATGCGCAATGTCGAACAAATTGTTCAGCTTGCTTTTGAAAGATGTCTCGTTTTGGACTTGTTTTGGATTTCCCTTTCCTTGTTCTTTTTCAAAGCCTGCCACTCTTTGGACAAGACCAAAAGCTTTTCCAAACAGTGGTCCTTCCGGCGTGTTGGTATGCGGGCTCTTTCCCAAAATGAGAACACTTCCTCCAGCACTTCTTCGGCGCTTTGTTTGGTGTCTTTCTTATTCACAACATGATGGTGCAAAAAAACACCTAGGACCTGGCCATTTGAAGGCAGTTTACTGCCTAAAATCTTTTGGCCCAGTTTGTCCAACAAGTAAAAACCACGTGTTTTTGACATGACGTCACCGTAAGTAAATGTAACCAATATAAACCAATGTATGGTATACCAATATCTATTAAAATCTATCAGGTTGTAACATAAATTCTGCTCGATTAGAAAACGGACGATAAATAATAGAATAACCTCAAGATAATGTGAAATATTTTAGAAATGTTGCAAAATACACTCGGCGAAAGGTTCGCACATGTTTTATCACGATACAGAATGACTTAGGCGAGTGTAGGCTTAGGCTTGTGTAGGATTACGCTAATGAATATTTTCTCTGGTGTTTTTCATACAGTTACAACGCCACCCCTACGATATTATAGTAATTGAAAAAACATGGAGCCCACGAAAGAGCATATTCGACATGTGATGCTGTATGAGTTCCATAAAGGATCTAACGTTAGTGAATCCGCAAGAAACATTCAAAGAGTTTATGGAAATGATGTTGTGAGCGAATGGATGTGTAGGAGATGGTTTGAGAAGTTTAGAAATGGAGACTTCAGTCTGAAAGATTATCAACGAACAGGACGCCCAAATGAGTTAGATGAAGAGTTGCTGAAAGCAACAGTGGAGGAAAACCCAACGGTAACTGTAAAAGAACTTGGCCTGCAACTCGGCGTTAGCCATATGACCATTCATCGTCATTTGAAGCTGTTAGGAAAAGTAGTGAAGGCTGGAAAATGGGTTCCGCATGATTTGTCATAAGCGAATCTTCAACATTCCATTCGAATCGATATTTCCACATCATTGCATTCTCGGCAACTGCAGGCACCGTTTTTAATCGGATCGTCACTGGGGATGAAAAATGGATCCTCTATAACAATATTAAGCGTCGACATCAGTTGCTTAGCCGTGAAACAAAGCCTGAACCTCAGCTAAGGAATGGACCCCATCCAAAGAAAATTTTGCTATGCGTTTGGTGAGATATGCAGGGAATTATTCATTTTGAGCTTCTGCCAGATAACCAAACAATCACAGCTGAAGTCTACTGCCAACAGCTCCAACGATTGAAGATGGTATTACAAGAAAAACGTTCTGCATTAATTAATCGTAGAGGTGTTCTATTCCACCAGGATAACGCGCGCCCTCACACTGCTCGAATCACCACTGCCCAATTGGAGGCATTTGGTTGGAAAAAAATGCCTCATCCACCTTATTCTCCGGACAGCGCACTTTCAGAATACCATTTATTCAGAAGTCTGCAACACCACCTTGATGGACAAAAGTTGCAATCCAGGGAGGAGGAGGTTATAGAAAAAGAAGGGAATTATATTGATGATTAATTTGTCATTAAAAGTCATTTAATTTTTGTTGTGAATAAACTAAAAATTCGAGCAAATTTGTCCTTATAAGTCATTTAATTTTTGTTCTAAATGAACTAAAAAATCGAGCAGAATATATGTTACAACCTTATATTTCATATAGCTATATTTAACACTCCAACCTGTGAAAGAGCGGAAAACGGCATTAATTAGCACCTGTAATAGATTATAGTAATGAGTGACTCAGAGGAGAAAATATAACCCCATGAGCGACCACTAATTATGCACCGATGTGAGTGAAATTTTTCAGAATTTATTTTCTGCTATGTTGACAGAGATTAGGCGGGTGGGAGCTGGAAAAATCGAAAGTTCGATTTTATGGACTACCCTAATATATATATACAGGGTGTCCCATATGTCCGGCATCATAGGAGAAATTCATATTTTTCTAATTCTACAAACCATAATATATATTTTTCTCTTTCTACAGGCCATAATGTCTGTGAGCAAGGAAGAACGAATCCAGATAATTCTACTCATAGGAAATCGGAGTCAAAGAGAGGCCGCTGCTGAATTTAACAGACTGCATCCAGACCGCGAGCCAATAACACAGAGTTGTGTTAGCAGACTTGTTGCAAAGTTTAAGGAAACAGGATCCATAGAAGATAAACCACGCAGTGGACCTTCAAGGAGGTCCACTGACGATGATACAGCGACTGCTATCCTGGCTCATTTTAACAGAAGTCCCAATAAGTCTCTTCGGCGATTGTCCGCCGAGACAGGAGTGTCGAAAAGTAGCATCCATCGCATTCTTCAGGCTCACAAATGGCATCCATATAAACTTCAGATCCAACAGAAATTAAGCGAAGATGATCCCGACCGGCGGATGGAATTTTGTGAATGGGCTACGGAACAATATGCTCGGGATGCCAATTTCCCTTCCACCATTCTGTTCAGTGACGAGGCTGTTTTTTATGGAAATGGTGAGGTAAATCGACAGAACACCCACTACTGGTCTCAAAACAACCCTCACTGGTATACCTCTTCGAAGGAACAAGGTGCATCTCGGGTGATGGTATGTATGGTGTGGCATTTGGAAGGATCACAACATAGGCCCCCTCTTTTTCGATGAACATGTCACTGGAGGCACCTACCTACGTATGCTCAAGGAAGAAGCATTTCCCAGTGTCTTGAACGAAGAAGGAAATTTCCGAACATGGTTCCAGCAAGACGGCGCTCCTGCACATTACAGCACCCAAGTAAGGGAATACCTATACCAACAATTCCCTGGTCATTGGATAGGACGTTGATGGCCTGTAGAATGGCCAGCTAGAAGCCCGGATCTCACGCCACTAGATTTTTATCTCTGGGGCCACTTGAAAGCGCTGGATACGCAGAGAAAATTAGGAGTGTTGAACATTTGCGGCAGCGCATTATTGGGGCATGTAACACCATTACTCCTGATATCATTCACCGTGTGCTTGCTGACTGGGTATCACGTCTGAATTTGTGTATTGAAAACAATGGTGGACATATTGAGCACGTTCTGTAAATAAAAGCTTTTGTTTTGCCTTTTTTTATTATTTTTCCTATGAAGTCGGACTTATGGGACACCCTGTATATATATACACCAGGCGCACATAATTGGGTTATGAAGATTCCTTCACATTTATATTTTTAATTTATATATGTATATATATATATGCATATATGGGGAAGGGAATGGGGGGGGGGGGTCTAGTTCGTCCCATATCATGACCAATTAAGTATTTGATCACACTCCCTCATCCAAGGGAGATGTACGTCATTAAAGTATATACAGTGATGCATGTATGCGCCTCGGTGGTGTAGTGGTTACCGTCACTGACTACGAATCCATCGGCCCCGGGATCGAGACCCGGTGACGGCAGGCGGCGCGTAGCAAAACCCAGATGTTCATCCCTCCACACAATAAAGAAATTAGTTGGTAGATAAATGGGTAATTGGGTACCCTGAGTAGCCTAGTGATTAAGACGCTGGGCTGCTGGTGGAGCGTGGTTCAGATTCCACGTTAAACTCTAGGTCTAAGATGGAGTGACCTTCGTCAGAATGAACAATTCGGGCGGAAGCAAAACTAAGGTTAACCAAACCAAGGTAATATTTATGTACAAAAATTTTATATTTATATTAAATTTTATATAGTTTTCCCTTTATCAGGCGTCTCTACTCCCTTATCTTATTACCCACTCCCCTTTGAGAGATTAACACACACACACATATATATGTATATACAAAAAATTATTTTTAATTTAATTTTTAATTTTATATTTAATTTTCTTTTACTGAGTAAGCCTTATGTTTATACAGCTGTGCTTAAAATCTTGCTATTTTGCCCTATTGCCCTATTGCCCTCTTGGCCTATTGCCCTCTTTCCCCTCCCACACTCTCTTCTTTTTGAACCATGCTACTTCAGGTACTAGACTAGATTTTAAACCTTGTATGTTTCCAGAAGAGTCAAACCACCGGCGAAAGCGTTGTAATCACAAACAACAACTCGACAACCTTTTGTGGCAGCTTCAATTGAATAATATTGCAGTCCGAACATATGGGCAAATGGGAGCGCTGCAATTAAGGTGTCCTGCTTAGATCCTGAAAAAATAACAATTTCGTTTAAAAAGAATATTGAAAACGAGCGGCTACCGAAATGCTGTTATTATTCTTCAGATTGCGTTTATAAACGGTAGAGAGAATATAACATTCGATTTAATAACCGTTTTTGTTTATTTAAGGATTAGTCGTCTATTTATCTGAGACACAAAATATTTCTTTTATCTTTATAAGTGATAATAAATATGCCAGAATGAAGAACTGCTCGTGTTCAGGAGTGTTTTGTGGATAGAAATTACAAGTATAATTTTCATTCGTTTTATTCTTCCAAATGAATGAATAAAAAGGAAATCCTCAATAATTAATTCTATTTTATGAAAAATTTCTTTTAGCCTGCTGTCTGGAACTAAAAAATGTAATTACCATCTGCTGATCTCAGAGGGCAGATATTCTCCAGCAACGCACAGACCATGAAGTTGACTACAGCTTTGTGTGATATCAAAACCCCTTTTGGCTTTCCCGTCGTTCCGCTTGAGAAAGTTATCATTGCGATGGATTCAGGATCAACCTTTTAAAGAAACAAATCTAAGTGGTTTAAAGCTTAAGTAAATTAAAATTGACAGGTGTTGAGGCATAACTAATATTGTTTGCTAAAATTCATAATTTTTCTTTTTTCTTTTACCTTCTTGGCCTCTTCCACATCCAGAGCTTCGTTCTTTGAGGAAAGAACATGAAACAAATCCTCCCCACTGTAATGTTTGGAGGTTGGGCTGTGAACGAACACTTTCAACTTTCCTTCCAACGTTTCGATTACACTTTTAAAAGTTTCAAACACAGAAGAATCGATCACAAGTACTTTTGCTTTTGTTTCCTTAAGCATATAAAGTGCAAGACCTGTTTTGGTAAAACAACGGAATTTTGAAGTGATTAATAAACCCTATAGGTTAGACTAGGTTAAATCATTAGGCTGAGAATTTTTGGATGAACTGCTCAGAAATTAGGAGATATCACCGAAAGGAAGGGCTAAAGATGCCTCCAGAACACGACATTCTGTTTAAAATTTATCGTGGCTCAATGGTACACAACTTTTCTAGCATTATAGGCAAAAAACATTATTTTTTATAATAAGAACGGAACAACTAATCTTACCGGGCTTAAAATCATGTCTGATAGGGGACACTGGAGCTCCGACTGCTGCCGCCCCGAGAAACACAATTGGGTATTCGATGTTGTTTGGTAAAATAATGGCAACAGTTGGGGGTCTTCCATCGTGAAAATATTTCTCCAGTTCCTTGGCCCAACGAAGGCTTGCTTCAGAAAGTTCTTTGTAGTTGTATGTTTTCGTGGTTTTGCTACAAACCTTAAAAACGGGAGGAATTTTTCGGAAATTTCATATTAATTAAAAAAGAAATTAGTATAAAATGGTTTTAAAATTTCAGTTTTTTATAGTTGCACTAAAGTTTTATATAAAGCCGTTAATATTCAAACATCTTCAGTTTTTTATGTTACCGTACTTACAATTGCTGTTAGATTACTCCATTTTTTATGGTAAGGATGAAGGTAAGTCCAAATATTTGTGTCGGGAAGTTTAATTTTGGGAAAATCAGACTCGATAATTCCCAATCTGAAAATATAGGCAAATTCATTACAATATACAGTTACAGTGTGTGTGTATATTTCGCGGAGTCACGAGCACTGACTACTAAACTAACATAGGATAAAATTTAACACAACCTCTCAACAGCCACTTCATGCTTCGCGAGAGACAGCTATGGCGCACCTGACCTATGATCTTTCTACTTTCTCTGGTTAGGTAGAGAAATCCTCGTGATTTTTAATGCCTGAAAATCCAATTCCTTCATCTGTCTTCTCGCCACAATCTTCCATACGAATATGTTCTTATCTGCTCTTAACATTCTTGGTGTTTCCTTTTCTCGTGATATTTATCGGAAAGATCACATAAAACTCCGAATCCAAAAAGTAGAATACTGTCTCAAATGCTCTCATGACCTTGATAATACCTCTAAGTTATACACCTTTCTGGTGAATATCGAGTATCTGTAAAGTTATTATGATTAAAAGACACCTCTGTATGTCAGTTTTGAAAAAAATTAAAATATAGCAAAAACTTTATTAAATAGTGAAAACTTAATACAAATGATATACTGTACCAAAACATTAGAATATCTTGCAAGATGTTAAGAAAAACAGAATAAATTCATTATGTTTAGTGAGTACTGCCAATATATTAAACCTTTATCAAAGAGTTTTTTAACTCTGCGTCTTAGTATTTAGTGTTTTTTATGCAGGAAGAAAGGGACAAGGGTAACCGCCCGAAAAACGCCTCCTCCAAAGAGCCAAAACCAGGGTTTTCGAGGCTTAACGATGCTAATTTTTTATATATAAATTTTTAGAAGATTGTATAGTGTGGAAGATGCATGTATGTATAATGAGGAACGGAGTGAGAAGTGTGCGCTTGAGAGCATACTGGACTGTTCAAAGGGTAGATGAGACACGAAAAGAGATCAGTTAAGGAGGACAGTGATAGGAGAAATGGGAGTTCCAGCACTCCCTGTCTCTTGCTTAATGTCGCCTCGCGGAGTATTTCCCTGGTCTATTGGTGTCTACAATCTCCTCCTATAAACCTTAGCCCTGATTACGGCCTCCAATCGACGTGGCACTGAGTCGACAAACCCACACAGCTCTAGTGACCGGGTGAAATCAAAGGCTTTTTGTCTCATCAATTCTCCTCCTCTTACTGACTGTCTTCAATCCCTTTCTCTTCGCTGCAATGTTACCTCACTCTCGCTTTACTATCGCTATTATAACTGACAGTACTCTTCCGAACTTTCTAACTTTATGCCTCCTCCTTTAAAGAGAGATTGCAGTATCAGAATGTCAACTCATTCTCATCCGTTTCCTGTCCAACTCGAACGCAAAGGTTAATCGGTATTCTCAATCTTTCATCTCCTCAACCAGTGAATTCTAGAACAATCTTCCTTAATCAACCTTTTCGCCTGTCTTTGACCTCCAATCTTTCAAACGCAGAGTGTCCAGGGACCTCAATCGACTAGTGAAGTAGTCCAGGGGTTACATTAGGAAGGAGATAAGGGGTGCTGGGACTTTAGTTTCTCCTGTCACTGTCCTCCTTAGATGATCTTTTTCCGTGTTTCATCTACCCTGTGAGCAGTCCAGCATGCTCTCAAAAACACACTTCTCTCAGTATTCCTCACTATACATACACGCATCTTACATACTACACAGTCTTTTCAAAATAAAAAAGGGATGGCATCGTCTTGAAGAGCTTCGGAGTCTGCTGGGTAGGGGACCATAAATGTTTTAACTTCTGTCTTCCCCGCTGCCGATACCGGCAACGTAGACTGGAAAGCGAGTCTGGTTCTACAACTGGCCATTCGAGATGTCCCAGACCTATGACTAATTCATTTTTCATAAACTTCTGCAAACTTTCCTCAAATTTCCAATCTGCTGAACACCATCTCTCCTCTAAACCTTACCTTCTTCTTTTCACTGAAACTCAGGTGTCTCGGACGACTGACAGCAACCCCTTTTCTGTACCCTCCTACTTTCTTTATATACAATTTAGTTCCAAAGGTGGATCTTGCGTATATGTTCGTAACGACGTAACTTGCTCTCGTATTCCAGAATTTGAACCTTCTGAATTCTAACCCTCTGGATAAAGTTTACATGCCAATCTCAAACTAAATACATCTGCGCTGTCTACCTTTCTCCTAATTCTACTGACTATCCAAAATTCTTTAACTACCTCACTTCCAAAGTGGAATACATTCTATCCCACTCTCCTTTCGCTGAAATCTACATTTTAGGAGACTTCAATGTTCACCACTACCTATGGCTTTACTCCCATTCCACTGACATCCCTGGTGAACAAACCTGCAACTTCTCTATCCTGAATGACCTAGTGCATATTCTACAGCACCCTACTCATATGCCTGATCAACTTGGGGATAGGCCCAACATTCTTGATTTATTTCTCACCACTCATCCTTCTTCTTACTCTGTCAAACTTTTTACTCCGTTGGGCTCCTCAAACCACAATCTTATATCTGTTTCCTGTCCTATCGCTCCAGTTCGGCCTTTGGATACTCCCAAGAGGAGACGCTTTTGGCATTTTGACGCCGCTAATTGGGTGGCCCATAGGCAGTACCTCTCTGATTTCCCACGGAATGTTTACTGCTTCTCTGCCCGGGGCCCTTTCGTATGTGCTAAGAACATCAGGAGGTGATTCTCTCGGGCATGGAGGTGTACATTCCATGTTGTTATCTTATTACTTAAGCAAAACTTTGGTTTAACTTTGCTTGTTATAATGCTCTCCCAAACAGAGAGGAGACTTTCAGAAGGTACCGTCGCCATCCAATTCCTGACTCACTCTGATTATATTTCAGTCCAGAAAATGTGAAAACCTATCTCTTTATAATTCTTCTTACTCTTTCTGGCACGTAGCTAAGACCCTCTCCAACAAATTTACTTCTTCTTTACAACCTCTTCTCCATTCTGACGGCTTCGTTACCGACACTTTTCCTGATAAAACTTAACTCTTCGCTCAAACTTTCGACCCCAATTCTACCCTTGACGATTCCGATGTTGTTCCTCCCTCTCTTTTCCCCTCTGACATAATTATAACTGAAATTAAAATCTCTTCTTAATATATTTTTTTCTGCAAAATATGGACTCAACTGTAGGAAGGCGTAGTTTCCTGATGGTGTTCCTCCTGTTGTTCTTAAGAACTGTGCTTCTGTGCTGACACCATGCCTATGAAAATTCTTTTATCTTTGTCTTTCACCTGGTACTTTTCCTTCTTGCTGGAAGTTCATTCAGCCTTTCTCAAAGGAGGGTGACCGCTCTCAACCCTCCAACTATCGTCCAATTACTTTGATTTCTTGCCTTTCTAAATTTTTTTAAGCTATCCTTAATAGGAATATTCTTAACACCTCGGTGGTGAGGTGGTTAGCGTCGCTGATTACTAATTCATCGGCCCTGGGGTCGAGACTCTGGCGCGCAGCAAAACCCAGCTGTTCATCCTTCCAAACAATAAAGAAATTGGTTGGTAGATAAATGGGTACCATGGGTAACCTAGTGGTTAAGACGCTGAGCTGCTGGGGTGGCGCTGTTCGGATTCCACGTTAAACTGTAGAGCTAAGGTGGAGTGACAAGCTTGACCTTCGTCGGAATGAGCAATTCGGGCGGAAGCAAAACCAAGGTTACCCAAGGTTAACCTCTCTTCTCACAATCTTCATTCAGCTCGTTACTATAGATTCCACAAGAGACGCTCTACTGGCGATCTTCTTGCACATGAGGCGTTCGGGGGAGGAGTGACGAAGCCGCCATATGTTCCAAAATCTGTTTCTGTATCACCATTTTCTTCTGGCCTTTGTCCAGCCAGTCTATAATTTCAGAGGCATTAGTGACGAAGTATCTGTAAGTGTGTATTATTCACTGCATAGACAAAGGCCAAAAGAAGATGGTGATACAGAAAACAGATTTTCGAAAATATGGCTGCTTCGTCACTCCTTCCCCGGACGCCTCAATTATCTCTCCGACTCTTGGTCATTCTCCTTTCTGGATTTCGATGAAGCCTTTTCTATTGCGCTAGACATATGTAAAGCTCTTGATAGAGTCCGGCACAAATCCTTAATTTCCAAACTGTCCTCCTTCGGTTTCTATCCTTCATCTTTGATTTCCTTTCTGACCGATCTATAGTTGCAGTTGTAGATGGTCACTGTTCTTCTAAAGCTGTTAATAGTGATGTTCCTAAGGGCTCTGTCCTGTCACCCACTCTTTCTTTTTTTTATGAATGCGATATTAAGTCGCACCCCCTGTCCTATCTACACTTATGCCGATGTTTCCGCCCTTAACTTCTCCAGCCGCTTCACAAAGCGCCCCTCTCAACAGTCACTCCATGTTTCTCATGAGACGTCTATGATACACGTGACCTCTGAACTTTCCACTATCTCTGACTGAGGCAGAGAAAACCGCTTTGGTTTTAATGCCTTAAAATCCAATGCCTTCATCTGTCTTCTACGCAACTATACCCTTATTTTCAATTATACACTATTCACTCCTTCCTCTTCTTTTAACAGTCTTGGTGTTTCCTTTTCTCGTGATCTTTCCTTAAAATATCACATACTCTCTCTTTTTAAAACAGCTTCTAAGACAGTTTCTTCAGGAATCTCCCGTTCGTCTCATCATTTCTCATATATATATATTAGGGTGTTCCTTAATTTTGAACTTTCGAAATTCAATGCGGCTACCACTGGAAATTGTTACTAGTCTCAAAAAAGTGATGCAAGCAAAATTTTAGTTCAATCGGCTTATATTATCTGGTGCCACATTGGTTGTCAGTACCCTACTAGTACGCTAATATTGTTATATAGTCTACGGTGTGAAACCCCATATTTGGGGATGATGAGACGGTACCTTAGAACTGAAAATATAACTTTTTTCCAATGGAATTATATTTCAAACATCAATCGATTATATAGTTTAATTCGAAAATGAGAAAAAACGAGGAGACAAACAAAGTCCAAGAAGTGTAACAACAATATATTAAGTTGACCCAAAAGTTATCGGAATTTTTAAATTTTTTTAATTACAATCGTCATATTCTATGATCTTTATCCATCTTTCCACAAGCAGTTCACTCCCTCTTTGATACGAGGGTTGGTAAAAAAAAAGATTAAAAAAATGATAAAAAAACGAAAGGGCACAATACGAGTATAAAGAAATAAATTATTCCGAAAACGTTTGGGGTACTCTAGTATATTAAGAGAGATACAATATTACTCTCATGGGAGCCCAACTCCCACTCATTGTTACCTATTTCTGGGCAAGAATGCTTTTCCGCGCATCCGGAAAACGCCTCCGATGCTCCTCATTGGCTTGGAGGAGGACTGGCGCTAATCCTTGTTCATGGTGATGACAGGATTGAACTCCTGAACCAGCTTCACCTCTCGCTCTGCGCAGTCGTTGATGACAAGAAGGCTTCGGATGCGGCGAGAAACAGCCTCGTATCCCTTCGGCCTTCCGACTCGGTGGGGTCCACACGAGGAACCCGTCGGGGAGGTCGAGAGCCGCGAAGAGACGCCGAGACCACCTTCTTGTCCTTTAGGGTGGAATCCGCGGGGACACAAATCCGCTTTGGTGGGTCCTCCGATCTTTCATCTTGGAGAGCAACGATCATGTGTTTCTTTTCTTTGGCGGTGACCTTTACGTCGAAGAACACCAGTCCAGCCAGCTCTTCCGACAGATACTACAGATGCCGGTCGAAAGCCTTGAACCCCGCGGTGGAAATCTCCCCGTCTTCATAAGAAACCAGCTGCTTGTACAAGCGGAGGTCGTTGGTTGGCGCAGAAGCAGCTAGCGGGGCCTCAAACCAAGATGGAATGTATGCTGTCACCGCGAATGGGACGAAAGGGTTGAGGTTTCGCTTCTCTCGTGAACTGAGCTCGAACTGGTTGTGGAAGGGGAAGATCTTGATGGCGTATATGACCCGAGCCACCCATCGAGCACGGTGGTAAGCACCGGGATGGATGAACCGGATACCACGAGGGGGAACGTCCCCATGACTACGATGGAGAGCTCCAGCAATTCACGGTAGTCGTCCGGCGGCTGTGCCTCCTGGAGTTGGTGCATGCAGAAGCCAATGATTTCATCAGTCCCGGAGTCATCTTTCATCGGTTCGAAGTCATTCAAATCTAAAAACCCCCACCTCTGCTTGAGCTCTTAAAGAGGGGGATGTTTGGACCAGAGGACGGCCTGAAGCAGAGAGTGAAGACTTGCTCGGCCACAAGTTCCAGCATGTGGTGACGGCAAGCAAGATGGAGGAGGTTAACGTCAAGCCTTTGCTGGATGAGTGTGCAAGCTCCTCTACGAACTCCCGTGTTGCTTGCTGTCGTATCGAAGGACTTACCTCTAACACGATCTGAAATACTTCACTCATCCAGACCCTTGATGGCGGCATTCGCTATGGCTTCGCTCGTACCGGAAGGCAGTTTGGGCACGCATAGCAGCTTCAACACTCCTTCGCCAGAAACAAGAATCGGAAGACGTTCAGCGGCATCGCCACCAGTAAGATCGGGAATGATCTTACCATCCCAGTGGATAATGAGGGCACAGTTGGATCGAAAGACTCCTTCAAGACCTCAGCTCTCTCCTGACGCAACTTCATGCGGGCTCGGCGGATACTCTGCCGGTTCTGGGCCACCGTTGATGTGTCTCGTCCATACGCAGAAGCAGCCGTCGTCAGGATGTATGCAGCATTGCGATCGGTGGTCTTGGTCCGATCCAATGCTGCGGCTATCGCTGGAGTCAACGGGGCTCAGGAGGCTCGTCGTCACTTCGGAGGTGCCACCATGGAGGTAGAAAGACCCGCTGCTGTAGAGTCCACATCGCTCGCTAGCTCATGGGCGCTGCTACTAGAAGAGCTCTCCAGCTCCACCACGTTGGTTTCTTCTTGGCGGCGTTTCATGTCCTGTTCCTGACGTGCTGTCTCAGCGCGGCCTCGGCTCAACTCCCTGGACTCCTTCTCCGCCAGCTTCTTATCTACTCCCATCATGCAGCCCCGCCTTCCTTTCTCCCTCTGCGCCATCAGGAACTCTTTGTCCTCTTCATTTTTTATTAATATGATGGCATCGGCATGGGCGACGTCGAAGAGTTCCTCCAATTTCTGAAGGAAAGCCTCCCTGGAGTACTTCTCCCGAAGTAGGAAGCGTTCCTCCAATCAATTCCTTTCTTGGCTGACCAACTAACCACACTTCAGTAGACGTCCTTGTCGATGCCATTCTCGAGATTCACCTCAGGAAGAAGGAACACTCCGTTAACATACAAAACAGCAGCAACCAAGAGATAATATTAGAGATAATATGTTCTGAACCCAATTGTGCAGGAGACAAACAAACACAGGAGGTGCAAATACTTGCACTTGTCGATGACTGATGAAGGTCATTGAAGGCCGCTGAATTTTCTCCCTTATGGCTGAAACATTGAGATAATATAGATAATATAAGCCGATTGAGCTAAAATTTTGCTTGCAGCACTTTTTTTGAGACTAGTAGTAATATCCATGGGTAGCCGCATTGAATTTCGAAAGTTCAAAAATAAGGACCACCCTAATGTGGCACCAGTAAATATTCTCTCATTCATGTGAAATTTTGACTGCCACCATTTTTCGATATTTCTAATGAAATCCGGGGGCAGTGCAGTTAAATTTTGTAACTTGAATTTTCCCCTATAGGCCGATAGCTAAGGACCACCCTAATATACAGTATATATATATATATATATATATATATATATATATCTATATGTGTGTGTGTGTGTAGGTATATATATATATATATATATATATATATATATATCTATATGTGTGTGTGTGTAGGTATATATATATATATATATATGTGTATATGTATATATATATATATATATATATATATATATATATATATATATATATATATATATATATATATATAGTGGTGCTCATAAGTATTCGTACAGAGAAATATTTCAGTTATATTCTGAGACCTGGGCTTTGACTAGGCCACTCAAGAAACTTGATATTCCTTTGTGGAAGCCATTTCATGGTGCTCATTTTAGTTGTGATCCATTGGCGACTACCAAACTGAAGGCATTACATTTTTTCCTGAAATTTCCTGATATTTCTGCGAATTCAAGCTTTCATTGATGAAAGCAAGCTTTTCCGGACCAGAAGCACTACAGCATCCCTAAAGAAGCAAACTACTACCATCACTCGAATGCAGTATTTGATTTTCGTCAAACATACCTTTGCTCGTTGTTCCCAAAAATTCAATTTTGGCCTCGTCTCTCCAGAGAACTTTCTTCCAAAATGCAAATCCATCATTTAGATGATCCTTGGCGTACTTTAAACGAACTTCTTTGTGCGCTTTTCGTAGCAGTGGTTTTCTTTGTGCAACTCTTCCATGCAGACTATTCTTTCTCACTGTATGACGTACAGGAGAGGGATGGACATCAATCTTAGACAGTCTTAATGTTTGGGGAAATATCACCTGCTGTCACTCGTGGATTCGCAGCACCCATTCTTTCAATCAGCTTGAAATCTTGCAACGTCGTCCACACCTTGGTAGAGTTTTGAGTGTTTCAAAGCCTTTCTATTTCTTTATAACTGCAGCAACCGTCGTAAATGGAATTCGAAATTCTTCTCCTATGTTCCTATAACTCTTTCCGGACTCGTGTGCAGCAACAATGGATCTCTTAAGATCTGTAGACAGCTCTTTACCACGATGACCTACTACTTACTAATGGCTTGTTCAGTCATCCGTCTTCCATGAAGATTCCCAGAGAAAATTCTAGAATTCAGAATTGCCAACAGTCTCTGATAATAAATATCAAATTACTGAAAATTACTGTAAATCCAATTACTGTAAATAATTGTACGAAAACCTTTGCATTTTAACTTTTTTTATTTTCTTCAAATTCGTTGATGTTTTACATATGTTGGAGTTGAACTAATTTTTTTTATTTGCTAAATTTTTTCAAACGAACAGTAAACTTTTCTTAACTATTCTATGCAGAATACAAAAGATATGGATGAATACAACTGAAATTATATATGTTTGTGAAAAACAACTTACTATTTTTAATTTATTAGCTTAAGCCTTCACAAAATGTCAGAATTTTTAGTATAGTTCTGTAAACGAACCTTGGCGCACACACCTTTCCGGGTTGGTTGTATGAGGCATTCCCAGGCAGATGGATTGGCAGACTTGGCCTATTTTAATCCCTACCACGTATCCTGCGATTCTTTTGGAGTGGCAAAGGAAGAGGTTTACAAAACAACGTCATGTGCAGCAGGCTCGTTACTTTGCCCACTACCCATTTCTCAGAATGGTTGGGACAATCCATCACGGCTGAATTTTACAGAAATGTACTGAAAATTGCTGGTGAGTGTGTGAAAGTTTAAGGTAAGGAATACTGAAGATTATTTATTTCTGAATAAGATACATTTTCATGTTAACCTAAAAATTTAAAAGATTATGGGAAACTAAAAATAGAAAGGTGTTTTTCATACACCCTTTATATTACAATATATTATATGATGTTCATTAATTTTATGATTATCAAATATTTATTTTAAAAGGTTTGTAGTTTAAGCAACTACAGCCATTAAAAATTAGCCTAGAAATAGAAACAAGATAACTCTATAATCGGATGTACGTAAAATTTAACTAATTTAGATATTAAAAGAAACAAAAATAATTTGTTAATTGCAAACTGCAATGGCTCATTTAAATCAAATCAAGAAGTTACTTCAACAAACGTAAATAAACTTTAAGTTACCTTTTGTTTACAGATTTCTCCATTTCTTTGTCACACTTGTCCAGGATCCTCAATTTATCCTTTTAAATTGTTGGTTGCCGGTTATTCCCCTTATTTATAAGCCACTTGTATCTTATCCAACTTAGAATTACGCTCTTTTTAACTTACAGTAGCAATATCAACTCTATTGTTCACTTTTTTGGTTTATAAGTATTTCTTGCACTTCATGAATCATCAGTGAACATTTTCCTTTACCATTCAATATTCACTTTCAAGGACTATTGATACATATATCCTGTGCCCAAAGTTAGTTTTATACAATACAGTTTAGTTATACTGGAAAGCATAGATTTAAAATTTCTGTATTAAAAGCGAAATTATTATTCATATTCAAATTTGTTCTGAATAACACTTCTAAAGGATTTTCCTGTTTTAATTTGAAGGATAAAATGTATTAAACGCCTCATAATCAGGCAGGAGGGCCTGAAAGTGGCACAGCATTCAGGCCAACTAATGTAGCCCATTTTAATAACTCAAGGATTATTATTACTGGAATCATCGACAGACGAACACCCGACCTCAGTTTCTTCATTTCGCTTACAGGGACCCACTGAATCGCTGGCCACTAAACGACTAACTATGAACATACTATATATTCATTACTGCGGTTTCGCAGAGTAAATTATTATACAGGGTGTACACAAAGTCATTTCACGATGATAAACTTTAATTACATGAAATCCAAAGAAGATGCAGTAATACTTTGTTTTGCATGTTGTTGCGTGACACATCAAGTTTTTTTCTCTTATTTGCAGATCCTATTGTGCCCGATTGGGAGCCATTGGTGATTGACTGAAACAAAATAGCAACTCCACAGGAGAAAGCAAAATGTGTTGTTCGGTTTGCGAAGTCAAAGTCCGTTCAACGGAACTACCGCCGTCATTATGGCAAGAACATGCCTTTCAATCATAGCATTAGGAACTGGTACCACAAGTTTCTGGAGAGAGGTAGAGCGATGGCCAAGCCTAGGATTGCACGTCCCAATGTTTCAGATGAAAAATTCTGGAGAGAGGTAGAGTGATGGCCAAGCCTAGGATTGGACGTCCCAGTGTTTCAAACGAAACGGTTGCCAGTGTCCAACAGGCTTTCCAACGAAACCCTCGAAAGCCTGTTCGTTGCGTCTTATGGCAACTTGTAAGGGATTATGTGTACCATACTCCTGTTGCTGACATTGACACTCTTCGTGCAAGGATGTGCGATGCAACAATGTCACGAGAAATATGCTAGCGAACGTATGGCGTGAACTCTAATTTCGTTTAGATGTGCTACGTTTAACTAACGGTGCACATGTTGAAATTTAATGAGAAACATAATAAACTAGATGCGTTATGCGACACCATGCAAAACAAAGCATTACTGTTTTCTTTAGATTTCATGTAATTGAAGTTTATAATCGGGAAAGGACTTTGTGTACACCCTGTATGCTTTCAGTGGTCTTTTAACAGTTATGTAATAATAATAATAATAATAATAATAATACTCGTAAGTTGTAAAAAGTCCTGAGTGCAAATCATTTGCATGGAACAAGGTGGGTTAAACCCTCCAAGGGGGAGAGGGGGGTTATGCAACAAGAGGGAAGGGGGTATGCATGAAGGGGGAAGAAGGGGTACCCTAACCTAACAAGGGAGGAGGGTAGGGGGTTAAGCATGAAGAAGGCCGGGGCTAGACCCTCCAAAGGGGGAGTGGGTAACCTAACCTAAAAGGGTAATAAAACGCAAGAAGGAAAGATAGGAGAGAGAGAAGAGAAGATCCTTTCGCTGCGGAGTATCAGAGCATTTTGAATTCTTCACAAGCCATCCTGGGGGGTTAGAGTATCACAGCCATTTTAGTCCGGTAGCACAGACCCTGATTTTACTGGAACCCTGCATTGTTTGTTATAAAGCAAATTTTTACATATTTTGAAAGCTTGTACCACCCCATTCAAGAATCCATCGGGTGTACACCTGACCCCCGCTTGGCTTTTTCAATATGGCCGGCGAAACTGAAAAATCCTATATCCTGGTCAATACTTGATGGATTTTGATGATCTTGGTGTCATTTCTAGGGTTTTTTAGGATGATGAGTCGATCTGGAGGGGTTGCAGATACGTTGGGAGTCGTTTTGACCCACATTTGTCAATACTCAAGGTCACTGGAGGTCAAACGCCCCCCAAAATAAGGAATATCCCATATCCCAGGCAGTCGTGGAGAAATTTTGATGATCTTACTGTCGTTTTTATGGTTTTGGGCGAGATTGAGTAGTTCTATAGGGTTTAAAATGAAATCAGGAATTATTTTCCCCATGGTAAGGTGAATTTCAATATGTCTAATTATTCCTCTTATTTTTTCAGGTTGTTGAGATTATTGCTGATGATGCTGCCCACCTGGTGGTTTGATGACGTCTTGGTTGTGCTGATTCCATCCAGGAGGCAACTTATACAATATTCAGACAGGGCAGCTTGCATCTCCAGATGCCAATGCCGATAGAGCTGTTAGTATTAGGAAGACGCAACTGGCACAGTACGAGTCATCATAGCCACAAGGCTTTTATGGCACCATTTCCAAACATGTCATCACCTTTGCAAGTAAAACGAAACATATCAAGGTGGGTGCCCATTTGGTTATGGACCAAGAAGCGATTTATGCACGTGTCATCGGTTTGCTGATGAGAGAACGCGAACTTGACTTGACCCATGTATTCTCAACAGAGCTTGCGGCATACCCACCCGCACTGTTCCAACCAGATGGCTTAATGAGAACTGCAGCTAAGTCCGCATTGAAGCAGAACTTGGGAGTGGAAACATCCTCTCGAACATGGGGTCGACCAACAGTTGTTATCATGGATGTGTCAGCTGTTTTGTGGACAGTCAACTGGCCTGCTAGTGGCGCAGTTGCTACATTTATGCAAACCTTCAAAGTATGGCTACCGAAACATCTTTCTCATGCATCTGTATTACTAGCTTTTGATCGCTACTATGATTTCTCTCCGAAATCAAGCACTCAGGCAATGAGAAGCAAGAGCAGCAGAGTTCACAAGCTGGACCTCAACACCCCATTGCCTACAAGAGACGCTGTTCTCACGTGCACCGCGAACAAGGAGCAACTAAACAGGCTGCTCTGTGAGCAAATCCTTGCTGACAGTGAGTATCTCGCAACTATAACCCAAGACCATGAGCTAGTGCTTGCAGGATGGCAGACCATACCGACTTCCATTGTGCGAGGCAGGAGTCGAGCAGCATTGGAGCTCTCATCATCTCATGAAGAGGCTAACGTGATAATAACAAAACACGCTGTCGCACAAGCTGAGAAAGATTCTGATGCCCGCATCTCCATCATTTGTGATGACACAGACGTGTTTGCCATGCTGACTCACTTCTATGAATTTAAGAAAATAGGCTGTCCCATGATTATGGAGTCTCCAGTGCGTGGCAGAAAATCAGTGGACATCCGAGCAGCTGTAACCCAGCACAAAGACATCATCCCACAAATCCTCAAACTACACGCTTTGAGTGGTTGTGATACAGTTGCAGCAATACATGGCATCGGCAAAGCCACTGCCATTGCCACAGCCAAGAAGGGTCGGAAGCTAGACAAGCTGGGGTCCCTTGATGCATGCTTTGACCATATCGAGAAAGAAGCAACAGCGTTCATTGTTGCATGCTATGGGGATAAGAAATCCTCATCTCTTACTGAGTGTCGTCAGCGAGTATGGGCTCAGAAGACAGGGAAGTCGGGAACTGCTGCACCCAAACTATGTTCTCTACCACCAACAACTGAAGCTTTCCATCAAAATGTGCTCAGAGCCCACTACACTGTGGCGAACTGGCTCGATGCACTAAAGTGTGACCCACCACCACTTGATCCTGTGCATTATGGGTGGGAGAGAGACGAAACAAAAAGGGTTCTCATACCAAAAACAGTTGGTGAAGGAGTGTGCTTAGCACCAGATGAAGTTCTGAAGCTAATCAGATGTGGGTGTGAATCACAATCAACATGCAGGGGAAGTCGCTGCGGCTGCATGGGACGCGGAATCCCTTGCACAATATTCTGTGCATGTGGCAGCAGCTCGGAGTGCAACAATCCATTGACCCAAAACGCAAACGAAGAGCAGACTGATGATCCTCACGATCCTGACACAACCATGTCTTTTGATGTTTGCCCCCAATAAATGGTTACCTAATGTGAATAACTGCATCAAAGTTGTCAATGCCAATCCCTCAGCTAGGTGTGAGCTTTGTTTTGCTTACGAGGTCATATCTTGTAGCTTTGCAACTTTCCATAGAATGCAATGTGACTTGCATTTCAGCATAAATTGTGGTTTATATCCGAATATCCATATCCATATAATGTGGGTTCTACAGATCTACAGAAGCTAAGGCTAACAAAGACCCTAAGATCCACTCTAAGGTTAGCCCGAGAGAAAGGAAAGAGTAGGGGGTTAAGAGAAGAGAAGAGAATAAGGGGTTAAGTAAGGAGGAACAACTATCACTCGTGGGTTAACATTCATTCAGAAAAAGAGAAAAAAGACTCACCATCATCATCCGCCGGCCACTGCCGACAAGTCAGAAAAATAGTTGGAGAAAATAGGAGAGGGGTGAAAAATGAAAAGAAGTAAAATAAGAACGCTTACAAACCATGCAAACACAGTCTTAATTCACTGTCATACCATGCAAACTACAAACATGCAAGAAAAGAGAGTTACAGACATGCAAAGTAAGGAGAGGATAAGAAAAAAAAAGTAGGTAAAGTTAAACAAAAAGTGGGTTAGTTTACGCTACGAGCTACATCTACGTTCGTGTTAGTCTAATTTTTTTCCTTTTTTTTTAATTGCTGGCATCACACGCTGGCATGTCACAAGCTGGCATTTATCGTCAACTGACTCATTCTCGGCCACCGCCCCCAGAGCTCCTGTTGCTAATTGTTTTTTTTTTATTAAACAACGTTAATATTTTTAAAATGTCTGTCAAGACGGTTCTTAAACACATTAACGCTGGTAGAGTTCACGACGGGCGCGGGAAGATTATTCCATTTATCAATTACTTTAAACGTAAAGAAGTTTTTAGCGATATTAGTAATGAAACGTCTGCCATGCAACTTAAATCCGTTATTACGAGTATTACTATTATCGAAAGTGAACAATTTGTCAAAATTTACGTTATCGATGTTATTAACGATTTTGAAAACTTCAATAAGCTCCCCCCTTACTCTCCTAGTTTCGAGTGAATACAGGTCTAACTCTTTAATCCTATCTTCATAAGGCTTGTTGCGCAATGACGGAATTAGTTTCGTGGCACGACGCTGAACCCTTTCTAACCTATCAATATCCTCACGCAAGTACGGGCACCAAAACTGAACGGCATATTCTAAATGAGGCCTGACTAGGGACTTGTAAAAGGGCACTATAATATCCTTCGATTTAAATTCGAAATTACGCGCTATGAAGCCTAACATCCTATTAGCTTTTGCGCAAGACTCCAGGCACTGGTTCCTAACCTTTAAATCCTTAGATACGCGTTCGCCTAAATCTACTTCCTCGTCAACGCTCGCCAACTCCCTATCATCCATCGTGTACTTGTAATTATTGTTACGAGAACCTACATGCAAAACTTTACATTTGTCTACGTTAAATTCCATCTGCCACTTATCCGTCCACTCCATAATCCTATTTACATCGTCTTGGAGCCTATTTCTATCGTCCTCGTTAACAACCTTACCGCCTATTTTAGTTTTAAGCATTATGATCTGGTTTTATCTGCAGAAAAGATGTTAAGTGCTCAGCAGTTAGCTAGATTGTAGAAATTGTCACTGAAATAAAGCAAATACAGTGATGTCAACTGTGGCATTATCATATTTCAAGGCCAAACTTTAACCTCAAATGACCTTGACTTGACCCATGGAGTTGCAAAATGATATCCTACGGTTATCATGTGCCTATAGAACTACTCAGTCTCGCCCAAAACCATAAAAACGACAGTAAGATCAAAATATCTCCACGACTGCCCGGGATATGGAATATTCCTTATTTCGGGGGGCGTTTGAATCCAGTAACCTTAAGTATTGACGAAAGTGGGTCAAAACGACTCCCAAAGTATCTGCAACCCCTCCAGATCGACTCATCATCCTAAAAACCCCTAGAAATGACACCAAGATCATCAAAATCCATCAAGTATTGACCAGGATATGGGATTTTTCAGTTTCGACGGCCATCTTGGAAAATGGCGGCCATATTGAAAAAGCCAAGCGTGGGTCAGGTGTACACCCGATCGATTCTTGAATGGGGTGGTATAAGCTTTCAAAATATGTCAAGATTTGCTTTATAACAAACAATGCAGGGTTCCCACCCCATGCAACTTGACTATTTGGCATAGGAGCTAGCCAATCGTATTGCGTAAACGGCTGTCAGCCAGTTTCTTTAGAGTGTAAACAGCCATAGAATACAGCCAGTTGCCTTAGTTTAGTGACATATATACACATATATAGGCTAACTGCAGCGGCCCCTCCTCTCACAACAAATTCTTAAAGTAAAATGTGCCCTTCCTGGTTGGCTTCAGAACCCCGGAAGTCGGTGCAGCCAGTCGCCTTAGATACACACACACACACACACACACTGTATCATTTAAATATATATATATATATATATATATATATATATATAATATATATACACCCTTCATTTCCATTAATAGAGATATTTGTTTACATGGTGTAAAGGAGAACTAAAACACAACTACATCGTTCTATCTATTTAATATATATATATATATATATATATATATATATATATATATATATATATATAATTCATGAAATACATTCCGTAAATATGTATATACATTCGGTACAAAACAGGGATAATACATACAAGATTTATTTAATATATATATTTACATCAAACATAAAAATAACACAACCAGTAGAGAAGAATTGTATATACATTAGACGCAAAAACAGGAATAATACACACTGGAGTTATTTAAAATTATATATATAAAAATATATATATATATATATATATATATATATATATATATATAACAAAATTCCAGAACTCGTTAGCCGAGAGAATGCAACAAATGCCATAGCTTGATACGCGCGTATGCTATTCTGAAACTGGCTACAGGTATGCTTGTGACACATGATGTATCTGTAGCCAATTCGGTTCTGTTGTACCTTATTATGTACGTATTACCCACATTCACGATCTTCATGACCTCTTTGTCGATGGGTAATCCCACACTTTGTTATAACTTTGAGCTATTAAATGGACGTTTCCCTTGTCTGTATTCTGGGAAAATTTCCCCCAGAGACTATTTAGACAATTTTGCACTAAAGCGCTTGTTAGGGTTTCGGACAATCAGACATCGATCAAGCTGTATCCCTTCACGATCACGGTAGCGTTGAATATACGCCGATTTTTCATTTTCGGTCTCAACTCCTCGTAGGTATCCTGATGCCTCAACTTTACCTTTCAAGAAGGTGTTCCTGTAAGGGATGAAGAGGTTGTGAAGTTTCTGAAACCTCCACACCTCATAAATCTTCAGTATTCTGTAACCATCATGAATAGCTAAGGCTAGCTCAGGACTTGTATAAACGCCTCTGATCTTCCTCTGGTTGGGTGTGTGGCTACAATCAGGGCCGGTTTTAAGCCGATTAGACCGATTTGTTCAAATTGGGCCCCGCGCCCCGAGGGGACCCCGCGCACGCGCTCGAGTGGGGGACGCTATGATGAATTAATGAGTGTCCAGTGTGCACGAAGTTTCTTGTTACTGTGAAGGCAGTGAAACTATTCATCCGTCCTCGTATATCTATGTTTCAATGTTTTATTGCTAATCGTTTGTTTTATTTGTTTTTAATTTCAGTTTATCGTCCGCCGTTTAGCTTTTTTAAAAAAAAAGGTAATTTTGGACATGATATTCAAACCCTCAACACAGAAAGAGCGCTGTTAATGAGATTTATAACATAAGCTTGGAATGTAAAGTTGTGTTGTTTGTTAATATGTCCAAATTGTTTATATGTCCAAACTGGCAAACTTGAAGTGTCTTAAGCCTGCATGTAACAGAGAAACGTGGTGGTAAGTAGATCCTACATATTAAATTAACTAGTTTTTGCCTCATTATCATAGAGAGCATTTACATTTCTATTTACTAGAGCTTGTTCTTTTGCCCCCTGCGCTTTTCTTCTTACTCCCAGGCTTTTAAAAATCATGAAATCTTTTGCTTTAATCATTAGATGCATACATGCACATCTTTATTATTTTTCAGTACCAGGGAGTCTTTATTGGGAATTATTTTGTTTTTTGTTTTGTAATTTCAGTTTATCGTCGCCGTTTAGCTTTTTTAAAAGAAAAGTAATTGAAAAAGCCCTTACATCATCGTCATCATGGCAAGCACAAGCAGAGATAGAGACAAAGGGCGAAAGTATTTGAGCGGCAATCAGAAACGAGCACTGGCCAAGGCTAAGGCAGCTGAAAATGAAAAACAAAGAGGTGCTCTAGCGAAATTTCTTGTCACTCCAACTTTGAAACGACAACGGGTAGAGGGCCCCGCTAGGCGCTAACAATTTTCTAATTGGGCCCCGCACTTCCTAGCGCCGGCCCTGGCTACAATCCCCATTATTCTCCTCTGTGCACTTCACGCGCAGTGGAAACATGAGTTTATGATCTATAATAACAGTCAAGATTGGCATCCATAAGTCGCGAGGGGGAAGCACATCCACATCTTCAAAAGAAAGGCCAAAGTAGTTCTCGTTCAAATTAGCTGAGAACTCTTCGATGGTAGGCATGGCCGGACCCACGATTTTTTCAGGAGCCCCTACGGGGTATGGGTTGTTCTTCATCACATCCGGATATAGTGACCATAAATCGTACTGATGAATCTTCACCCCTTTCGCCGCATTTGAGAGGATCCAGCACCATTGTACGTTTGATAGCCCCTATTTCTTCGCGGTACTGTTTATCGGTCTCCATCCAGGCATCATATTCGTGTTCCCACAAAACCTTGTGAGTAAACTGGGAGTTTATAAGTTGGTCGTGAGTACGAGTCCATGCGAGATTATCGGCAGGAGATCTGCTGTGGATATCTCCTATGATACCACTCAGGACGTGGTATCCCTGCCACCAGCATCTGTTAAAGGAGTACACAGTCTTCTCACCAGTGGCGAGGTTATCGCTAAAACCATCCACCCAAAAAACACGCCCACTGATCTTGAGTGCCACTTCCTCCGTGTTTCGCGCATGTTTTATCTATACACCTGTCTTTTGTTGTATGTGTTTGTGCCAGAAAATAGCTTATACCCATAACTGCGCGGAACGTTTCGGGGAATGACGGCGAGCGTGTCTTTAGGTATGAAGTCATTCTTGAATACAATAAAACACAATGACGCAATCGTAGTTGCGGCTTGTAGCGGATCACAGTTGAAACGGGTTATGTACATCCTTCTAAAGGCTTGGAAGCACACTCTAAGTACGCGTACGTCATTCACACAATAACGCTCACATTCATCCGCTATATTGTAAGGATTAGCTTCATTAAATCTGTTGTAGTAGCGCTCAAAATCTTCATGGTCGCCTGCACTCATGCACTCATTTCAACGTTGTCAATGGGTGTCACGTAAACGATGGATTTCAGATGACCCCACAGGTAAAAATCGAGTGGATTCAGATCCGGGGAGCGAGCAGGTCACGCAATGTGTCCTCCACGGCCTATCCATTTATCAGAGAAATGGTCACCCAAATAGTTTTTGGCTACTCGACTAAAATGAGGCGGAGCGCCGTCATGCATGAACCACATACGACGTCGGACACCAAAAGGAACTTCATCTAGTAAATCGCTTAAATCATTCCTTAAAAAATTGGAATAGGAGTCTCCTCTTAATCTTCCAGGCAAAACAAAAGGACCGATTAAGTTGTCGACAATAAGTCCCGCCCATACATTGATTCTAAATTATTGTTAGTGCCTTGACTGGATGATGGCATGCGGATTCTCTTCGGCATAGTGATGAGTGTTGTGAAAATTGATGACGCCATTTCTTGTGAAGCCAGCCTCATCAGAAAACAATACGGAGGATAGAAAAAGAGGATCGGGAGCACACTGTTGAAGGAACCAAGTACAAAAAGCCTCTCGTGGTGGGAAATCAGCTTCAGTAAGGCCTTGTACTCTCTGAATGTGATATGGGTAAAGCTGTTGTTTCCGTAAAACTCTCCACACAGTTGTGTATCTTACACCCTCTGCTGCTGCTATCCTTCCGATGCTGACACCAGGATGTTCCTCCACGCGATTCAGGACCAGCTCCTCCAACTCAACAGTTCTTGCGCTGATTGGTCCACCACCATCTGAAACTCGCTCGTTCAATGATCCTGTATCACCAAGACGCTCGTCTATTCTCTGAAAGGTCTTCTTATCTGGCAGACAGCGATTCGGAAACCTTTCCGCATACAGACGTCTTGTTGCGACCGCATTACACTCGGCAAGTCCATACATGAGATGCATGTCTGCCACTTCTTTGTTTGAATAAGCCTCCATTTTCACTTCAAATGCCCACTATCACTGAATAGCACAAAAACTTTTAAGTTTTTTTTCACTGGACCGCATTTATTCACAGTAAGAAGTTACGAATATGAACAGTGAAACACCGCGATGCACCTCTGACTGACTGATGGCTCTACACTCAACGATATTGAAACATGTCATAGAGTATACGAAACATTACAATCTGCAATTCCATACATAAAATAAGTCTCGTACACACTCACAAACATTGTTGGCAAGCAGTGTTTGTAAACAGTTTGCGGAAAGAATTGCTGGAACACAAAACGGGCTGTAACTCGGAAAGAAAGCGATTTCGGGCATATGTTTATATAATATTTTTTCATTGTTTTTAGGTCCTGAATCTATCCTGACACATATTATGAAACACCCTGTATAAATGCTTACTCAACCGCCTTTGTTATTATTTCTACATATGTGCTGGCTCGTGCAGTCCGGTATATTAAAAAATGACTTATTATTATGATTTAACCAGGCGTCCAGGCCTCGGTCAAAAAGATACATGTGAATTTATATTGTAACAATTTTATATTGTCCGTCAACTCGTGAAAGTGATTTGGAGGGCTTCTGATATTTAAGTTCAAAATAGATGTTTCCGTTTCTGTGTCGCTCGTTTAAGAAGGCATCCATTGACACAGAGTTGCTATTTATTATATTTTGAGACTCATTGATTTCATTTCAGATCTAAGAGTACGTAAAGTGTTAATCATAGAGTTAATAAAAGAGATAAAAAATAAAACTAAGAATTTACCGCACAAATACAAATGTGTATATATAATATTAGCGGTGGACCGGATATCCACATCCGAATCCGCATCTGCAGATATCCGCATCATTTCAACATCCGCATCCGCACTTCTGACTGCGGATGTTATGCGGATATTACTTCCAATAAATTATGCAATTTACAATTAAATTAGCTTATAAATTAGCTTATAAGGCCCAGTCATGCACATTTCATGTAAAGTATTAATTATTAATGAAAAACAAATAAATAAACCTCAAAATATAAATACCTGGTAGCACAGAAAATTGAATGAAACTTGTTTCATTGAATTTTCTGTGGCTGAAACTCTTGAGAAAGTTATTATTTTTATCATAATGAAAACATTAATATTAATTTTAATTCTTATGCATTGCCTCCCATAATAGTAATATCACGAAATTTGAAAAATTGTGTCACATATTCATAATTCTATATTATATTGACAGATTAACTAAATATCCGCATCCGCATCCTCATCCGCGGATATCCGGTCCACCACTAATATATATATAAATATATAAAATGCCCTTCCACTGTCGGGATAACGGGACCTAATCTATGTGCGAATTTCTTAAAGGCTCTGGACTGTTTTCCCTCTTGTTTTTGGTTCATTCGTTTTTCTGTATCCACCCGAAGAGGATGCCAGTGGGCATCGAAACTGTTGTGGAAATAAACTGTCTATGAGAGTGGGTTTTTATTATCATATTGTGACTTTCACGTAGAAAAAGTGAAGTTTTTGTTTGTATTTATTAAAGATAAAAAGAATCATTGTAATTAAAATAAAGACGAAGAACCTGATATTAAATATGTATCCACGGTGAGAGTGTGGAGATGAAAGTTGTAAAATTAAAGTTTATTTAAACTTAAAGTCAGACACATACACACACACACACACACACATATATAATATATATATATGTATATATATATATACACGCACACATACATATACATATAGAATTTATGTCATTATAATGTTTGTCATTTAAAATCTTAAAATTAGAGATTATAGAATTTGAAGGATTGTGAGAATAGTAAAATGATAAGATGATAAGGATTATAAAATTTTAAGTTCAAAAGTTATGCTATTATATAAGCTTAAAATTAGAATCTAATTTAAAATTAAAAATTATATAATTTTTAAAGTCTTGAGCTTAGCAATTACAGAATTCGAAGGACAGTGAGGAATAGCAGAATTATACGATAATAAGGATTATAAATTTATAAAGTTTTTAAGATTGGTTACTTGACAGGTGGGTTATGCCGAAGGCATTTCTATATGTAGGTGCTGCGGAAAGCTGCGAAAGTCATTTTGAGTACGAATCGATATTCTTTGTCTTTCCTGCGTCTTATGGGCATATAATTAATTATGCTGTCACGTATACACCAGGAATGAAGTATTTTTCTTTTTTAGGCTATAATAGTTTATTACAAATTTCTTTCTGTATTCACAGAGTGATTCATTAATATATATCTTTTTAGGTTTGATATTTATAACTGCACTTCTTATTTCTGATTTCTACAGACTGTCACTCAATTTGAACTTTATGATTCTTTTGTCTGCTTCATTATTAATTTTTCCCACTTGGTGAGCTTTCGTAATGACATTTTTAGGAATGTTTATACGCAGTTTGTCTCTGATGGTGTTTCTAACAAAATGATTGGGATTTTCGTTTGGCGAATCTTGAGAAACTCCTGGTCCGCCGATAAAATATAAATCCTTGTGGTTTTGCTGTTCGAGGTCGCTGCTTAACCTCTCATTTTCTTGTATTTGGGTGTGTATCTTCTATAGCGGATATTCTCTCATTAAGAGCGTTTTCACACTGCTTTAGTTCTTTGCTTTCTTTTTCTAGTTTGGTTATTCTCTCAAAGTGTCTGGCAAAAAAGGATAAGATAAAGGCTAAATAGGATTCCATGTATAACGCTAATTGTTTGTTATCAGTATTAAAGATAAACGCCTGACATTCCCTCTTTTTACTTGCATGAAACTCGTCAATCTGTTGACGGAAGGGGATCTCTCTTGAGGAGACAGCGCTTGCTGAGGAGGGAGAAGGCATACCTCTCTTTTTCTCCCTCACAGAAACTCCTGGGAATGGGGGAGCGGGGAACGCCTGTTGTCATTTTCTTTGTTGTTGACCTTTGTTTCCTCTCTTTGGCATTTTTTGTTTTAACTTGAAGCTTACTCGTAGATATATGTTAATGGGTTTTTGGAGGACTTAATGAGAGAATTTGATTCAATATTTTGGTATCGTTCTTGCTTTATATTAAATTTTTATTTAAACATGTAGTTGAAATTCAGTCGTGCGTTTCTATGCTTGTTATTTCAGGGTCACTGGCATAATTTGAGGCTCTGTTGGGCTAAGATAGTGCCGGAGGTCACTAGAAAATTTCAGTAGTATTTTTTCTGTAATATTATAAATTAAGTAATGTACTTAATCTGATGAGATTGTAACTGTGTAGTCTCGGTACGTTTACAATTTTGTTTTGGTAGTAACACAATGGATCACTGACTTTAAACACTGATTATTTTGTCAGGAAGATGGCGCACGAAACTGACAAGCGTCACCGGCACGACGATAAACAGTAAACACACGTACACCATTTTCACTATTCTTGCGAGTTACAATACGGCTGTGCCCAGTTATCTAACAGTTCTATTTTAATTTGTCGATGCATTTTCTTTACGAAGAGTCTTGTATTAATTGTGAATTTAAAATTCTTAAGGTAACTAACTAACTATATATTATCTCAAGTGTCATTCCTCATCAAATTTTCATGAATGTCAAAATTTCATTTTTGCATTGTAATTTTTTAGTGTTAAACTTTTTGACGAATATATTATTTTTGTAAAAAGCTTTTCAGTTATTCCCCTATACCAGGGGTCGGGGAATTTTTTTGGGTATTACCCAAAACTATTTGAGTAAGGTGAAATTACCCCCAGACTTCAAAGTAAACAAAAAAAAGCCAATTGCTCTTAAAATTGTTGCATATAGTATACAAAAAATTCAAATTAAAAAAATGGAAGTGTCTCTCATACCGCAAGCATTACCTCCAAAATTTTTAAATTTACCCCATTTGTGGTAATTTACCCCTGTTCCCCGACCTCTGCCCTATACGGAAGTAACAAGAAACCTAAACGGTATTATTTTTATTGTGTTGGCTTGAATCTCAAACAGGCGTAAATGAAATATAAATCATAAAATAAAACGCATCATATAAGTCGTCATATAACAATAGATCTATATTAATCAGAACTTTTTTAAATTGAATTAGATTAAGGTCATCCGTGAAGAAAAGAAATTAAACCGAGTGATAAATTTGAAGTAAGAATTCAGTACACTGTCCTCAGGTTTACCAAGGCTGGAGTTTTTTTTTTCAAACTCCTCTTTGGGCCCATTAAATATTTAAAATGAATGAGGTTACCTAACCTACAACTTAAATGGGAATACTTATCCATATTAATAATAAATCGGGAAATTACTTAATATTTCTTAATTATACGCTTGTACGAAAACGTTACTCCAGCCATCTTCTTCTTTAATGAGTTAGCAAAATATGTAAATAGCTTAGAATAAATAAGGGGATAATAGGCAATAACCAAAACCTATCAAACTCGCCACCAAACTACAAAAACCTAGTATGGTAACGCAGTGTTAGTTTATAATGTGATGTAGATCACTATATAACACCAAAGTGGGCTAACCTCTTTTAATTCTAATACGTAACAAAAATAAGGGACGTTTTCCAGTTTATGTACCGTTTTCTACAGTACATTACATACAGCATAGTAAACACCCTATGCCCAAGTGACGAAAGTTATAATGTGGGTTAGGTTAGGTTACGTTAGGTTAGGTTAGGTTAGGTTATCAAGAACTCATTTTTGATCACTCATTTTTGATCTGAAAAGAAGCAAAAATAAATTATATGGAAAACGGTACACAAACTGGAAAAGGTCCAAAATAAGCTTATGAAAGCTAAACATTAAGTAATTCAGACGCTTAAGTTGAATGGTTACTAATTTAAAAATGATCTTGCGATTCAAAATAAATTGGGTACTTGTAGGTTATCTCCCCCCCCCCCCACCACCAATTTTGACAGAATATTTTCGTTAAAACTAACGAAAATATCACGACTTAACCAACCAATTATCAAGGGCGTACAGTTGATCTATTATTAATTATAACATTGTTTGTTTCTGGAATAGTATTTGGTGCTACTAAGCGTGATTCCTACCGGTGACAAGTTCCTAATCCCCTTTAAATGATATCCCCTATACCCGAGTTCATGTTTGGATCACCTGAAGATCATGGCCCTCAGCCTTCTTTAGTTAGCTTTATGAAGCTAACTAGCGAAAATATCACGACCTAACCTACCAATCGTCAAGGGCGTACAGTTGACCTAACGATTGGTTAGGTTAGGTAGTGATATTTTCGTTAGTTACCTTATAAAGTTAACTAAAGAAGGCTGGGGGCTCTGATCTTCAGGTGATCAAACATGAACTCGGGTATAGGGGATATCATTTAAAGCCTTTTAAAGGGGATTAGGAACTTGTCACCGGTAGGAATCACGCTATAGTAGCACCTAGTATTTACTATTTACTAATAGATCAACTGTACGCCCTTGATAATTGGTTAGGTTAAGTCGTGATATTTTCGTTAGTTTTAACGAAAATATTCTGTCAAAATTGGTCGGGGGTAGATAACCTACAAATATCATAAATTGGTCAACGTATAATCTTTTAACACAATGTTAAAAAACAATCGAGAAAAATAAATATAGGATTAAATTAATACACTCCTCACAAATGAAGTTCAAACCAAATAAGAGTGTAACTGGGAAACGACACTCAAAATAAGAGGTACAAAAGGTAACCATTCCATACGAGATCCGAACAACGATTGGTTTGAAAAGCAGAGTACCAATGACCTTTTGGCTACTCGATGCACAACATAATTATAAATAGTTCTGTATTTGGCAGTGTTCCGAAGAACTATTAGTATTACACGATTGAAAATGTCTATTTCGACAAATTTTTTGGCTTGGAGCAAATACGGGATGTCTTCACACAATGTGTACACAAATGCTCGTACATTCTTTTGTCGGAGAAATTTCTCTACATTTATAAATATATATAATATATATATATATATATATATATACACACACACACACACACACACACCATAGTGTTTATATATATATATAAATATATATATATATATATAAAACAATAATTACTTTTAAATAATGCATCATGAGAAAATGGGCATAATGTATTCTCTCGTTTTAATTTCTCTTTTCAATAATAATAATAATAATAATAATAATAATAACAATAATAAACTCCCACTTTATTGGCTGTTGGTCTCTGCAGTTCTTCACCAGAGGGTATTAATCAATCGTCAGTCTATTTTCGTATGATATTTCCTTTGTGGGAGTCATTATAGAGAGATGCTGTAAGAGAAGGGCACAATGTTACCAAACAATATTCAGGTGCAGGTTTCACAAATCAAATTACATTTTTGAAAGAAAATAGGATAGAAAGGAATGAATGCAAATAGGAGAAAAATATTGTAACCAATAATATCGATATTTCTGTGAATAAAGACAATTATTTTAATGAAAACGTAATTTCATCATTAAATACAATTTCTTTCAAGATTGATTAATTGCTTGTAAGTCTTCATGAAACAAAATACCACATTAGAAAGCTCATTAATTAGACAGACATATCATTTTATTTCCTTTAACTTATAAAAAGAATAGAGAATTCTATTATTATTACATAATCAGCATTTTAAAAATATTTCCATAATTTTGACCGCCAGTGTGTATATCATATTTTTTCTTTCCAAAAGATGCCGCTAAATATCTTTGGTTTTTCAACTTTTAATTTTTAACGTCAAATGTTTTTCTGTGTTACTCTTTTCCTGTTCTTTTTAAGGTTTATTATTATTATTTAAAGATTATTATTATTATGCACACAAAAACGATTTTTTTTTTGTATGATGCATTTTTCAGGCTAGTTGTTGTTGTTGTTTAGCCGATCAGCCCTCCCTGATCGAGCAAGCTGGCGGCACGCAGGTGACCGATCGCCCTCTCCAGAGTGGAACAGAGGTTCAGCGCACTAGTGATGCTGTGTTGTGTTCTATGTTGTGCTAGAGTGGTACAGTCTGTCATAATGTGTTCAATTGTTTGTGGTGTGTCCTGGCACAGGTGGCAGGTGTCGTCTGTGGAGTTGTCTAGTCTGTGTTTATATGTCCGTAAGTTGGGGTGATGTCCACATCTGAATCGTACTAAGTTAACTCGATCCGATTTGCTCAGGCTGATCTCTGACCTGTTAATGGGTGGCGGCTTCTCACCTAGGACCGCATTCGGACCGAGTCGTGTCAGTGCTTTGTGGGTTAGGTGTGTGTGTATGTTTTTTCTGTACTGTGTGATGTGTGTGGGGCGTGGTATGGAATGGAGTATTTGGTTATAATGTCTCTCTGGTGTTACCTTAATGGTGCGAGGTGTCGGTGCATGATTCATGTAGTGGCAAGGGTGTTGTGGGTTAGTTGTCGCTGCTGTCATGAATTGTGTTCCCCTCATGTTTAAATGTTCCCTAACTTTCAGTATTTTTGTTTCTGTGTGCAGGTGTTCTATTAGTGTTGTTTGAGTGCATCCTATAATGATACGAAGTGCGTTGTTTTGTATTGTCTGTAAGGTGTTTAACTGTTTATGTGTGTGTTTGAGATAATGGGTGCCCAGCATGGGCTGGCATAATTCATAACTGAGCGAATATATTGTTTGTATAAGAATGATGTTGTTTCCTGCTGGTGTCCAAAGTTTGTGCCTGTAAGTACTCTAAGCGTGTTAAGTCTTGACGTATAGTGCTTACAAGAAGTCTCGCGCCTCTGTCTCGTCCCAAGCTAGTCTGTTAGGTATAAAATGGGCGGTCCTTATGGCAGCGGAGGTGTGTTCGGATTGGTGCACATAATTGCTCTAACCCCATCAATGACGTCCACATTATCATTGTGTTGATCACTCTATCTATTTATATATAGAGACATACTGTATATAGATATATATAGAGTATGCAGGGGATAACGTGTCCCAGTCCCAGCTATGGTAGTTGTCTTACAATTAACAGTCCCAAGTGCAAGTTACATTAACACCTCCACATAAACTACCCTGGACTAAAATAACATACGTGAAGCCCTTACCCACAAACCATTTAAAAGGTGTGATTTAAAAGCTCTCTCTCTCTCTCTCTCTCTCTCTCTCTCTCTCTCTCTCTCTCTGATCACACCGCATGGCAATGTATCCATATAACGTTAATAATAACCGAAACTCGAGAAAATATACTCTCTGCCTTCCGCTCTACTCCAAATCCTTTTCTCTTAGTGACCTCTTAATACAAACTAATCTATCATATTTTGCGACTTTTTAACTCTGGTAGGATTCAATTCCATTCCTATAGTGTAAGAGATACTTAAATTCATGTGTGTATTATGCCATATGATGTGCGTAATAAATAATCATTTTTAAATAGTTTGAGCGTTCAAGGTCATCTGTAATAATCTATAGACTACCCCTCAAGCCCACTCTCAACACTTAGATTCCCCTAAGACACAGGCGTCTTCAAGTAACATGAATGCGTAGAGATCTAAGGTGTTAGATTCCATATTATATAATTTATGTGCTAGGTTTAAGAACGCTGGCATTGAAGGATGGAAGGAAGTGACAGGTAAAGCGATAATAGGTTTAATGAAGGAAGTGGAATGAGGATGGAGGTAAGCGTTGCTATGTCGAAGGAAACGAGGTTGGGTGGGGAATTACGAAGGGAGGAGGAAATGCTAAACACAAACTCAAATATTTATTTTAATGCCCTAGACCTAGAAAGACAAAGAGCAAAATACCTTAAACTAACAATGAACTGACAGAAACAGAAGAGTCTGGTCTTAGACGCACTGATAGGTTTAACGTATGTGGCTAGAGGCCGCCACTCAGAATTACCACTACTACCTAAGTCATAATAAGGTCATTTACTATGACAGAGTAGTCATGAGTAGTTATGGAAATAAAAATGATTATACTGTTGATGGCTGACTATATTCAGTTGGGATATAAACTATTGCTGACAATCTTTGGATCGTTGGCTTTTAAGACGAATTTTTTATGCATATGTTCAACAAAATAGGAAATTGGCTAATTATTATTACCATTCGAAGGGTTGGTACCCTTCACAACCGAAATCAATTTCAGAAGGGGTGCATGGTATCCTCATTTCCTTTGTCGTCCCAGCACGCTTCACATAAGCCATTTACACAAAAATGGAAAGGCCGTCTGTGCACCACGAGACGACTCAGGCAATGCGGGGAGCAATGGTGACATTGCATGAATATGGTGTGCCAATAAGAGAAATATCAAGACGACTAGACGTTCATCGAAGCACTGTGGAACGGTGGATTCATCGGTATGAAGCAGAAAACTCAATCGCTACTTTGCCGAGGTCTGGTCCTCCGCGCTCAACATCTCAAGAGGAAGATGCTGCGATTGTTAATCATGCCAGAGAGCATCCGTTTGTTCCAGCGACGCATATTTACAGACACCTGAACCTTCGTTGTAGCGCAAATACAGTGAATAACAGACTTCACGAGGCAGGGTATTTTTCTCGCCGTCCAGCTATACGTAAAACCTGCATTGATGATTGAGCATAAAGAGGCGCGGATGGGATTTGCCTTGCAATACTTGCCGCAGGAGGAAGAATTCTGGAGAAAAGTTGTGTACTGTGACGAAAAAACATTTTCAACAAATAGTCACTGTTCCCTGCATTGGTGGAGGCAGCGCGGAAAACGCTATGAAGAAGGAAATGTTTTCCCGAGCAAACGTAGTGGGCACATCAATCTCGGTGTGTGGGGCTGGATGTCTGGCTATGGTGTCGGAGAATTGACTCAAGTAGATGGACGCTTTACTGGACAGCAATATTGCCAGATACTGGAAGAGGTGCTGCTACCCAGTGTTCGTGCGTATCTGGTTCCAGCACCGGAACCATTTTACTTAATGGAAGATAACAGTCCCATTCATAGGAGTAACGTTGTGAGAGCGTGGTACGAAGATCACCCAGAGATTATTAATCTAATTCTGACACCACGTTCTCCTGATTTGAATCCGATTGAAAACCTTTGGGCAATAATGATTAACGAATGGGAGCAACGCAATGAAAGAACATTTGAAGCACTTTTAGCTCACACGAGGAATAGTTGGGAGAGCTTACGCCGAACACCAAACATTCCCTACAATCTGGCCTCTTCTATGCCGCAACGATTGCAAGAAATTATTGATGCTGGAGGAAGCTATACGAAATACTGATGTTAAAGTCATGACGTAAATGTGTATCGAATATATATTTATGTTAATATAGAATTTTATTATATTTATATGTTTGACATCTATAAAAGTATATATTGTGACCATGAAAGAACTTTACTTATCCTTAGTTAGAATCTTTTCTTGCAATGTCTACGCTCGTGGAGATGATAATATATGCATTGTTGAAACAAACTATGAGAAGGTAATAGTTTCAGGAAAAAAAATAAAAACTGGCAACATCGAGGTCATCACATGTTTATGGGAATTGTCCTATGATATGCTACCAATAAACTCTTATATACTACTATATACAGTATACTATATTACGTAATAATTACGATGAACAAATCAAATTCAAATTTCTCTGATTCACGGCCCACCAGTCTTGCTTTAGACGGACCTTTTCCAGTTTGTGTACCGTTTTTCATATAATTTATTTTTGCTTCGTTTCAGATCAAAAATGAGTGATCAAAAATGAGTTCTTGATAACCTAACCTAACCTAACCTAACGTAACCTAACCTAACCCACATTATAACTTTCGTCACTTGGGCACAGGATGTTTACTATGCTGTATGTAATGTACTGTAGAAAACGGTACATAAACTGGAAAACGTCCCTTTAGACTAATGACTTTCATAAGATGGAATAGGTTTAACATAGTTCGTTTAATAGGTTACCACTTAAAACAATGGATAAACTATCTATTAGTGAGACGACCGTGACTTCCTCGAAATGCGAGCGCGTGAGAGGTTCATTGAGGAATTTGGTCATTAGATTCTTCACGTAGGATATATATCACAAACAACAATATTGACAACAATTCCCAACAATTACTTAATATCAATAATTGCATTTGAGCAAATAATTTAGACCTGCGTCAAAATAACTTAGGTATCATGCCATGATTTGGGATATTTGCCGAATTAGTCGTTCTCTATAGTCTACAGTATATATTGAGACGGTATAATGTAATGCCCAGCTAATATTATGATGACTAGGATTGCTCCATAACCATCCCAACATCCCGAAACTTGCTCCATTCTGCTTCTTAATCATTTGTATTTTAAGCACTAAAATGTAGCAGAAGTGACGTAATAATGGACGTCATTGATTGTGTTAGAGCAGTTATGTGCACGAATCCGAACACACCTCCGCTGCCATAAGGACCGCCCATTTTATACCTAACAGACTAGTTTGGGACGAGACAGAAGCGTGAGACTTCTTGTAAGCACTGTACATTTGTTTTTAATGTCCTGAATGTGGTTTGCAAAAGATAATGATGTGTTGTATGTGACCCCAAGTATTATGGTCCTGTGAGTGTGTGGAATATTGGTGTTGTTTATTGTAATATGTGGAGTTATCTGGTGTTCTTTTGTGTTGCTTGTAAGTAAGGTGATGGTTCATTTTGTGGGCCTGACTTTGAGTCTATTGTGCGTGAGCCAGTCTTGTATACTGTTTATGTATGTGTGTAGGTTATTTGTAGCGGTGTCGATGTTGTTGTGGGTGGATGTTATAGTGATGTCATCTGCATATGATGATAAGGTAAGCTTGTTATCTATGGGTGTTGGAATGTCATGCATGTATAAGTTGAACAGTGTTGGTGAGAGAACAGAGCCTTCAGGGACCCCGTTCGGAAAAAGCTTGTTTTTGGATGACTTGCCGTTAAATGTGACATGTGAGTATCTTCCTGAAAGATAGTTGCTCAGCCATCTTTTAATGTTATTGTGCATGTTTGTGTTGAGTATTTTGTTTATGAGACGGAAGCGTGGGATAGCATCAAATGCTTTACTAATGTCTATTGTTGCTAATAGTGTACGTTGAGGTGGTCGTCTGGAGTTGATGCCATCCATGATATGCTGCGTGAGGTTAGTGAGTAATGTCGTGGTTGAGTGGTGAAGTCTGAATCCATGTTGAGTAGGCGATAGTGGTATGTGTGGGTTGGTGATTTGTAAAATTAGTCTTTCTGTTACTTTGGAAGGTGTGCATAGTAAAGTAATAGGTCTATAAGAAGCTGGTTCCGTTGGTTTTTTGTTTGGTTTCAGTAGTGTAATAATTTTACCTTGTTTCCATATGTCAGGAATAATACAGTGTTGGTATGAATATGTGCTAATATTTGTGAGAGCTAGTATTCCCTGTGGGCCCAAGTGTTTAAGGTGTATGTTAGATATGTTGTCTGGTCCAGTAGCCTTCGAATTCTTAATGTTTTTGATGATCATGGTGGTCTGGTCTGTATTGAAGGATGTAATGGTCGTGTCGAGTCTGTAGGTTTTCTTGTGTCTGGCTGTTTGTCTGTCTGCGTGTTTCTGGTTGTTGTCTCTGTTTAAGTGACTTATCTTTGCGTAGTGATTAACTAGAATGTTAGCTTGTTGTGTATATGTTGGGATATTATTTTGGCTGCGACAGATAGTCGCGTGTGAGGTGTGAATGCCGCTGTTAGAGTGGGTAATGCTGTTTACAGTCTTGTATAGCCTGGATATATATGTGGAGTGGTTTAGTGTTGTTATGAATTCCCTAAATGTTTCTGTTTGTTTTTCTTTGAGTTTGTTGTTTATTTCTGTGTTGAGCTGTTGTATCTGCTGTTTTATGGTATCAGCCTCAAATATAACTCTTAAAGGTTCATGAAATTTTCCTTCCCTGCTGAACCTGGCCTGCCCTTATGTTAGGTTAGGCTAAGTTAACCTAACCTAACCTCTACCCCTGCCTCAAATACATCTCATCAGTGAATGTATGTTTTTGGCTTCTTTTTTTCTAACTCCAAAAGGGCGGTTCACTTCATATGAAGTCCTATTTTTCCTGTTCTTATTTTTATTTATTTTTTTGTTTATGATGTCCTATTTTTTCATATTTTTATTTTTAATTTTTATTATTTTTTTCTGCACACGGGGATAAACGATAATAATCATGGCCGTAATTTCGGTTTAAAATCTCCAAATACATCTCATAAAAGGCCGTGCGAAATTGTAAGTCATAAACAGACGTGAGGAACTCAAGAGGGAAATTCTCAAATATATCCATTGCTGTCTCCCTTTTTACAACATACTACTGAGCGTCCAACTTGATTTCTTATTGGCCACTTAGGCGTAAAACAGCTACGAGTTTACCTGTATAAACGTTTAAGAACGTATTGTAATGCAGGCTTCATCTTAACATGTTTCACACGTAGAAAACTAACCAGGTTACTACATGCATGGTAAACTAATCAATAATTTTAAAAGAGAATATTGCTAACATTACTAAAAAAGTAATCATTTTGCAGTATTGAAAACTGATACATGTGGGTAGTCGGGAGGTAACGAAAATGGTCCACTGAGTAGGTAGGTAGTTAATCTAACAATTATTAAACTCCTCTTATGTCAATGAATGAATGGATGAAACCAATCGGTTGCTGAAGTTAATCTTCACACCACTATTTATATACTATGTAATAAAGCGTACTCGGTAGTTATTGAAACAATGACACTATCAATCAACCAACCAACAGAAAAAAGCTGGGGGATAAAAGTCAGCAAAAAGAACATGTGGGAATAGCGGCATGGCGAGCGAGGGGCTTGAAATAAAAAGAACCGACACCAGCTATAAGTACGCCCACCTAAATTAAACAAATAGAAGAAGGACTCTCTTATGAAGATCAGGCCTGGCTAAGGAGACCAGGACTTATCTAATAACACTCAGTAAGTGAACCGTTGTATTTCGAAGCTCCAATTTAGTGATAACAGTTTAAACTAGGTCGAGTTAGATTAGGTCTACATTGTGGGCTAAGTCCTAACATGAACTCATAGTTTGACAAAGGCTACGGTAAATTACCCTAACCTAATTTGGTGAGGAATCCTACTGTGAACCTCAATTTACGCTACCGGCTCTGGACCATTTCCGGAATCCCTAGGCTGACCGTACAAGGGTAGGCTTAACCTACTGTGCAGTTAGACTGGAGATGTTAGGGGTGGGTTAATTGGGAACCTATTTATACAGAGCATTTCCCAAAGCAGATTCTTGTATAATTTTTAACTATCACTATATAATGTAAAAATAATTTCAAATAAGCATGGCATTCTTTACTGAAAAAAATTGTGCAATGAAAAGGTGCAAAATTGGCATGGCCACGTGCAAACTGAACGTGTGGACGCTGGGTGAATTGCTTTCTACTGCACTACACCGAAACTGACCTACACTATCTGAAATACGGGCCATACATTTTTAAGAGTGTTCTATCGAAAACACGTCTCTCAGACCTTGTTATAAGAGAGAGGTTTTAATATATATATATATATATATATATATATATATACAGTACTGTGCAAACGTCAGAGACCACTATCGATCTAATAACCTTTAGATAATCTGTCGTACGAAAATTGGTTTTGATACTAAAATACATATTAACTAGAACCTCTGGTTCATATTAACGTATAACTAAGTTATTACTTAAGTGTATAAAGTTGTATAAGCTGGATGACCCTCTAGTCTGCATAAATTGGACTTGAGGGTTGATTCATTATATTACTTATAACGCATGTGTTTAAAGATCTAGCGAACTATTACTGATGGATCTGCAGTAAATGTTCCTAAGCTATTGCTATATCAATATTTACAATTGAAAGTATTGACATATTCACTTAAATTCTGCAAAACAAATTTATCCAAAACGTTTCCCATTATAATCCTAATTCATGCTGGGTTTTTTTCTTTCACAGGCTTAAGAAATGACAAAAAGTACAATTTCTGATGAGATTAGATATAAAATAATACATTTGCATGGTGAGGGACTGAGTCAAAGAAAAATAAGTGAATCTACAGGCGTTTCCAAAACTGGTGTGCAAAAATCTTGGCTCGTCACAGATCAAATGGGACCCCAGCTGATCGTCCTAGATCAGGGAGGCTCTCTAACCTTTCTCCATCTGATCTACAGTATCTAAAGATTACTTCCCTTCGAGACAGACGCAAATCCAGCACTTCACTTGCAGCAGATCTCGAAAAAACAATAGGTGTCTCAGTTGATCCCTTTACTGTATGAAGGAAACTTAACTCAGTAGGTCTTAAAAGACGTGTTGCAGCAAAAAAGCCACTTTTAAAGAATGGAAATAAAGAGAAGAGAAGATAATGTGCTTTGGAAAACAAGTATTGGACATCTGAGACCTACTGAATTAAGCTTCCTTCGTACAGTAGAAGGATCAACTGAGACACCTGTTGTTTTTCGAGATCCGCTGCAAGTGAAGTGCTGGATTTGTGTCTGTCTCGAAGGGAAGTAATCTTTAGATATTGTAGATCAGATGGAGAAAGCTTAGAGGGCCTCCCTGATCAAGGACGATCAGCTGGAGTCCCATTTGATCTGTGACGAGCCAAGATTTTTGGTACACCAGTTTTGGAAACGCCTGTAGATTCACTTATTTTTCTATGACTCAGTCCCTCACCATGCAAATGTATTATTTTATATCTAATCTCATCAGAAATTGTACTTTTTGTCATTTCTTAAGCCTGTGAAAGAAAAAAACAGCATGAATTAGGATTATAATGAGAAACGTTTTGGATAAATTTGTTTTGCAGAATTTAAGTGAATATGTCAATACTTTTAATTGTAAATATTGATATAACAATAGCTTAGGAGCATTTACTGCAGATCCATCAGTAATAGTTCGCTAGATCTTTAAACACATGCGTTATAACTTATAAGTAATATAATGAATCAACCCTCAAGTCCAATTTATGCAGACGAGAGGGTCATCCAGCTTATACGGGGTGGGGCACGGGAACCAAGTGTTTTTGGAATAATCAGGAAAATGATATTTATTTTTGTAAAGAAAATATATTGGTAGAACAACATTCGTAAGAACATAGCATTTCATGTCATAATAATCATGTACCGAAAATTATATCTGGCATATGATGTCCTTGGCCGTCGACGCATTGTTGAAGGCGTTTACGAAAATTGGCCTCCACTCTTCCCAGCAGGTCTCTGTTGATTTGGATGATTTGTTGACGGATCGCTTCCTTCAATGCATCTAATGTACGGGGCTTGTCCTCGTAGACACGTGACTTGAGGTACCCCCATAGAAAGAAGTCACATGTGGACAAGTCAGGGGACCGAGGGGGCCATGCAATGTCACCAAATCTCGAAATGAGATGGTTGGGAAACAGGGGGCGAAGAACAGCCATTGACGCTCTGGCGGTGTGTGGCGTGGCCCCATCTTGCTGAAACCACAAATGTCGACGAGCAATACGCCTTCTTCGTAACTCAGGGATGAAAAAGGTGTTCACCATCTCAATGTAACGCCCAGATGTTATGGTAACGGTAACCCCATTTTGTTCGAAGAAATAGGGACCGATGACGCCAAACTTTCCCACCGCGCACCAAACTGTAACCTTAGGGCTATGCAGCGGTTTTTCATGGAGTTGTCGCGGATTTTCAGCAGCCCAATACCGACAGTTTTGATTGTTGACGGCCCCATTAAGGTGGAAATGGGCTTCATCACTCATTACCACCATCATGTTTTCATTCTGCTCATAAAGTGCAAGCATTTCCTGTGCAAAATTCAGTCGTTGGGGGCAATCGTTTACATTCAATTCCTGCACCATCGCTAACTTGTATGGGTGAAAATGTAATTCTTCATGCAAAATCCGTCTAACAGTACGATTGCTGATTCCGAGTGCAGCTGAATGTCTCCGAGCAGAGCGGCCTGGGCTTTGCAACATCGCTTGTCTGACCCTTTCAACGTTCTCTGGAGTACGCACAGTGCGTTGCGGCCCCTTCGGTTTTGTTTTCATTATTGAGCCTCCTGTTCGAAGATTGTAACCCAACGTAAGATTGTGTCACGAGCGGGAACAGAGTCATTTCGATGAATGTTGAATCTGCGGCGAAACGCACGCTGAACTGCTGTCACTGACTCGCCACTCCTAACAAAATGATCATACGCGAACATGCGGTGTTCTAACGTCCACTGCTCCATGATGGCACCTGAAAGATAAAGGTGAGTGTTAGTTAAAGTTAAATGCTATGAACCCAGGAATGGAATGCTACCTACCGCACGCCCCTCCCATTCCTAATGGCCGATTACTAGCTATTCAAAAAACACTTGATTCCCGTGCCCCACCCTGTACAACTTTATACACTTAAGTAATAACTTAGTTATACGTTAATATGAACCAGAGGTTCTAGTTAATATGTATTTTAGTATCAAAACCAATTTTCATACAACAGATTATCTAATAGTTATCAGATCGACAGTGGTCTCTGACTTTTGCACAGTACCGTATATATATATATATACAGAGTAACCCACCTAATATCACCTCGGTTAATATCACAACCCTGTTATTATCACTATTTTTCAAAAACCATTGACCCATCGCTATACGTTGCAATATAAATTGCTTGCTTAATATCACTTGGTTTATATCACGAACTCTTTTATTGTCGTTTTGGCACGTGCACATTGTAATGTATCATGCTGTATTATCATGATTATCGTGATTCTCAAGAGGAAGAAGATGTAGACGATGTGAATGGAAAAGAAACATTTGTATGTTGTGTGACGTCGTCGGAAGCTTTGAACTGTATAACAAAGCTGAAACACTTTATAGCACAAAATGACAATGTCGATTGGACATTATTTGCCAGATTTGAGTCTATGTTACATAACGTTACTTTAAACAGTGCAAAACAAAGTAAGATAATCGATTACTTTAAAATTTAGCTTATTACGTTGCATTTTTAAGTTGGGAAATTGGGAATGTCAAACTCGATTATTAGCATGACCCGCTTTATATCACGATTATCTCGTTCACCATCGACGTGACATTAAGCCGGTTACTCTGTATATATATATATATATATATATATATATATATATATATAATATATATTGTATGCTGATTAGCAGAAAGCTCGTCATCGATATGATTGGCTGAGAGCTCATGATAACACCATCAATTTTCACTGAATCAGTGCTCTTGAGGTGGTTCAAATTTGCTTAAAATGAAGTGGCCGCTAAACTAATGTATTTACCACATAAATTTATATACATATACAAAAAAACATAAGTTGACACCAAATTAGAAAGAGAAAGAGAGTTCAGTGTCTTTTAATTAATTATTATTAGAAGCCATAAAAAAACTAAAATTAGTTTTACTTCATTTACTTGCGGAAACATTATAAAATTTGTGCCTCTTAACACGTAATCGTTATTGAAACTCGTCAAAGACAGCTTTTAAAAGTAGAGTAGCGTATTAAAACTCTTACTTTTAAATAGATCACGTTTGTAGTGTTTCTTTACTACGTTCATCAAATGAATTTTTCCAAATTGAAGGAAAGTTAGAATACATTTTTTCTTTTCTTTTGATTTTTGTTTGGGTTTGAATTTATCATGAAATGGATCATGATATATAAAAAAAAAATAAGTAAATTTTACATAAGTGTATCAGAGGAGCAAAGTATACAAAAATTGGCAAAAACAGCATATTTTTTTATATATTAAGTTTTCTATTTCTATACAAAATGTAAAATTTTGGAGGCATTTATTTACGTATAGTTAAAGTGGAAGGTGCGAAGTGTTATTTTATGGGATTTTTTTGGAGAAGGCGAAATGATTTGAGAAGCGCTGTCTTCGTTTGATGATTTTATGACCCAAGAAATAAATTAAATCTAGAGCCATAAAACGCCATATACGGAGATTGTGGTGGAAATTTTAATTGAAAATACGCGTACTGAGTAGCGCGCGCGCACACAAACACACACACACACACACACACACACACAGTCACACACACACACACACACACATATATATATATATATATATATATATATATATATATATATATATATATATATATATAGGCATAAATGTCCAAGTTCGAACATTTGTGTAAATTTTCGTCCGTGACCATTTTTTACTTAATCGGTCGAATGCGTTATATATTTTTATTTTCCAGTATTTAATCACTTTCGTTTATGTTAAAGTAGGGAGAAGGGATTCTATAAGGAAGTTTAGAGAAAACGCTTTTTTTAACTTATGGGTTGGGATTTTAATTAAAAAAAAAATCTCGAAGTAAAATAAGTCGTCTCTTATGTTTCCTCAGATTCAAATACCCTCTGATTTGTTTTAGATTAAGTTAACTGAGGTTTTCCTAACCTAACCTAATTTAGCGTAATTTCTTGGCTGTTGGATTATTTTCTTGGCTGTTGTTCAGCTTGGACGCATTTCACAAAGCTCCTGAAAAGCGATTAAAGTCTATCTTTTTGTGTGTTTATCCGATTGACTGCAGTGTTTGATTGTCTAATTTACTATTTTACTGACAATTTGCTCATTAGTGATTTAAATTATTTTATATTAATATTTTAATTGCTTTAGTGTGGCGTTCATCGTTTATCGTTGCAAGTACACAAATTGTTACCGTTTTTATTATTACAGTATGGTATGCCTGTTTTATTAATATATATACTTAATTATTACCTAAGAAATCTAGAATTTTTGTAATTGTTTATCGTTATTATTATTATATTATTATTATTATTATTTGTTTTATTTGTATATTTAATAATAATGATGATTATTTCGCAAGAAAGTTAGGTTTTCTTTTTATTTCAATACATCCACCACGTGGCTGTTTGTCATCGCTAATCGCCTGAAGACTCAAGACTTCTCATTTCTATCAATTACTAACTAAAAAAAAATTGTGCGTGTGTGTAGGAATTCCTTCTGTTGGTATTTCCGGACTCTTGTTTTCATAATTCATTCCAGACTCTACTGCCTGTCGTGAGATTGGGAAATAAATTTAAAATTTTTTGTGAGAACATTTTTCTAGATATGGCCCCTAACCTACGCCAGTGTTCCGACTGCGGTGGAAACTTTCCTCAGTACTTTTTACCGATCCGTCTTCCAACCCTTTAGTTTACAGATTTTGAGCAAACCGACAGAAACTACGAAACAGGAACACAACTCGGAGGAGGAGGTACTGATATCCTGGAGCCCGTGTTGACAACATCACGGACTCCACAAACGAGTTTGATAAAGATTCTGATGATAGTACGATATTTATGGTGCATGTTGGGAGGAACGATGTTAGGATCAGGTGAGAGGAGCTAATAAATACAAGTGGCTGATGTGGATTCTGAAGGATAGGACTAATAAATAAATTATTTTCAGGAATTCTCATTAGAATAGCAGGATCCGACAACTTTTTCAGCAGAGCTAACTACATGGATAACACTTTGTAACACTGATTCTGTTTATAGAGAATTTTTTTTGTTTTTATATGCATTTGTGGGCGCTGAGTCCAAATCTGGCCTTGGTTTGTGTGTATCATCAATGGTTTCAGAGATAATCCATTTTTCATGTTTTACCAGTATAATGTTATTATGGGCGCAGCAATATTAGAATAATCAGGAATTGTTGAGAACAATCCCGATGTTCGTTGACAGTTTCTTGCTCTAGAAATTGCTCGAAACTTCCACTGTGCTATATAAAGAAGAGCGCAGAGTCTGAGAAGTCAGTAAATGTGAGCACACAAAGAAAGCAGGTTGTTTGTCTGATGGTTACCAGCACTGAGGTACTGTGTTTCTGTGCTTCTCTGTGCTGACGATTTGAGTGTTATCGATCCTTTTTTATTGCGAACATTATTTCAGTGTTGTGAATACATCTTTTTTCTGGAATCTGTAATCTGTTGCAGATTTAATAACTCTTCTCTCTATATCTGCAGGTTATGATTAATGTAGTACAGTTTGGTAAAGAGAATGGCAACTAGAGCTTGTAAACACTCGCCGGATATATTCTGCTACGTTTGTGGGTATTACATAGGCCCCAAACAATTATCGCACAAGATTGTGAAAGGCACCAAGTTCTGGATCGGGTATCGGCTCTATTTTAGTATGCCTATGGGTGACCAAGATAAGCCCTGGGCACACCATATGATCTGTGGAAGCTGCCGCTCCACACTTGAAGGGTGGCTGCGGGGAGTACGCAAGGCAATGCCCTTTGCGGTACCCAGAATATGGAGAGAACCAAAGAGCTACCACGACGATTGCTACTACTGCATGGTAGGTGTTTCTAAGTACAGGAAAGTTAAAGGAAGGCAGACTCTTCAGTATCCAAGCATAGCGTCGTCCATAGCTCCTGTACCACATGGCGAAGGTCTTCCAATACCACGTCGACAAGAACAGGTATCTAGCCATTACTTTACCTTCTGTATTTACAGACTGTGTCACTATGTGTCGATTTTTCTTAGTGCTGATGCTCTTCTACATATATAGCTATGCCTATATTTTGTTTCTTTGCTTTGCAGGTTGAAAATGAGGATGCAGCTAGCTCATCTGAGATGTCGGCTAGTGAGGACAGCCATGATGAAGAATATACAGTAACTTTCAGTACAAACCCTCACTTTCCAAATCAGAGGGAATTGGACGACTTAATTAGAGATTTGGGTCTGACGAAATCAGGGTCTGAGCTTCTGACCTCCAGACTCAAAGAGTGGAATTTGCTTGGAGAAGACTGCAAGAGCACTGCATACCGAAAGCGGCATGAAGAGTTTGCAAGGTTCTACGATGTCAATGGCTCTCTCTGTTATTGCAGCGAGGTTAATGGTCTATTCACAGCTATTGGGTTAACACATATACCCTTAGAGTGGCTCCTGTTTATTGACAGTTCAACTCGGAGTTTAAAAGCTGTTCTACTCCACAATGGAAATAAATATCCATCTATACCAGTTGCACATTCTGTTCAAATGAAAGAGGACTATGAAAATGTCAAACAACTGCTCACACAAATCAGGTATGAACAATATAACTGGAACGTGTGTGGTGATTTCAAAATGATTGGTTTCATGTTAGGTTTACAAGGAGGGTTTACTAAATATTCATGTTTTCTTTGCCTGTGGGATAGCAGGGCTTCAACTGAGCACTATAAAACAGTTCAGTGGCCTCCACGTGAAGGACTGCAACCAGGAAAGTACAATGTACTCAGGGAACCTCTTGTGAAGCCTGACATAGTTCTGCTACCACCTCTCCATATTAAGTTGGCTCTAATTAAGCAGTTTGTAACTGCGTTAGATTTTGGAGGGGAAGTTTTCCAACAGATTCGGGTCATGTTCCCTAAACTCTCTGAGGCCAAAGTCAAGGCTGGCATCTTTGTAGGACCACAAGTCAAGGCGCTGTTGAATTCAAAGAACCTTGAAGCCAAGATGACTCCGATCGAAAAAGAGGCTTGGTGTGCTTTCCGTGATGTGGTTCGTGGGTTTTTAGGCAACCATAAAGCACCAAACTGTAAGGAGTTAGTGTCAAACTTGATTAAGTGCTATGGCAAAATGGGGTGCCGTGTGTCTTTAAAATTACACTATCTGCATTCACATCTAGACTTTTTTCGTGATAACCTGGGCGATGTGAGTGAAGAACATGGCGAAAGATTCCATCAAGATATTCAAACGATGTAGAAAAGGTACCAGGGCCATTGGGATGCTTCCATGATGGGAGACTACGTATGGTCGCTGATGAGAAATGATAAGAATGTTCATACCGGAAGTCGCGTTCTTCAGTGCATTTTTAAGGAACGCACACTGCATAACGAGGCTTGTTATTCTCTTATCGGTTCTCCTCATGATATATATTATATCCTTTGCACCATTTTGGGTTTGTCAAACAATTTTGGCTAAATAAACATTAATTTCCAATAGTGTTTTTATTTTCAAAACATATTTATGTTAGCCTTCTTTATATACTTTGCCATATGAAAAGTGTGATAACCTATATTTTTGAAACGGTTGATGATAGCGCAAAACCAATATCATTTTTGGAATCAGCGCCCCAAAATCATTAAGAAACGACAGAAAAATCACAATAAACAGAAAATTTTTCAAATCTTGTTACCCAGTGTAATATTCATAAGTCGCTTTGCCAAGAGAAAAATACAATTCGTCGATTTGTGGAGTTATGTTTCCAATAAAAAGGATTTATTTTTGCATGATGGTCTTCAGCTGAATAGCGTAGGAGCAACTCGTCTTGGTAGAATATTGCATGGCTTTTCAGGCAAAACACGGCGTAACTCCTATGAAAGCGATCAGCCTAACATAAATTTTTTCCCTACAGTAATCTGCGGTACTCCAGATTTTATAAATGTATTTTATAATAATGCTCGAAGATAAAGAGTTAAATTTGATGAAGTACTAAGTATTGTCCTTGACCTAAAATTTGAGATTGTAGCAATTACTGAATCCTAGTTAAATACAGAGAGTGGAGATTTTCTTGGAGAATTTCATATTCCTGGTTATGAGATTTTTAACAATGATAGAATAGAAAGAAGAGGTGGTGGTACAGTAATATACGTTTGGCCAAATTAAAAACCCATAATTAAAAACATTACAGAAATTGATAATATAAATGCGACGTTTGTTGAAATTAACCGATTAAGGACAACTCACGAAAGAAATTAATTATAGGTTTAGTATATAGACCTCTCTCTCAGACTGTCGATAGTGATAATAGGCTTCAGAAACTCATTTTTTTTATATATATAAGTAGCGAACATGATGCGGAAATTATGGGAGATCTCAATTTACCTTGCAGCGATTGGGGTGTTCCTTTACAGTCTAATTCCGGTCGTCGACTGTACGAGGGTTTGTTCGAAAGTTCATTTTTTCAAATGGTCAAGGAACCCACTCCAGAAACGCAAAATTCTAGATTTAATTTTAAGTAAAGACTAAAGACCTAGATTTAATTGATATCTCAGTAGGAGACTTCTCCAGTGATCATGGGCAAATAACATTTGAAATTAAAATTAATGTTGATAATTTGGAGTCTGGAATGTGTTTTGGATTTTAAAAGGGTTAAATTTCGTGACATGAAACTGCGACTTTCGACCCATAATTGGGATGAGGCTCTATCGCGCGATGATATTAATGGCACATGGACTTTTAGTATTTTAATAATTTTAAACGTTTAGAATCAAGTAAAAAGAGACTGTCGAAGTCTGTTAAACCTAAGTCGTGGAATGCTAAAATTAAAAGTAGCTTAACGTTAAAAAGGAACACGTATTTCAAATTTAAAGAATCAAATAATTTGTTTGATGAAAATGCTTAGTAATTGTAAAGGCGAAACAAAATCTCATTAGAAAAAGTAAGAACAAGTATTAGCGAACCAAACTGAACCAAATTAAATCGAATCCGAAGGAATGCTATAATTATATTAGGAATAAAAAAGTAGCTTCGCAGACTATTGGTCTACTCACAGGCGAAAACATGAAACAATTTACGATAACTTACAAATGATGGAAATTTTAAATAAATTTTACTCTTCCTGTGTTTACTAACGAAAATATGAACAACATTCCTGTTCTTGCAATCATGCTCAGTGATGATTAATTATTTAAAGCTTCACGATTTTACCATTAGTGAAAGTGAAGTACTCTCGGACATAGGTAAAATTATTCCTCATAAAACTCCAGCTCCATATAAGCTCTATCTTAGGGTACTTAAAGAAATGAACTACGTAATAGTCTCTCTTCTTACATGTATATTTAATAATATTAATAACAATAAATAATTCGCCACAGTCTGGAGAAGTTCCAGTCGATTGGAAACTTGGAAACATTACGCCAATATTTAAAAAAGGGGACAAATCACTTCCGGGAAATTATCATCCCATTATTCTGACTTCAGTAGTTGGTAAGCTTACGGAGACGATCTCGTTCGGGGCAAAAAAGTTAATCACTTTGAAATGAATAAATTAATCAAAGACTCTCAACACTGCTTTCAACGTAATCGTTCTTGTTTTACTAATTTGCTCGATTTCTTTAATGATATTGTAAATATATATGTTAACCCCTCCGTCTTTGGCTTGGGAGGTTCGAAGTTGACGGGGGTTCTGGTTAGGTGGCAGCAACGGATTTGTTACTCTGGAGTAGCTGGTACCGTATAGGGCAGGGGTGGGCAACCTTTTTAAGTGAGCGTGCCAAAATCGTCAAATCTTTGATGCAAAATTTTCTCACGTGCCAACCGAAATTTGGGGGAACATATTATTATTTGGTGCCTTTTAAGTATTGGGAGAACCTTTTCAAATAATCAAAAATTACACTGAAGCGGTAAAATCAAAGAATATTGTAAGAGTGATTATTGTAGGTCATGTAAGATTGAATAAATGTAAAATTTAGTGACGGAATTTTTACTTGAAGGTCGTTCTACCCTGTTGATAGCGTGGATATTTTTTATTAGCCTTTAAGTGTAATTATAGCTGCCATATACAGCCACACAATTTAAAAACGCAATTTTTAACATCAGCAAAAGAGTAAACAATAATTCTGATTTTTTATTGTTTTTTATATATCAGATCAATCAGCCATAAGTTTTTTCAAGTTTTCCCAATACATTACAGTGCCCAATCTCATAATCGTTTTGCTTGACTAAAGCACAATGAAAGAAAATAAAATTAAAGATATTCTTTTATTGATTCTTAATCCCTTATGAATAATACATAAAAATTACAGAGAAATAGGCTTGGAAATAGGATGTTTGTTTCATTTTCTTATTACTTATTATTACTAAAACGGTTGTCAGTGTTTGTTTCTTTATTGCATTTTTATTTGGTATTGCTCTACTTAATAAAATTGTATTTCATTAAGTTAAAATATAAAACTCAGCGAAGAATTTGGATATTTATTTATTTAATTTTTTTAAGGTGAGCCCGGGGAATCGCGTGCCGGAAAGTCGTTGGCGTGCCACGTTTGGCACGCGTGCCAGGGGGAATCGCAGTAGTTTCTCTTACACTACTCTCCAATTTCTTCTTGTAGTGGATCGGAGGATTCTGTGGAGCTTACTAAATTCTCTGAAGGTTCCCCGATTCTTCTTGTAACGTATTACAAAATTATTTTTCTCTATTTAAGACTAAGTTCTCTGAAGAGAGCAAGGCTCGAAGGGGAAGACAAAAATATTCTCTTACTGTAGTTTACTACTAAAATGTTACAGGTTATGCTCAGCCTCTTAAGTTAGATCAGACAAATCAGAATGAACACTGGAGAAATTTTACATGTATATATACTGAAATTTTAATGATATCATTATTATTTAATGCTGATCTGTGTTTTGTTCTTTATTCTCAATAGGCTGATTTATTTTGCCAAATATTTAAAGATAAGGTAAATATTTTAGCTGTAGCAATGTCTAAACAGATAAGTAAGATATTTGAAGATGAAGCCATATTTTTGTTTTAAACCGCATATTGACATATCTGATGTTATCATGATCTGCCGAGTTAACTAAAAATGGAAATTGAAATATGCATTTTATTATGAATTACAATTAAACACGCATATGAGCGAAAATTAAATGCTTAACATTTAAAATTAAGTGTTAAGCAAGACATGACTTCATCTTTTACAACGAAGAGAGGATGTATATAGAAAATAAACATAGCAGAATTTAACAAGATTACATTATTAAGCCAAATCTAAAAAAAATGATGAAGCAATTTAAAAAGATAATTCACCAATTATTCAGCAAAAATAAAATAGAAAGCAAATCAAAAATTTTATCCGAACTTGTGTCATCGTTATGTGAGTTTGGACTCTATAGGTAAAAATGAATATCGGCATATAAATATATATGAATATAAGGATTATATGAATATAAATATATATGAATATAAGAATATAGGAATATAGGACTTATTCATTGTTCATTTTACATATATGACGAGAGTAAAACAGTAGATATCATATATTTCGATTTTCAAAAAGCCTTTGAGAAAGTGACACATAGAAGATTAGGCATTATTATAGTTTCGGACATCACTCGAATCTTGGGATTCTCATCTTATATTTAGGTATTTTGAGCAATTCTAAGACACTTTTGTGTTTTAATATGTATGTGTTTGAACCAATCACAGCAGCTCAGCATAGTGAGTCGGTTGGTGTCGGCCAATCACAGCTGAGGATAGTGAATCGGTTGATGTCGGGAAAAAATTTGAATCAGTTCCACCATGGCTGACTTGTGTGGAGGTTGTGAGATCGATTACTGGTCAGCTATTGCGAAATACCACAGCAATTATTACGGTGTTAACGATGAAGTGGTTCTGTTTTTAAGAAGACACGGCATTCTTCCAACATCAATTCAGTATCCTCATTGTGAACAACCGTGCTCCTTCAGGGACGACAAACATCAGTGGTTCTGTGGACGCAGGTTAGGTTGGTTAGGTCAGGTTAGATTAGGTTACAGTTTCGGACAGCACAAAGGTCATTATGCAGAAAATGACATGGCCTGAAATTGAATTCAAAAATACATTTTTCTAGTGCATTTTGGTGTGTTCTGTTCAAATATAACCTTCATTTCTTGCGCAAATGAACAGAAATACGTGTTTGGGCCATGCAATGACAACTGTATTTCTGTTCATTTGCGCAAGAAATGAAGGTCATATTCAAACAAAGCACACCAAAATACACTTGAAAAATGTATTTTTGACTACATTTTATACAATAAAGCATAACCTAACATGTTCATGTTACAAGATTTCGTAAACGACGCATTACCACAGGAAACGTGCAAAACACCTCAGAATTAACCAGAAAAGTTTGCTCTCGTCATTATCGTTTAAACTAACGAAAATATCACGACTTAACCTAACCAATCATCAAGGGCGTACAGTTGACCTAACCGGGCATTCAATTAACCTAACCTGGCATTCACTTAACCTAACAGGTTAATATTGGTTATTTCACCTAAATATCTTCTGATCTTTTCGTATTATCATCTAGATTCTAGGGCAGGGGTGGGCAACCTTTTTAAGTGAGCGTGCCAAAATCGTCAAATCTTTGATGCAAAATTTTCTCACGTGCCAACCGAAATTTTGGGGAACATATTATTATTTGGTGCCTTTTAAGTATTGGGAGAACCTTTTCAAATAATCAAAAATTACACTGGAGCGGTAAAATCAAAGAATATTGTAAGAGTGATTATTGTAGGTCATGTAAGATTGAATAAATGTAAAATTTAGTGACGGAATTTTTACTTGAAGGTCGTTCTACCCTGTTGATAGCGTGGATATTTTTTATTAGTCTTTAAGTGTAATTATAGCTGCCATATACAGCCACACAATTTAAAAACGCAATTTTTAACATCAGCAAAAGAGTAAACAATAATTCTGATTTTTTATTGTTTTTTATATATCAGATCAATCAGCCATAAGTTTTTTCAAGTTTTCCCAATACATTACAGTGCCCAATCTCATAATCGTTTTGCTTGACTAAAGCACAATGAAAGAAAATAAAATTAAAGATATTCTTTTATTGATTCTTAATCCCTTATGAATAATACATAAAAATTACAGAGAAATAGGCTTGGAAATAGGATGTTTGTTTCATTTTCTTATTACTTATTATTACTAAAACGGTTGTCAGTGTTTGTTTCTTTATTGCATTTTTATTTGGTATTGCTCTACTTAATAAAATTGTATTTCATTAAGTTAAAATATAAAACTCAGCGAAGAATTTGGATATTTATTTATTTAAATTTTTTTTAAGGTGAGCCCGGGGAATCGCGTGCCGGAAAAAAGTCGTTGGCGTGCCACGTTTGGCACGCGTGCCAGGGGTTCACCACCCCTGTTCTAGGGCATATGACGAATCAAGTTCTCAAAGTTGAAACCACACGAACGGCACGTCATAATTCGGTAATTATTCGTTTTAGTGCTCCCTCTCCTTTCTGAACCAAAACACATTTTTCTGGTGTTTTTTGGTGTGATTTGTTCAAATCTGAACTTCGTTTCTTTGGGAAATGAGCCGTTTTTGAGAAATATTCAATTTTAAAATTTCTCAAAAACGGCTTATTTCCCAAAGAATCGAAGTTCGGATTTGAACAAAAAACACCAAAAAACGCCAGAAAAATGTGTTTTACCTAACCTAACCTAACCTAACCTAACTCTTTTGCAATAATATTGGTCAGCAACTTGTCTATAATTACACTCATGACCACACTGCGGACAAATAACACGAGTAGGTAAAACACTGTGACTGGTAAAGAAAACTTCAGCACCGTCTTCTTTTTTATAAATATCTTGTATTAATTGATAGTAATCCAAATCACAACCTCCACAAACCATAGCGAAAAGCGAACTGAAAAAGCATTTTGGAATGAGTATGCATTATGGGAGATTCAAAATGTACGTCTCTGATTGGTCGGATAAGGTCACATGAAACAAAAACCAGATGTAATTGGCTGATTTGACCTGTTTCCTAATTTTGCCACGAGATCTCTCCCCATAAAACTGGAGAGGACGGAGAGCGGCAAAATTTTAACCGAGGAAAGAGCTAAACACTGGGTCAATGGCCTGTAATGGCTGCTTATTCGACGTCTAAATTTTTTTTTTCCCTTAAAAAATAATTATTACATTTCCTTGATTTTTATCAGTTTCCCTGAGGTTTCAAGGTGTCCTGAATACGAATTTATATGTTAAATTGTCATAAAATGTCTCCTATTGAAAACGAAGGGAGCATTAAAACGAATATTAACCTATAATTCTATCACAAACACCACCAAACTGAATCCAATTAGAAAAAAAATTAGCCAGAACAGAAACCAACAAGCTAATTAAGTCGCAAAGTAACATGACGTCATACCACTCCCGACTACAAATACACTAAATATATATATATATATTTATATTATTATTATTATTATTATTATTTTCTTCAATAGTTTGCACAAAAAATGAGTGACAAATTTGAATAATGCGACTAAAACTACCTCATAAAAAGTTATTTTGATTTACAGGTCCAGCCCATGTCATTTAAAACATATTAACCATCACGAGTTATGGAAGTTGAAATTATATTTTTCCAACGTTAGGTTCGATGTGTTTTGGACAATTCTGACGTAGATTTCTGTGAGAAAACACTAGATTCAGAGATGGGGGGGGGGGTATCTCAAAAACTAGTGATTTCCGATGGAAATGAAGGTCAACATCGTTCAAAACACATCGAAAAACGTTTGAAAAATATAATTTCAACTTCCAAAACTTGTGATGTCCGAAACCATAAAGTTACCGAAGATTATATATTGGCTAAACTTTATTCTCACGGAATCGATGGTAATGTTCTCAGATGAATCGAAAATTAGGTGAGTGTACGTAAACAAAGAGTGGTCATTAATGGCAAAGCGACTAACTGGAAAAGTGTAACTTGCGGCGTACCTCAGGGATCAGTTCTGGAACCAGTTCTTTTTATTATTTATATTAATGACATCGACTTGTGAATTAAGAGTATAATTTCAAAATCTGCAAATGATACGAAACTGGGGGGGGACGAACAAAATCAGTAGCAGAACGTATGCAGATTCCAGAAGACATTACTAAATTACTCGAGTGGGCGGAAATTTCGCAAATGAACTTCAATATAGATAAATGTAAAACGGTGCATATCGATAGGAACAATGTTAAAGAAAAATATTTTATGCGCGACAAGATACTAACTAGTGTTATTGAAGAGAAAGATTTAGTTGTTATTGTTGCCGACACTCTTAAACCGAGTAAGCAATGTATCAAAGCGGTCAGAAAAGCAAATAGAATCTTAGGATTTCTTGGTAGATCATTTGCATTTAAGTCGGAGAAAACAATCCTAACATTATATAATTCCTTAGTACGCTGCACCTGGAATACTGCGTTCAGTTCTGGTCCTCATATTTACGACAGGACATAGACAGACTGGAGAGAGTGTAGCGACGGGCTGCTAAGATGATTCGAAGGCTTAGTAAAAAATCATACCCACTTCTTTTAGAAACGTTAAATTTATTCTCTCTTGTAAAAAGGCGGATTGGAGGAGATTTAATCCCGATATTTAAAATGATTAAAGGTTTTGATAATGTCACCGCCAAAAAATATTTCACCTTCAGAAATACAGATAGAACTCGTGGTAATTGTCTCAAATTAGTGGGTAAACATTCTAATTCTAATAGAGCTAAACATTTTTTCTTCAATCGTATAGGTAATTTGTGGAATAGATTGCCAGTCTTGTAGTTCAAAGTAATTCGATCGACTCCTTTAAAAAGAGACGAGATGCTTATCTTGCCTTAAACCCCTAGTTGGAAGCATTTGTTGGAGCATAGAAGTATTATAGAATTTTCACTCGGATTCCTTCCTCTGTACTTTGAAATTTTCACTTTATCTTTTAAATTTCTTTCTTTTCTTTGCTTTATTTTAAAACTTTCACTTGTCTTTAAAGTTTTTTATATTTTTTTACTTTCCTTCTTAAACAAACAGCCTCGTAGGGACCAGCCGGTCTTTTGCTGTTTGGTGTCCTTTTTCTTCCTTTTTATTCCTTTTGTATTCCTTTGTATAACATCATCTGAGATGGAAACAGAAGCAAGGTTCTTTATAGGCTTCAATTGTTCTTTGCCTGTCTTTAATTATATTCAAATAATTGAAACTATTTATGTCCCATCCTTTCAAAACACCTCTGGCTATTATTCCATATTCCAATTTCCATGCTACTTCTATGCTCTTTCATCTTTTAACTCTGCTGCCCTTTCTTAATAGAGGTTTTCGAACTGAAGTACCCTTGAAGTCCTGATTTCAAATGTATCATACTTCATACTGCTGATAGACACACAAACGAACTATTCTGTTAACAATTCAAAGCTTATCCTCTTTCTATTCCTTATCCTCTTTCTGTTCAGGATAAATTAATTTTGGATCACCTGAAGATCAAGGCCCCCAGCCTTCTTTAGTTAGTTTTATAAGGCTAACTAATGAAAATATCACGACTTAGCCTAACCAATCGTCAAGGGCGTACAGTTGACCTAACGATTAGTTAGGTTAAGTTGTTAGGTCAACTGTACGCCCTTGACGATTGGTTAGGTTTAGTCGTGATATTTTCGTTAGAACTAACGAAAATATCACGACTAAACCTAACCAATCGTCAAGGGCGTACAGTTAACCTAACCGGGCATTCAAATTTTATCCTATGTAAATAATGGTTCTCTATAAACCGGAAATATGATAGAATATAATAGAATTTTCAAGATATGTATCTTATATATATATCTTAAAAATTCTATTATGTAAATAAGATAAGTAAAACCTGTTAAATTATCTCCCCTCTAATATTGACCCTTTAAACTATGTCCCCTCTCTCTGAAGCTGGGAGGGAAATAGTTTAAAAGATCCAGTTGACCTAACCGGGCATTCAATTTAATTTATTATTATATTTGATACTGTAAAGCAAAAAACAAGAATACATGGGGGCCCTGATCTTCAAGTGATCCTAAACTTTCTATTTTATAAAGTTTTCAACCATTTTTCTGTACTAATGCTTAATTTCTTCTAAATTTTTATTCAACTAAAATTTTCCATCTCTGTGTTTATTTGTAAATGCTACAAAAACACTCATTTCACTCAGTTATTAATATAGAAAATTCGGATCACCTGAAGATCAGGGCCCCCATGTATTCTTGTTTTTTACTTTACAGTACCAAATATAATAATAAATTAAATTGAATGCCCGGTTAGATCAACTGTACGCATTTGACGATTGGTTAGGTTAAGTCGTGATATTTTCGTTAGTTTAACGAAGATATCATTTGGTGATTGAGGCTGGGGCCCTGATCATCAGGTGATCCAAAAATTCTTATAAACTGCAAAATGGTTTACATAGTTTAAACTAGTTTTCCCAGACTCATATGGTGAGCTTGTGTTAGAAAATTATAATCACTATTATTATATTTTTCGCACCAGTCATAGTTGATTGTATAAAGTAGAAAAACTGTGACTCAGCCATCCTTCCTGAAAAATTAAAGATAGCAAACAAAATGGCTAATGTATACTTTAGTTAATGTAGTAGACCATAAATAGGACATATTTGTGGTGGTAGCTAGTTACCAGCTGATTTCAAATAACTTTAGATACTTCAACTGAAGAGGAAGTTCTATTTACAATTTGAAGATCATGGAGGCAAAAAATAACCTGAGCTAAATCATGATTGAGACTTCATTAACTATTGAGTTAGGAAATACAATGCTTTGACTGATACAATGCTTTTATTTTTGCATTTTTATATATTTGATTAAATTAATTTGCTTTCTATTTTTATAATATAGTTATTGATTTAAAAAATCTGTTCTTTGATGTTTAAGGTGAATGTAACATTTACCAATTGTAGCAATGAAGGCCCTGTTTTAATTATAGAATAGAAGAATTTGGTATGTATTAGTTCTATGATGTGATAATAAATAGTAGTTCTTTATTTAGTTTTAAGATAAAGCTGGCTGTTTTCATGAATGAGAGTTTATAAATTGTGTAAACAGTGACAAGCTATATAATTCTATGTGCTACATGTAATGGCCTTAGTGGAAATTTTGATAGTCCGGATAATTTTTCATATGGAACATACCCCTGCTGCGGTGGTATCTCGCAAAATGATGGGTGCCGAAAAGTATAGAAATGTTGTTCCAAGGGCAGGGCCGCCGAGAGGGCGGGGAAGCCGGGTTAAATTCCCGGGGCCCGGACTTCTAGGGGGCCCGGAAAGAGGGGGGATAAAATCTAGAAATATTAATAAAGCAATTGCTTAAATAACAGAGGGGAAATATAATTAATGAACATACATTTTATAGAGATTATCATACTGTATGTTTTGAATAGTGACTTGGACATATAATCAGTTTGCTTGTTATGTACACTAAAAACATTCATAATAAAATACTGAGTAAACAGGGGGGGGGGCCCATATACCAATCCTTCCCCGGGTCCCGGGGCAGCTCTCGCCGGCCCTGTCCAAGGGTAATTTGAATAGGTCATTAAAATTTGTGATCTAGTATTAGCCTGAGACAAATTCTTCCCTCTAAAGAAAACAAGTGTGTTAATGAAGTAAAATACTGTATAATATGAGAAAACTGTATGTTGCCTATAATGATATTTTTAGGAGTTTTTTAATAACTCCCAGATATATAAATGGTGCCAGTATGTTGTTTGTACTGAATAAGGTGTCTCTGGGTCACATGTTTAATGTTTGAACCTTCTGAGTGTGAAATAATGCTGGAGTTCTCAGATATCACAATACAAATCTTAGCTTGTATCTCTGCCCGGAATCTTGCAAAATCTGTTCTTCGACTCTCTAACATTCCTTCATCAGAAAAAAATAACAGGTAAATGTATATTTAAAGGTAAATACACATTTATGATAATGTAATAATAACACTGTAAAACAAATGCAAAAACTTCACTTTTTTCTACTTGAAGGTCAAAATATTACAATAAAAACCCACTCTAATAGACAGAGTTTATTTCCATAGCAGTTTCGATGCCCACTGGCATCCTCTTCGGGTGGATACATTCGTTTTTCTGTATCCACCCGAACAGTGGCGGTCCTAGCTTACATGACGCCCTGGGCGAACCTCACCTTCAGCGCCCCCCCCCCTGGTCGCCAACACACACACATTCGAATCCCCCCAAAATAAAGGACAGACATAACTCTTTCACAAAATAACTTTTTATTGGACTAATTGTTGGAACTTCAGAACCAAAACAAAGACTCAAATTTCTGAATTTTACAAATCCTTCATCACGTAAATAGAATAACTCACTTAAGAGAATGTAATTATGATACTATGAACAGGAAAAATACAAATTAAATTGCACAACTGCCATAAAAAACTAGAGAATCAAATTTCTAAATTGTACAAATGCTCTATCACATAAATAGAATAAGACACTTAAGAGGGGTAATTATTATGCTACACTTTGAACAAGAAACAAAATAAATTGCACCACAGCACAACTGCCATCTAAAGCCTGACTCTTCTTACCTTCCTTGATGCAAAGTCATTGATCTTTTATTATTATTTTATTTTATTTTTTATTTTTATTTATTTATTTATTTATTTATTCTTATTTTATTTTTATTTTTTTTGCAGGCGCTCATGCCGCCCCTCCACAAATGCCGCCCTGTGCGGCTGCCCATATTGCCCATATGAGGAACCGCCACTGCACCCGAAGAGGATGCCAGTGGGCATTGAAACTGTTGTGGAAATAAACTCTGTCTATTAGAGTGGGTTTTTATTATCATACTGTACAAATTTTCGGTTCAGTAAAAAAACGGGAATAACATTCGGTCATTCTTAATATTTTGAGTGTGCTGATTCCAAATCTGAAAATTGTTTTTTTCTATCACGTCATGTTTTTTGTAATGACTGCTTAAAATCTTCATACCAAAAAATAAGAATATATTGATAAACAGATAGACTTTATCATATGGAACAGTTTAATTATTGCTATACTTCAACATATATGCAAAAAATTAACATAAAACTCTCGTATTATACTGTTTTCAACTCATTATTTGTATTTATGCTGGCGTTTGTGTGATGCTTCTGGTTGGTCACGCTTTAAATTCCAGCAGAAATCAGCTAGAATAGCAGGACTCCACTTCCCTTTGTATCGGCTCTCCATTGTGGCTATATCCTGATGGAATCTCTCGCCGTGTTCGTCGCTAACAGCAGATGCGTTTTCCGGAAAGAATGAGAGATGTGAATGCAAAAAATGAATTTTCAATGACATCTTACATCCGAGACGTTGGTACGAGTTGATAAGTTGATCCACAAATGCAACATAGTTGTCGTATTTAGTCTTTCCTAGTAGACTGCTGCACACGTTTTTTAATGCATGCCAGGCTGCTAACTCAACCTCATCCATCACCGCTTCAAAGTGTTCGTCTAGCATGAGTTGGCGAATTTGAGGGCCGACGAATATGCCTTCTTTAATCTTGGCATCACTTATTTTTGGGAATTTTTCCTCTAGATATTTGAAGGCAGGCTTATCCTGTTTCAACGCCTTTGCAAATTGTTTCATCAGCCCTAGTTTTATGTGAAGTGGCTGCAAGATAAACTTTTCCTTTCGTACTAGTGGTTCATGAATAAAATTGTGAGATCGAGGTGAGGAATTGTGTCGCGGCGGCCATACTGAGTGTGTGTAGTGTTCAGACCTTGCTCGGCTGTCCCACTTGCGTAGGAAACACATGTATTTCATATAGCCAGTTTGCAATCCATTGAGAATAGCCACAACCTTCAAATCTGCGCAGATAAGCCATTCATGTTCATTGTATTTTATACAGTCCAGAATAAAAGCAACATTGTCATACGTTTCTCTCAAGACGACTGAATGAGCGATCGGAACAGAAGGCATTTTATTCCCATTGTGTAGCAGTACACCCTTAACACTGTACAGAGATGCATCAATGAACAATCTCCACTAATTCAGTTCATAGCACAAACCCAGAGCATTGAACAGACCATGTATATCAATGCAATAACAAAGATTGTTCTTCATTGTGAAATATTCCTGCAAATCCAAGGAGTGCTTTCGGAATGCTGTAATTCCTACGTCTTCCACTAGCAGATTCCATTCTTGTAGACGTGAGGCCAGCAGTTCACTTTGTTGCTTGGTAAGTATTAAATCACTGACCAAACAAATGATTGAGTTCAGGCTGCGTGATGAGATGTTCTTTCTTGGACTCGACTTGAGCTTCATAGCATTCGCCGTCTGATTCCGATTTGTCAGAGTCTGTGTTATTGGTCGGCATTTCAACTGGACGACGAGGGATGGGTATATCTGTAGAATGTTCCACAGGACGAAGATCTGGGTAAACTATAGCCTTTTTCCCTTTTCTGTTGCAACCTGTAATATGAGACAATAGACATTGTTGACTACTTAAGATAGCATAATTGTGTAATACATTATGCAGAGCAGGATATGCTAAAATGTGCTAAAAACACCAAATTTGACGTATATTCAGAAAAATAAAAGATTCAAGCCTATGATGTTCGTTATGCAGAAACAGCAATCAGTTGAATGGTCCAGCGGCTCTCTCCATACCATTGGGAAACTGAATCCCAGACCAGGACCGGTGCCTTTGAACCATGCAGATAACGAGCTTGTACATTTCACACAGCAGATATGAGGTGCCCAGTGCTTGTCCTGATCACCAACTTTGCATGCGAAGTATAATTCATAAAGCTTTTTCAGATGAGAAGTCAACTTCCTTTTATACTGTTTTAACGTTAATGTCCCACAAATATAATAAAAACTGTCTGGCGAATTTTTGCACTCTCTAGGCATTGTAGTACATCAATAAAAACCTGTAAAATAAGAAAATGATAGATCAATTTGCAATTTCACACAATATAGACATTGTCGGTGAAATATACATAATTTGATAGTTGTTATTCAATAATACTCACTTATAACACCGATTTATGATAAAATATGGCTGAGAATTTTGTTTTAAATGATTAATGAAAGAAATTTTTCATAAAATCAAAGTGGTAACAGAGCCGAACACCACCACCACAGCATATGCATGTCTAAACAAAATGTAAAAGATGTGTTCAGAGAACCAGTGGTTCTCAAAATGATACAATGAAATAGGGTCATTTTCATAAAATCGGCGGGTGATACAAATAAATGAGTGTTATTTTCGCAATCTATGCATATAATTAGCTATAAAAATGATGATCACATTTCCGGTTTTTTTTCACTGTTGTACAGTGTAATTAAACTCTTAATTATAAGACTATTTCCTTATTCGTTGGGTTAATCGAAAGTTACCAATTTTTAATTGAAACATATAAGTTACCCTTAGAGTAAAAAATAGAATGTAATTTATTTAAAGTTAAGTTAATAAATCTTCTTTCTATTTTTTTATAATATGACTATTAAAAGAAATAGTTGTTTTCCATTTAAATTGTAAAGGGTGTTCGGAAAGTCACTGTGCACTTATATTTATTTAATAGCATACAGTAGTATAACATTGCATATATGATAGAGGTTATGGATGGGACCATCAGAACTTATAAAAGGTGTTGAAAACTAAAAAAATAATAATAAAATAATAAAAAATAATATAAAAAATAAATATAAAAATATAAAAATATAAAAAAACATTAATTATATAAGTGCACAGTGACTTTCCGAACACCCTGTATTTAATATTCTTTAGTTTCTGCTGTACTAACATCGGATACATGAAATTGATACAATGAAATCTGATGCATCCGCTGGCAAGTTTATTTTTATTACCTTCTGAGAAGATAATTGCATGTTCATTAGCTTATTTACTTTTGACACTATTCAAAACTTTGATATTTGTCGGTGTCAGATCAGCACACTTAGCGTACTTGGTTTTTGCTCTCTTTCCATTCGTCTCTTTATTACATAATCACTGGGCAACACGTATTTTATTGAATGATATCTGGCACTTGATTCTAGGTAATTTGGGTGCGCTGAATACGAATTTCAACTCGGTTTGGCTCTATCAGGTCCTGATTCTTGTCGACAGCCTATGTGCCATTTTCCAGATTTTTCAAATTAGGACTAAAAAATTAAGTCATGTGTTAAATTTTTTTTTCAAGTTTCATGAATACAAGCAGTTCAAACTACAGTAAAATTACATTATAACGATAGAAATGACTTAAAATAAAAAAACAAACAGATATGAAGCTTTCACTGTGGCAAAAATTTTCTTTTGTAAGACTTTCTAGCGTATTTGCTTGTTGATGGCAGGTCTCTTTCAAGCACCAGCAGTAATCGGCCATCATGTGGGAATCCCAGCGGCCTTGGTACCGTTCCTCCATAATTTTTATATCTTGGTGGAATCTCTCCCCTTGTTCGTCACTTACATCACCTAAATTACTTGGAAATTGGTCAAGATGGCTATTCAAAAAATGCATTTTTATGCTCATATTGCAACCTAACTCTTTGTAGTCCCTTAAAAGTTTTTTTACGATTTCTTCGTAGTTATCTGCCCTATAATTGCCTAAAAAGTTTTCTATCAAGTCCACGAATGAGAACCAGCCATTTTTTTCGCGTTCATTCATGACATTAGGAAAATTGCTGTCTTTAATCATTGTTCTTATTTGTGGACCGTCGAAAATTCCCGCCTTGATTTTTTCATAACTTAAACTTGGAAATTTTGAAGTTATGTATTTGAAACACTCGCCGTTCGTATCTAAAGCTTTTACATATTGTTTAATGAGGCCTAGTTTTATATGTAGAGGAGGAAATATGATTTTATCTCTGCTCACTAAAGGTGGATTAATTACGTTTTTTCTCCGACAGTAAGTGATGTTCGTGCTGGCCAGATTTGTTTGAAATAATGTTCTTCCTTGGCTCTGCTGTCCCATAAGCAAAGGAAGCAGGGATATTTAGTATACCCTCCTTGTTGTCCTAGCAGAAAATTAACCATTTTTAAGTCAACACATATGATCCACTCGTGCTCCCTATATTTGATAAGATTTAAAACCTTTTCTATATGTTCATACTTTTCTTTTAATTTTGTTGAGTGCCCAATTGGTATCGAGCCGTATAGATTGCCATTATGCAACAACACACACTTAAGACTTCTTTTCGAACTGTCTAAAAACAGGCGCCAATCATTTGCATCGTAAGACTCAACCCCCATCTTCTTTAACAAACCAACTATGTCGCAGCAATATACTAAACTATCCTCTGTTCTAAAATATTTAACAAGTTCTTCTTCTCTTTTTCTGTAAAATGAAATGTATGTGTTTGAAGTAAGCAAGTTTTTCTCTTTAAGTCTTGAAGCTAAAATTTCCGCAGCCTTTTTTGGCAAATTTAGATCCCTTACAAGATCATTCAACTCGGCCTGGTTAAACTTTTGCGGATCGTTTTGACTTTCAAATACGCTGGGGTCAAAATCGGTGTCTGACTCCTCAAGGTGCATAACAATATTTTCAGGAACATCTTCAACTAATTCTTGAGTTGGCAGACCCTTAAATTTTGGAATGGGGATCTCATTTGAATGTAGCGCAGGTCGTATCGCGGTGTCGAAATTTGGGTACTCGATACAATGTTTATTTTTCTTAGTGAAGCCCGAAGTCTTGACAAAGCAAAGGTAGCAATCGGTCTCGTGGTTAGTAGGCTCTCGCCACACCTGATATGGAAAAAAAATTGTAAAGCGTTAACAAAAGCGACGAGAGACTTGTTTTTATGAATTTTATCAAAAGTTATCACCCAAACATTTAACATTTCTATGTGTTTCAACCTTATGCAATATTTGAGATTCTTATAAACATTTTCTGTAAATTTTTGTTTATGTACCTAAGTTACAATTACATTTAGGTAAGTTACAGTATACTAGTGATTAAATTACGTAGTTTTATGAAATCATAAACTTACCATCGGAACTCCAAAAGGTATTTTTGAATCCGAACCCTTCGTCCAATGTCGCAGTCTTTCAATGCATATAGTGCAGGCTTTATGTGGAGCCCACGATTTATCTTGGTCCCCCAGTTTTATGCCAAAATAAGCTAAGTAAGCTCTTTTTACGAAGTCAGTTATATTTGCTCGTTGATGTGGAAGTGTAAAATTTCCACATATATAACAGAAGGAATCAGGGTTGTTTTTGCATTTGAACTTTCTAGTGCTTGATGACATATTGCTTGATTATTCTGCCAATTTGTAAAGGTATTTAAAGCCCTTAATTCATATAAATTTAAGAAAATCTGAAATATAAACACAAAAATTAGTTTAAATAGGTACTTATTATGAAATAGGTACTTACAATCTATGAAATTAAACTAGAAACACGGATGAGTAGGTACAATATAAATTACGTCTAATTAAATCAACTATATTAAATCACGATGACAAAATTACTCACTAAATCATATGCCAATTCAAAATTATGTTAATGCCCAAACTTAATTAACTAACTCAACTGACTGACTGACTGACTGACTGATTGAATTGACTGATTAACTCTGGAAACGAGTCGCTTTTATATATTTTAGTTGTCCCTCTAGAATACTCTACAGGAACAGGAACGCTCGAGAAAATTTTAGAATTCTATGATATTTTTAGCTTAATTTACTAATATTAAAATGGGTTAAAAATGACAAAATTAAAAATATTTTTAGGGTGTTACATATAAAAATATACATAATACAACAATACCATAACAATAGGTACAAATACCTAGATAAAAACCTAGTTGCATAATGTGTAACTGCAAAAAGACTTAGCGAGTATTGAGAAAAAAACCTTTTTATGAATACGACGAAAGAGGAGGGGTGTTGAGCAAAATCAGGACCTGATAGAGCAAAACCGAGTAAAAATTCGTGCTCAGCGCACCCAAATTACCTAGAACTAACTGTCAAATCTAATTCAATAGACAAAAAGTTGAAATTTGTTCCCCAGTGTAATAGATACGTCGTTTCTGGACTACATTTACCTGTGTATATATATATATGCAAAAACCTGAAGCGTGAGAATGTTGTTCTCATGCATACGCAAATAAATCTCTTCATTTTACGTGAACACTGTAAACGATATCGTGCGGCCAGAAGGGTTAGAGCCATGGTTAAGACCCTGCGGTTTTGGTATGCGGGTTCAACCTAAGCGTGCGGGCGTAGGCGAGACACGGCGTTGCGGGATACCTACGGGCGTACGGCAGGTATGCCTGCGGGGCTATGAAACAGTTTCACCAGATGCTATAACAGCCTTAAATATACCTCTTAAAGGTTCATGAAACTTTCCTTTCCTGCTGAACCCAGCCTACTCTTAGGTTAGGTTAGGCTAAGTTAACCTAACCCAACCTCTACCCTTGCCTCAAATACATCTCATCAGCGAAGGTGTGTTTTTTATAAATTCTTCAAATATCTCTCATAAAAGGCCGTGAAGATTGCAAAATGTAAATCATAATTGGACGTGAGAAACTCAAGGGGAAATTCTCAATACATCTATTTGTGTTTCCCTTTTTGTAAACATACTACTCGCTCAGTCACTGGCTTGCTAAAAACAATTAGTGTGCATCTTACTTTGTAGACACTGCATTGTGCAGGTACCTTATGCATTCAATTTAATGTTAAACTGCAGAACAGAAAACAAATGAGTCATGCAAAAACGTAAATCTTTGGATCTTGGGAGTCATAACCCATCATTTACTTCATTTCTCATATAATACAACAACCCACAAGATCCGGTTTTTCTTATGTAAAATTTAAATCTGAATCTATTTTCTCCTATGATATTTCTTGTGCAAATTGATATTAATGGAGATATAAGCAAATTTTGGATCGATAAAATCGATTGAAATGGTAATTATTCGTTTTACTCCTGCGGGACGATTTTGATATGAGAATAGGTTTTTCTGGTGTATTTTGGTGTTTTTATTCAAATCTGACCTTCATTTCTTGTGCAAATGAATTATTGAATGCCCGGTTAGGTCAACTGTATGCCCTTGCTTTATGGTTAAGTTGTCATGATATTTTCGTTAGTTTTAATGAAAATATCATGACTTAATTGCTTATATCTCCTTTAATATCAATTTGCACAAGAAATATCATAGAAGAAAATAGATTCAGATATAAATTCTACATAAGAAAAACCGGATCTTGTGGATTGTTGTATTATATGAAAACTGAAGTAAATGATGAGTTATAACCCACAAGATCCAAATCTTTTTTGTATGCATAATAATAAACCTTAAAATAACAGAACGAGAAAAACAAAAGACATTTAGCGTTAAAAATTCAAAGTTAAAAAAGTATTAAATATTTAGAGGTAGCTTTTAACATGCACAGTTGCACTCATTATTCGTAGGACACTCTTGACAACAGATAGCGACACCTGGCATATATATGTTGTGTGTACTACAAACGGATGTAACATTTTATGAATGAATCTGGGGTTTAGCACTGATTGGTTGACTCATTGGCAAATGTCTTTAGAACATAATTATTTTCATTCATCGCTCTGGTTTACATGTTACTATGGAAACATGAATGAATAATTAAATATAAATTCAAGAAAGGGATATGAGGGGTCTCGCGTCTTAAGGTACCTAAGCGCCAAAATTAAAATTCGTCAGAAATTGCCTCCAAAGTTCAACAATATTCTGACAATAGTATCTCTGTTATTAATTGAGCTAGAACGTTCATGTTTGGCTAAATTAGAGTTCTAAGTATGCTAATGAAGATGTTGATGAGTTTTTGGAATAGATTTTCATATTTTATATTTTATATATATATATTTTTTAATTTTGTTATTTTCTTATTATGCCGAACTTTGGGTGAACTTTTGGCTGGCGATACAGGTGAAAAAAGTAGTTCGCTTCATAAGGTTTTCAACCATACTTCTAGTGTCGTAAGGCCATTATAACCAAAACCACGCGATAGAGGAAGGGTGAAAATAGTGATATCCATGAGAAACGCGTTTTCGCCTGTCGTGGCGCTTAGGTACCTTAAGACGCGCGACCCCTCATATATATATATATTAACAACGAAGTGAATAAAAAATGGTCTTGTAAAAACTGAAAATAAACCTTCGGACATGATCAAAGTGTTCATGGTATTGGCAAGCCTGTCATCCTGAACGAACAGACCCGTCGGTAGCCATTATTGCGGCCTGAGCAAATTCTAAAGTGATTTATTTATTTATTTACATATAATATTGAACATAGATTCAGAGATTATTTTGTGTTATAACAAAGACAGAGCAAAAACCTGATATATATAAACACATATATATAGGCGGTTTATGAATAAAAAAACAATGTTTTGATGCATATTAAATTTTAATAACATTATAACATTACCAGATCTTCCAATTGGCAAATGGATGACAGCTGAATGGATACAACAGGTATGGCATTGTTATAGCGGGAGCAAATGCTAGAGGTGTAGCCAATTTCCCGACAAGACAGCCAAGAGTAACAATTATAGTGCTTTGTGCTCTATTTGTAAAAACGCATGATAATGCAGCCTAGTTTACTGTACCTGAGGATGTTCCTCTAAGCAACTTTCATTATACAGTATTTGTTTATAAACGTTTAAGTAATTTTATCGTTAACTATACTGTACAACTCACCGCAGTGATTAGCTTGACAAATTCAAATAATAAGCTAAACATTTCCCTATTAACTTTGAAGTGGACTGAAATGTAGCTTTGACTCACTTCTTTTTTGTATATTTGTACACTTATTTAAATCGAAAAGAAACTGCAACAGTAAACAAGTACAGACATTTTTTTTTTATTATTTTTAATGCTAATCCTTAATTTCATCGGTTCTCCTTCGATTCTAACTTTAAATTAAAGTTTGCGATTTGCATGTTAATGGCATTTTTCGTCACTTTTATTCCGTTTGGCTCTATCGCTTTTTTCTCTACGTTCGAAAACAAATTTAAGATTATTTAGTCTTTCGTTGGTGCTCATATAGAAAGTACAGTGTATATATATATATATATATATATATATATATATATATATATATATATATATATATATATATATATATATATACTGTATATATATATACCTTACCTTACCTTACAACCTTACAAAGGTTCCACGTGATGATTTCTCATTTCGCGAAGGTCAAGCGTGTCGTCCCTCCTCTCGAGTTGGCCTGGTGAAGTAGTGAGTTGGATTCTTGCGCTCTCCACCTCACATAGCCAGGTACGCCCGGCTCATCGGGGATTGTTCTGAGCCAGGCGTCAAGTCTTCTTTTGAAGATTTCCACTGCAACTCCCTTCGTGTTTCTTAGGTCTTTGGGCAGCTGATCAAATAGTTTTGGTCCTCTCACTACAAAACTATTTTCTTTCAGGGTTAAGGATGTTCCCTGTCTCGCCTTCAATTTGGGAATACGACACAGTCTACCGTTTCTACCTTCCACCGTTGTTTGGGGAGTTATAGGATTCAGAGTAAGATTAGGGACTAGTTTCTCCATTATTTTCCAAGTGTAAATAATGGTGTATCTCTCTCTTCTCCTTTCCAGTGAATATAGGTTTAGTTCTCGTAACCTTTCCCAGTAATTTAGTTCTTTGCACCCATTGATCTTGGCTCTGAAACTTCTTTGAATCCCCTCCATATATATATATATATATATATATATATATAGTCCATCTTCACACAATGCATTATTAAACTTAATGTTATACGCGATGGGAAAACAAAAATAGAGCCGGCCAACATTTCGTCATAATCTCGAAGACAGAAAATATATCAAGGTTTGGATAGTAATAATAATCATTGAGGAGGGCCAGAAACTGCTCAGACAGACGGATGCTACACATTGTGATGACTCCTCGGTTATTATTACCAGCACCATCGGAAGTCGAACCTCTGACCTCAGTTTCTTTACCTCGCTTACAAAGAAATGAAGTTACCCAATTACACGGGTTCTGGCCAAAGATTTGGGTATACTCTATATAGGTATGAAGTAGATGGGGAAATAGGAATTAGGTACCTCAGGTCGAAGTATGCCTCTACCGATTTTTTTATTCTCTAACTATTCGCTAACGCTTCAAAGGAAGCGCCAACATTTACAGTTTAAAGGCTCTCCAGTCAAAGAATCCACTAAAATTTCTCTGATTATTTGGAAGAGTATGTCGCACTGCTTTCACTTAATGCAGTAATATGTGCCTCCCAAAAAGGAAACTCATTCCTTCAATATGCCCGAATATTCCTGTAGGGAAAATTCATAGAATTACAACGGAAAAGAAACGGAAATTTTAGTAAAAGTGAACATCAAAGGATAATTCTATTATCAACACACTTCCGGCAGTACAACAGTTTATAACTCAACAAATTAATGCAGACACAGAAAATGTTAAAATCCCCAGACAAACAATTTAAAGTGAAAATTACAGTCACCGAATGACAAATGACCTTGGTCCACCTTTTCAAACGAAAATGGTCTAAGATTTTTTCCAACTACAGTGTAAACAAAGATGAAACAGAGGGTCGGTACGAAAGTAAAGCCTCTTATTTTTCAGTTCGTAACCAAAACGTTGTATAAAAGCTACGCGAGATCACAATGAAAGGTTTATCTCTCTCGCCTATTTTAAGTTGAGCGGGGCTGTGATCGGTCACTTGACAACAACACACCACGCTTTCAAAATGGCAGCCTCGCTTGAGGTGCGTACGAAGCAGAGAACAATTATTGAATTTCTTATTGCGGAAGAGGTTCCTCCGATGGATATTCATAGATGTTTAAAGAATGTGTAGGTACCTCTACCGTTGATGCGAGCCCCGTTAGACGTTAGACAAAGCGTTTGAAGAGCGGGGAAAGACATCAGCAAAGAAGTACAGAAAGGAGCCTTCTGCGGGTAAAGTCATGGCATCTGTGTTTTGGGACGTAGAGGGGATCCTGATTGTGGACTTTATGCCAAAGAGTGCCACGATTAACTCGGAGCGGTGCATCGAGATATTAATGAAACTGAAACGCCGCATACGAAGAGCTCGTCCTAACGAGACATGAAGGAGGTACTTCCCCTTCATGACAACGCCTGGCCTCACACCACCTGTGCACACGGGAGGCGATCGCGGTCTTGGGATGGGCTGTCCTCCCTCATCCTACTTATAGTCCGGATCTTGCACCTTCAGATTACCATCTCTTTGGCCCGCTAAAGGATGGATTACGTGGGCATCACTTTCAGGATGACAATGACGTAATGAAGAAGGTTTGTGACTGATTCCGATGTTGTAACAAGGAGTTTTACAACGCCGGTATACAGCGCCTGGTTCAACGGTGGCAAAAGTGCATTGCAGCTGATGGAGACTATGTGGAAAAATAACTTTATATTTGCCACGTATGTATGCATATTCCTGTAATTTTCATTGTAATTGGAACTATATTTAGCGAGAAATAAAATAAGAAGCATTACTTTCGTAAAGCCCTGTGTACTTCAGGTAACGAGTAACCTGAAACCTGCATGCTACTTCTGAGTAACGATGTGCCATTATTGTACTGAATTTCATACCACAACTGCGAAAAATGAAAAAGTATATTTTAACTCTTTTGAACATGCTGTAGCTGTGAGAAGTACAGTATATTGCAATTCACACAATACAGTAATTGAAATATCCAGAGAGTGGAGGTCGAAAACAGGTAAAAAAGATGTTATGCCATTTATATTTAAAATTTTGTACCCGAAACTAAAAAACACCAAAGGTTCGTTCATAGCACAAGGAGCCGATATTTATACAAAGGACAAAAAACAACAACAACAGACTGTCTCTTTAAGAAGGAGGGTTAAAAGAAAGAAGAAAATTTAAGGGAGGAAAAAAATTTAAAGAAAAATGAAAGTTTCAAAGCAAAGCAGAGAAAAGAGGTTGAGAGGTAGAAAAGAATTTAAAGATGAAGTGAAAATTTTAAAGTACAGAGGAAGGAATCAAAGTGAAAATTCTACATTTCTTTGCGCTAAAATATACTTCCAACTGGAGGTTTAAGACAAGATAAGCGTCTACTGTAGTTTCTTTTTAAAGGATTCGATCGAATTATTTTGAACTACATTGACTGGCAATCCATTTCACAAATTAACTATACGATTGAGGAAAAAATGTTTAGCTTCGTTAGAATTAAAATATTTACCCACTAATTTGGAACCATTACCGCGAGTTCTGTCTGCAATTCTGAAGGTGAAATTTTGGCGTCGACATTATCAAACCCTTTCATTTTAAACGCTTGGATTACATTTCCTCGAATTCGCCTTTCTACAAGAGAGAATAAATTTAACGTTGTAAACGGCCAGACTATGATTTATTTTTAAGTCGAGGAATTATCTTAGCAGCCCATCGCTACGCTCTCTCCATTCTGTCTATATCCTTTCGTAAATATGGGGACCAGAATTGAACGCAATATTCCAGGTGGAAGAGTGCTTAGGAATTATATAATGTTAGCATTGTTTTCTCCGACTTAAATTCAAATGATCTACCAAGAAATTCTGAGATTCTATTTGTTTTTCTGACAGCTTCCATGCATTGTTTCTCGGTTTAAGAGTGTCGGCAACAATAATAACTAAATCTTTCTCTTCGGTAACACTAGTTAGTATCTTGTCCCGCATAAAATACTTTTCTTTAACATTGTTTCTACCGATATGGAACGTTTTACATCTATTTACATTAAAGTTCATTTGCCAAATTTCCGCCCACTCGAGTACTTTATTAATGTCTTCTGGAATCTGCAAACGTTATGCCACTGATTTTGTTCGAGCCCCAAGTTTGATATCAGTTTGGTGTTTCGATTCCATGAGATTTGAGAACAGCGAAGAAAGGAATTTGGTCCGTCTCTACACATATTACTAAGGAAACATAAATGAATAATTAAATATAAATTCAAGAACGGGATATATATTAACACGGAGAATGTCAATGACGTGAATAAAACAATGTTCTTGTATTATTCTATAAATAAAAACCATAATACGTGACGACAGTGTTCATTATATCGGCATTTAATTTCGGCAAGCCTGTAATCCTCTATTTAAATGACATTTCAATGAATAAACACTGCAACACTTAACATGCAATGCAACAACACTGTTAAACATTGTCAGCATGTTCAATTTACCATCTCCCAGATAAAACATATTGGTTGAATACAACTTAACACGTAAATGGTAGCTATCAGCTTAAAAGGAAACCAATATATACCTGAGTTTTCTATACAGGGTGTTTCTAAAGTAACCATCTATTTTGGTGAAATAGGGGAATTTTAAACAATTGTTATATTGGCATAATGGTATGTGCATTGTTATACAAAATTCATGTATTTATAATATTTCAATTGCTTTACACGATTTTTTGTTAATTATTTTATTTTATTTTCAGACCCATATCATTGATGATGAATGTGCAAGAACGGGTTTATGTAGTAACATGCAGGATAAAAGGCATGAAGTGCAATGAAATTAGAGAAAAGTTTGAGAGAAGGTTTCGTAAAACAGGCCCTAGAGACCAGACTATTCGCGAATTAGTAAACAAATTTATGAGGACTGGATCTGTGCATGACGAGCGTAGATCTGGACGGCCAAGAAGATCTCACGAAAGAATCGAATCTGTTCAAGAAGCATTCGAAGAGGATCCACAATTATCGATTCGGAGGGCATCCCACAGATTAGAAATTCCACAAACAACGGTTTACAGAATTCTACGTTATGATTTAAAGAAAAAGCCATACCACATTCAAGTGTTCCACAACTTACAAGAAGAAGATTATCCATGAAGAGCAACAATGTGTGCCGAGCTTATTAATCAAATTCAAAGTGCGAATCTGAATTTATTTTGAAATAGCATATTTTGTTTAAATATATATATATATTATATATATATATATTTTCATGTTTTAAAGGTGTTTTTTTTATAATTCATATTATTTCGCAAAATAGATGGTTACTTTAGAAACACCCTGTATTATGGTTTTACCTAAACCGTTGTTAGAATTGCCAACTGAACGATAGATGAGCGAAAATATCCACTAGCCCATACGTTATTGTTTCCTACCGGGGTTCAGCGAAAAAACATTAAGGGTTTTCATATGTTTTGTAATAAATATTTAACATAACATACTGAAGCCCAGTAGTTCAGAATATATAGACGGAACTAAGTTAGAATGGAAATAAAGGGGTATTTTGTAAAAAGCAGAGAATAATGTATTATATTTGTTCGTAACGATATGTAATTGGTTTATGACATACTGTAGTTTTCCATCATTTTGCTTACAAAACGAAGGGGAATAAAATGGAACGAGAAAAGCTGGAATTCCACAATATCTTGCATGTTCCTTACAGGGTTCCTCGATCTAGAAAAGGTTGAAAAACACTGCCACAGATATATGCTAGACTTTCTAAGTATGTGATGGTCTGTGTAGCACAAGGGGTCCCAAAGTGGGGTAATTTTGACATTTCCCGGGGCTAAAAAGAAATTCCTGAAAATTGTTTTTTTAGTGTTTGTTTTGTGAAAAAATTGTTTTTTCGAGTTAGACCGTTGTACTGTTTAGTCTTGGTCGCAGTATTACAAAAGACGAACGGCTACACCACGAGGAGAATTCTAGAGACTTTCCGAGACTGACATGGTGTGTTAATTAGTAGCTCGTTGGCTACAGAAAAGCTAGAAATTTAATTTCTGCCTACAGAACCTAGTTTAATATAGATATGTCAAATCCACAATCAACATCCTTATACATTAAATGAATTAGTTCATATTTAATACGCAGCCATGCTTTCTAAAAAAGAGGTCATTCACTTATTACGCCCTGAAAAGCAGTGACTCACCTGAACTGAAAGCAGAATTCCTGAAAATGCGGCAAGATCTTATTCTGAAGTTTTAGTTTGCAGAGAAAAAAATTCGAGACACTTTGGACAAAAGTGGATGGGGGAGTATCTTTTGCTTGCTGAAGAGGCAAAGAAAGTGCTGGTGCCTTTTGCGACAAGTTATCGTGTAGGGCAGGCTTTTCAGCAATGATGGTCATAAAGAAGAAACTGCGAAATTGGCTGCACATTGAAGGCGATTTACGCTGCGCCTTGAGCGAAACTGAACCCAGAATTCAGGCGTTAGTTCAGCAGAAACAGTTGCATCCCCAATTCTCACGGCACGGATCGTCACACGCTGGTTCTCTCAGCAAAGAAATATCGACCTTCTGGATTGGCGAAGTAAGTGTTTTGATATGAATCCCATCGAAAATATATGGGCCAATATTGTAAATGTGTGGGAACCAGCGGAGGAACGAACAACGGACCAGCTTTTACAACACACATCTAGTGAGTGGGAGGTGCTGAGGAAGAATCAACAGTTGGTATATAATTGTAGAGACCGACCGGGAATTCCTTTCCTTGCCGTTCGCAAACATCTGTGAATCTCCAGAGAGCAATAAAAACACACATGGATTTAAGGAGAGAGAAGTAAATTGTGCTGGGATTTTCCCAAAAATGCTCGCGGAAAACTAACCGTTTTCCGAGCCTATATAAGTCCGAGTTCATTGAAAATCGCTATCACTCTGCTCGTTGCTCCTTCTCGTGAATCTCCACTTTCACGTAGCGCCGTTCGATCTCAGCTAGCCTCAGTCCTTCAAGCAACAGTTCACCAATACCGAAGTGAATCACCACTTGAGATGACCTACAATTTCATCCCGCCGTCAGCAACCATCACTCTACCTGCGTCATCCTTCTGGCCCCGTCTTCACTTATCCTTCCCCACAAATCGTTCGGCGCCCTTTCAACAAGTCTATCAACGGGCCTTAACATATTCTCCTGCCGGTAGGTCTGTACGTCCTCAAACCATCTCCGTCGAAACGCAGTACGGTCAACCTTCACGTAGGCTTTTTCAGCCTTCAGAGTTATCTCCGTCGAAATGACATGTCGGTAAGTCTCTTGTTGGCCTTCACTCGGCCTATGTTTTATTACTTCGTGCTAAATTATTCGGGATTCAAATCTGAAAAGTCCACAAACTATGCCTAATCGAGTAGGCCCAAAAGTGTACCAGCAACCGGCAAACCAACTTTCCAATTACGCCTACACTAGACCTGTTCAATTATAATTAAAATATTTTTAACTGGCATAAATTTAGGAACTAAAACATCGCCTTACCTTATTTATTTATACATGAACTCCAATCTTCTTGGTTTTAATGCAAATTCTTCAATTACTTTGTCGTGCAACATTTTATTCTTCTCTAGCGATAATGCAATTTCTTTCTCTTGGCAGTTCTGGATCACATGAAGATCAGGGCCACCAGCCTTCTTCAGTTAGCCTTATAAGGTCTTATAAGGCTAACTAACGAAAATATCACGACCTAACCTAACCAATCGTTAGGTCAACTGTACGCCTTGACGATTGGTTAGGTTAGGTCGTGATATTTTCGTTAGTTAGCCTTATAAAGCTAACTAAAGAAGGCTGGGGGCCTGATCTTCAGGTGATCCGCAATTCTTGCTAAACTAGACAGCCTTTCCTCTGACATGGTATTCCGTAGGTACGTCTTTATTCTGTTGAGCGTTGAAAAACTTCTTTCCGTTGATACACTGGTTATAGGGATTGTCAAAAGGAGCCAAATTAATTTGATCGTTTCAGATAAGGCTGTTGTAAGTCCAAGGTCAAGACAGCTTTAAAATTTCGATTCACTTTAACATATTGCTTCCCAAAGCATTTGGGAAGCAATATGTTAAAGTGATCCCTCCTGGGGAGCAATATGTTAGTGATTAACACTGGGAAGCAATATGTTAAAAAGAGAAAGGTTGGTTGGTTAGAAAGAGGTTGGTAATCTAGGCTGGGGGAAAGACCTTCAGGTGGATCCTATGTGTGTATATATATATATATATATATGCCCGGTTAGGTTAATTGAATGCCCGGTTAAGTCAACTGAATGCCCGGTTAGGTTAAGTGAATGCCCGGCTAGGTCAACTGTACGCCCTTGATGAATGGTTAAGTCGTGATATTTTCGTTAGTTTACTGTCAAAACTAACGAGAATATCACGACTTAACCTAACCAATCGTCAAGGACGTACAGTTGACCTAACCGGGCATATATAATATATATATATATATATATATATATATATTAGGGTGGTCCAAAATTCTTGTTTCAAAATTCTTTGAATTCATATTAAAAAATTTCTTTAGTTTATCGCAGTCCCACTCCATATTCAACTATAATGGAGTATTAACCACTCAGAGGTGGGGGTTTCATGGGTGCCCATCTCCCACTCATTGTTGCTGCGTTCGCAGTTCCTGCTTCAAGTTTGATTTTTTCACACTAGGAAACTGCAGGCGATGTTGCTGCACTACTTGCAGGAGAAACTGCTTTTGACTTTCATTCTGTTAGATGTGCAGGGCCGGCTCAAGGTACCGGCAACTCGGGCAGTTGCCCTGGGCGCCACGTACTAAGGGGCGCCACGTCATGTGTTTGGGATCTTCCAAATACAAAGCGAAAAATCTAAAAATAAATAAATAAAATAAAATTAAATAAAAGTCAAATGTGAAAATTTCCTAATGTGGAGTAAAATTTTCAGGGATTATAACATTATATTAGCCAATAGCTTAAATTCTTTAGCAATTCTGTCAATAGAAAGATGACTTTGTCAGAAATATAAATACGAAAAAATTTGCAAATCTAAAGTCGAGGAAAAAATATTTTAGTTAGGATAATGTACGAATTTGAATGTCTGTTGTTGCGTTTGATTTTTTTTCATTTATCTGTAATAAATTCTTTATTCTTATATTTGTAATTTTTTTAGCATTATGAAAAAATTCTTAAAATGGTAAAAAGTTTTAAGGGTGCTGAAATTCAATTTGCCCGGGGCGCTGACAAACCTCGAGCCGGCCCTGTAGATGTGCATTGAAATTTTTTATTAATGCTATTCCTCTTTTGGAGTTATCATTTGTTTCCATTATTGACTTGACATACTCAAGGGCCATTTGATAATCTTGTCTGTTCTTCTAGTTTGTTGGATCATCCTCAAGAAAGGCTATTGGGAGTCCGAGCTTAGTGAAAAATAGTCGAGACGAACTAGTAACAAAGCTGGCTACTGTCTTGTTTTGAATATCGTTGGCAGAAAGATTCAAATTTATTCTTTTGGGCGGATGTTTAGATCCCCTTATGTCGAGTGCCTTTACCATGTCTCTTTTAACATCAATGGAAATATCTTCATCAAAGAATGAAAGTGAAATAAGAAATTCACTTAGGTACCAAGGATGGCGAGAAAGTGCTTGAGTTGCTGCAGAAGCAATGCTTTTGTCTTCGTATACTAGCAGCAGTTTTAGTATCGAAAGATCATTGACAGGGGCAGAAGCAGCGATAAGTGCAGAAAACCATGCAGGAACATAGTGACTAATGGCAAATTGTGCAAAACGGTTTATTCCACTTTGTTCTTTTGGAGTCATTTTAAACTGCGAGCAGAAAAGATTCATTTTTATTGCATAGATTATGCGAGACATCCACCTGGAACGATGCAAAGCACCTGGCTTTAGAAATTTGACTCTACGTGGTGGTACATCTCGTAGATAGATGATTGTAAGTTCCAGGACCTCTCTGGAATCATCTCGGATTTGTGTGGAGGTTAGATGTTTCTTACAAATAACAAGCAGTTCATCACGTCCTGGAGTATCAGGAAAGGTTTCAAAATTTTCTTTATTGATGGAGTTCCAGGCAGACTTAAAGCGTTTGAATATCGGAATAGCGGAACAAAGACATCTCAAAAACATTGGATGCAATAAGTTCAATTATATGGTGCCGGCATGCAATATTCAGTAAGTCTTCTCCAAGCTTTTGTTCTATTTGTGCAGTAGCTCCCTTTTTAGAACCCGTGTTCGTGGCAGTTGTGTCAAAGCACATACCTTTAATGCGATCAATTAAGTTCCAGTCCTTTAAACATTCGACAACAGCTGTTGCAATGTCTACTCCTGTGCCAGACTCGAGTTTGGGTACTGCAAGCAACTTTGATTTGCCTCCTCCTGACACCAACACTGCTACTCTTTCAACTTTTTCATTTCCAGTTAAATCGATTAGCATTTTTCCATCCCAATGCACCATTAAAGAACATTCAGGATTAAAGGATTCTTTTAAATCTTTTGCGATTTTCTCACGTACATCCATTCTCTTTCGACGAACTGTACTTCTGCTTATGGACAAGTCATCAAGATCATGATCTAATGCAGAGGCAAGCAGCCGATAGCACATATACGCCCTGTCTATCAGAAATATTCGATCTATCCAGTGCAACTGCAACGTGTCGTGTTACAAGTTCCTTCTTACTTGGTTTGCTAGGAACCTTCTTGCTTGCATTATTTTTTGATGCCGTGTTAGTTTTACACAACATTGTTTCATCTTCACTACTCATGCTCATTGTTTCATTTTCACTACTCATGCTACTTGAAGTCAATTTGGCAGACATTGTTTCTTCCTCCTTTCTCTTACTTTCCCTACGTGCTAACCATTCTTTAGCTGACTCTCTCTTCCTTTTACGATCTTCTTTCTCTGATAATGCTTTGTCAACGTTAGCCATATATCCTTTTCTTCCTTCTGTTTTTGAGCTTGGAGGAATTCTCTGTCTTCTTTAATCTTGATCATCTCGTGCGCTTTTTGGTGAGCATATCAGAGATCGTTTAAACTGTCCTGAAACAATCTCTCTTTCTCACGCTGAGTTTCGGAGCACGGAATGTTAATTTTTGGAGCGTTCCATATTCCGTATACACTTTTTCAATCATTGGTATAACATTATAATCAGCTCTTGTTGGAATTCTAGCTCGTTCCCAAAATTCAACTACCTCTATGTAAACTGCTTTAGAAGCTTCTCTTAGAGTTTTCTTTTCCTTAAGTAAATAAAAAAGACGACGGAGCATATCACCTTTGGAAGGAAGTTTTCTCCCGCATATCATTTCAATTGGTTGTCCAATGAGCCATATTTCGGTATTTCTGCGAGTTTTCATTGAGGAACTTGCCATTTCTAATATGATTATTCACTATTGCAACACTGCAAATGAACTGCAATACACTGCAAACAATACATGCAAATAACTGCAAACAATACACTGCAAACGACAGGTTGGCAAAAGACTGAGGCTCGTGAATAAAAAATACGATTGTTATAGGAACGCCCTTTCAACACGTTTAAACAAGATGAGCACTTAACGGGAAAAGTGACGATATCTATTTTCATGGAAAAACGTGAATACAAGTATCAACAGAACAGATGCGATTCTTGCCTCAACGTGCTCAGTACCGCTCATACAAGATGTGCTTCGGAATATTTAACCACAATAAGCATACAAAAATCTATATTATGCAAAAAAATGATATATATCGAAATATTTCTCGTAAAGAGAGAATAAATCTATGTTATGGGGAAGAAGCAAAAAAGGTTTTTAAAAACATCTAAATTCAAATGCGATGGGGCACCACTTAGAATTTTTTGATCTTATTCAAATTTTATATTTAGAGTTTTTTCAACATAGGTAACAATTTTAGGGGGTAAGACCTACGAATTTTCAACATTTATTTTTTTGGACCACCCTAAATTATATATATATATATATATATATATATATATATATATATATATATATGAAAAATTATTTCACGAAAGTGACACGTGAAAAATATTTATGATGAATAAAACCACGAAGGGAAAAGAAACACAAAGGGGTGCTCAAGCGCTTTCGTCTAATGACATCCTCAGGAACATGAAAGCGCTTGAGCACCCCTTTGTGTTTCTTTTCCCTTCGTGGTTTTATTCATCATATATATATATATATGATACACACAGACAGTGCATGGAACAAGGAACTCTTCTGGGATAATTAAATCCACTATAGTCCGAATAAGTAATGGTAAATGACAAATACCATAGTTTTTCTTTTTCATGATGCTAGCCCGACGTGGGCAACGGGTCACTCGCAAAGAGGTCCCATAAATATAGCTTCCCTCACCAGCTATCTGCAAAGCAGACAGGATCCAGCTTTGGGACATGGATCTAGGGTTTAAAGCACCTAGCCATGCTACATTTAGAACCTCAATATAAGCAAAAGACTCGCTGCCTTCACGTCAGATTGAATGCATCAAAGAAAAAGAAAAAGGGGTAACTATTATATTTTTAGCCAAAAACCAAAACTTAAACCTCAACTGGCAGAATTGAGCGTCCACTTTTCAAGGCACATAATATGTCCGTTTCAAGATGGGAATGAACTCAGAATGGTCCCCTGAGTTCCATGCACTGCACTGTCTGTGTGTATCATAAAAAACTCAGGGGACCATTCTGAGTTCATTCCCATATATATATATATATATATATATATATATATATTATATATATATATATAATTATACAATTATATTTAATTTTAAATGATTTTAAATACCTAAAAATCGTGAAACTGGAGTTCATACCCAGACTATTGAATCTTACTGGAACAAACATAAATACCATATAAAGAAAATGAAAAGAATGCAAAAAGGAGCTCTCAACTCGTACTTGTGGCAAATGATGTGACGTGACCGATTCTTCCGAAATCCATTTTTTACTTTGTGTGACCATATAGCGCAACAATTCTAATAAATTTACTTTCAATCTAATATTTTAACATGTTATGATTTACTTTTTATGCCTTTACTTTATTAAAGCGAACATTTTTTATCGTACTCCTTATCCTAAATATTGGGAAGCAATATGTTAAAGTGATTAACACTGGGAAGCAATATGTTAAAGTGATATACACTGGGAAGCAGGGCCGCCGCTTCCATTAGGCGAGGTTAGTAAATGCTAAGGGCGCCAAAGATCTGGGGGGCGCCAGCGCCTCCCGCCCTGTGCACGTCTGATAGTATTATGTAAGAACAACATGAAAAAAATAATGAAGGAATGAGAAGCATAGACAAATGATGAAAGGTTGTACGACGTATGTACACCAGTTTAGCTTGACTGATATTTACATAATTAACTTATTCATCTTATTGGGTCATTATAGAACTTTCGCTATCACGACCTTTAACCCTTTAGGGACGGGAGTCGTAAATAAGCGATTTAAAAATGTTGCGCGCACAGACGGGAGTCGTCAATAAGCGACTCGGCTTATTTACGGCTTAATATGAGTTCCGGGAGTCGTCAATAAGCGAATAACTGTTTTTATGTGACATATGCCTTCTTGCTTGGAAAAAACAGTAGATATGTCCTTTTTGCACGCATATTTTAGCACTTTTGAGCGTTCTGATTTGTTACTACATATGCCTCGCTTTACTCGCTGTTTTGATTGGTCATGACACTTTCTTGAACTGTGAAATGATTTTATAATTTTATAATAAATGTATGTATTAGCAAATTAAAATAGATCAGTGTAAGGCAAATAGTTTCTTCAATATGGTACCTTGATTACTTTGTGGGCAAACCCAATCGTGAAGTGGGAGGCGGGTGGGGGCGCCAGCTGCAGTCCTGCTAAGGGCGCCAAATAGGCTGGCGCCGGACCTGCTGGGAAGCAATATGTTAAAATGATCCAAAATTTCTTTTGCATGTTGGCATTGACAGAAATCGGAGTCCTCATAGATGTATTTTAATTCTGACGTTAAAGCTTTTACGTCAAATATATTACTGTACTTATATTCACGTGCTTCTATCAAGTTTTTGGGGAAATTTTCTTTATATACTGCAAACATTAATGAATTCAACAGCTCAAAAAATGAGAACTCCCGCATACATTCAAATCGTTCCTTCAAGGCTGTTACAGAAGTATTCAGAATGCTAAAGTAAATTTCTTAAAATCCGTCACTTTTCCTCCGAGTCTCTTAGTAGGGGGAGGAGTGGTCGGACAACTTACTATGACACGTGTCTTTTTAAGAATTTCATTATAACTTTTGTCATTGATTTTTCCTTCCAGAAAACTAATGAAATCATTAATTTTCTTTTCTGCAAATTCCATGTCCACTATCCCGTACTGTAAAACATCAAATAGTTTTTCAGCATTGCTAAGTAATTCTTCAAAGCAGCATATATAAAACGTAAATAAAAAGTCATCTAGTTTTGCGTAGAAGTTTTCAGCCTGGTTTAAACTATCTTTATCCCACGAGATTAGATTTCATCGTTCAAAATGTTTTCTAAAGCCTCTTTCAATGCTCCACACTGACGTAATATAGCTGATACTATTCTTGACCGATAGCACAAGCGTGTTTCACTTAAACTTGGAATGGTAACTTTTAAATTATTGTATACATTCTTTCTCTTTGTGCTTGAGGAAGTAAATTTATTAAATGCCTTCAAGTGAGAGAAAAAAGTTTCACACCTGGTAAATGATTCGCTACTTTAATAGTAACTAAATTCAGTGTGTGTGCATAACAGTGAATGAAATGAGCATATTTGTAACCGCACTGTCTTAGTTTCTCTCGCACTCCGTTTAATTTACCAGCCATCACTGCAGCTCCATCATATTTTTGACTAACTAATTTATTTTCTACATTACTAAATGACTGTAAGCACTTTGACATTGTTTGCACTAAACCACTAGTTCTCTGTCTGCACTTACATTGAAAAACCCATAAAACCGCTCTTTGATATCGTAATTATGAACGTATCTAATAATGATTGATAAATGACACTGAACAGAACAGTCTGTAGTTTCGTCAGCTTGAATCGAAATAAACAGAGCCTTTTCAATTTCTTCGTGAATAATGTTACTAATTACTTTATCAATCGAAATTATAAGTTCATTCTGTGCGGTACTCGACAACCCAGAAAACCCTGAAGATCCTCCCTTTGCAACTAATCTACTGGCAAAAACACTGTGTAGCTCTGCAAAATAACTTAAAAGCTCTCTATAATTGCTCTTATTATTATTGTCAATGCTTTCGTCGTGTCCACGAAATGCTAATTCCAGTTTACTTAAATATAAAACAGCATTCACTAAGTGCTTCAGATACTGTCTATTTTTATCAACTTTCTGATTGTGATTTTCTCTTTCTATCTCATATGTTCTGCTAATTGCACTTTCAATACTGGTTTTTCCAAAACACTTACAAGCTTTAAAATTGCTAAGGTGAGATGAAGATTTTGCGTGAACAGCACTGTCACCCAAAATGTTTTCATACTACTATGGCCTTGATCAGTCCACGATTGTTTTTCTCTTGGTTTAAAAAACAAGTAAGCCAACAATAAAGTTTTCGATTGTCAATACTTCCACATAACCAGTCAATTTGAAAATACCAACTAGTCTGAAAAGATCTATTGCCCACTTTACACGCCAGAACTGGTAAAGGCCGACCTTTTTGAATTATAAGTTTTTTCTTCGATGCTTCTTCTACTAAATGGCTTCTATTTTAAATCCCTTGTAATACATTTCACGACAAAATTTACAAGCTCGGATACACAAAACACGAATAAAGGCCAACTCACACTCAGAGCTAAGCCATGTGACAGCCATGACACAGATGTGACAGATTTTATATAAAATGACACTTTCTATATGTTGTGTATTAAATTTCCTAAAATTTACTGTACTGTGCAAAAGTAGAATATATAGAAATATCCAACTGCCATATGATATGCAAATATTGTTTTTAAATGTTTAGTAATTCAAGATAATAACATATACTTATGTTTTGTAAATATATTTCAGAAACAAGTTTTTTCTTTGTAGTAAACTCACTTTAGGAGAACATTTTCTTCGGTAAACTGACTTTTGGGACACCCGATGACACAGCAGCAAGTTGTCAGGCAACTATGAATTTGCCTGACTTCGAACATTAAAACCTTGGTTATTCGGTGGATACAGAGTAATAAATCAATTAAAATACTAATTAGCTTTACGTATAGTGAATATCCAAATGACTTTATAACATTATAAATAAATCATAAGATTTACATCATAACATGTTTCAAAGAGGGACGTCAGGCTTAAAATTGTTTGCCTGACAAGACGTGAAATTACGCATTTTTATGCGAGTTGTAAGGCTTTGTTATTTGAGAAGATGCATAATAATACAGTAATAATTAGCCTAACTTTATGTACAGTCACAGTGTATATGCAAATAGCTATATAACCTTATTTATAAATCCTAACATGGTCATTATAACATGTTTTATAAAGTAAAGATATCTGACTCAAATTTTTGGCCACATATCTTCCCTCCCTTCCCACGTCTCTCTCCCCACCCTCACTGGGGAAATGGGGTTTAGATGATAGATGGATGGATGGAAATTTTTAAGTCCTCAGCCTGACCTGCCTGACCCCCCTCCGTCGCCACTGATATATATGTATATATATATATATATGCTGCAAACCCACAAGGAAAAAGAAAAACGATTCCAAGGCCTTTCGTGTATTCAAAGCTACACCCTGACGAGGTGTAGCTTTGAATACACGAAAGGCCTTGGAATCGTTTTTCTTTTTCCTTGTGGGTTTGCAGCATTTATTCATTTCACGTGTTTTATTGTGAAATTCATCCCATATATATATATATATTCTGCCTCCAGTTACTGAATAAACGAAACAATTATTGAACATTTCTTATAAACACACAAGGCGAGGAGTCGCGCCGGACATATTTCATGCTAAAATCCTCTAAGGAGACCCGTCACCAAATTTACTTCTTCACACTTTGTTTTAACGTCGTAAAAAAGAATTATTCGAGCCGAGGAAAATTCTCCAAAATTTTTACGAGAAATTCTGAATGGGAAGAGAAATTTTCAAAATTTAAGCAAAATTATTCGTCTAATATTTACAAAGACAAAAATGAATAATAAATAAATAAAATAAATAAATAAATAAATAAAACCAGTTACATTAATTCTTTCTTTCGGAATTTATTTTTAAAATAGAGAAGCAAAATTACTGCATTGTACAGTATAATGCCAAATTTATGAATTGCTTCATAAAAGTATTGTCTGTCCTGAAGTAAATTCTTATAGAGAATATTTTTCATTTTGTTTAATCAACGTAAGCATTACGTATGACGCATTACAAAAAATGATTTTATGCTAAACAATAAAAATACTTTAAAAGAACATTAAAAAATACTCATTCGCCACAAAGAAAAAGTAACAGGCGACATCAGAAAAAATAAAAGATGATTAATGCCCATTTTTGCAACTTCAAAAACAGAAACGAATCAGAAATTTTACGACATATGTCTTCATGTGTATATATATATATATAGTGAGGAATAAGAGGACGAGAAGGTGGTACATATTTATTTTTCAGACGTTTCGGAAATTCAATTTCCATCATCAGTGCTAAAAAATAAAAAGTAAAAAAGTGAACAAATATTATGAGTAAAAAATGTTATACAATATATTTATGCAGTCCTATGATAATAATTTAAAGTTAAAAAGGTACATGAAATGTAGAGAGGTAAGACAACTGCTAAAATATACAAAGGTTATAAGGTGAAACGAATATTGAAAACAAATCTTACCCGGTTATTATTATACGGGGTGTTTAATCTAATTGTATAAAGGTTGGGAATGGTTGAGTGTTGAAGTATCCATGTTAGAAATGCCCAAAGGACGAAGAGTGGCAGCGGATTTCTCTTTCAGTGATAAGTCAGAAGAAATATTTTGCTATGTTTAAGTTGAAAGCAGAACTATAGTCGTTGAGGGTTGGTTTTGTAATGAGGATATATGGGGATTCGAGGATGCGGAGGTCGGTTAGTTGGTATGCTGAATTGATAATTTTGAAATTGGTGGGAAGCAGTGGGTGATTGTGGAGGTGGCCACATTTGGATAAAAATACAATAGTTACCCCTTTTTCTTTGATGTATTCAATCCGACGTAAATGCAATGAGTTTCTTGCGTATATTGAGGCTCCGAATATAGTAGGCTAAGTGTAACTGTAAACCCTAGATCCTGTCCCAAAGGTGGATCCTATTTGCTTTGCAGATAGCTGGTGAGGGAAGCTATATTTTGGGGTCTCTTTGCGAGTAACCCGTTGCCCACGTTGGACTTTCCATCAATGAAAAGGAAAACTATAGTATTTGTCATTTACCATTACTTATTCAAACTATAGTGGATTTAATTTCCCAGACGAGTTCCTTGTTCCAAGCACGGTCTGTGTGTAACATAAAAGTTTCTCAATGGACCATTCTGAGTTGTATCATATATACTACCACGTAAGGTTGGTCAGGGACTTGTCTTACGTACTTATCAAGTTGTTTTTGAATGCAGCTAATTAAATGTTAATACTTTAATATCAAATAGTTCTGGGCCTATAATACTGTTGCATTTGAAATGAGGCAAAACTTTCCTATGCTCTTTTTCCGATAGGATTTAATCTCATTTTTCAAGTTAAACACTGGTTTTTTAAGTAGTTTCTGAAACTATATTATGTATAATTCATGAAAAAATCATACAAAATAATACAAAGCATCGGCAGTATGTTAGCAAAGACCCAGAGTGGGAAAAGGAGAAAGGAGAAAGAAAGGATGAGAGTAAATGTGTAGGTGACGGAAATCTAATTTAACAGGAAAGCAATGGAGTCAGCAATGGAGTCTCTAAGCACCTAATCTTTGATCAACCTTTGGGATAGAAGGAAGAAAAAAAGACTCGCCTAATTTTAGATAGGGAGTGGAGTGTATATATATATATATATACAGGGCGTCCCAAAAAAATGTATACACACTTTAAACAGCTGATAGCTCAATTGATGTTTCTTTCTTTCCAAGTTAAACCCATTAGAATTAATAATGGCAGTCAGACTAAGCTTTGAACAAAGGAAATTCATTCTAAAATGCTACTGGAAGTGTGAAAACGCAGTTGAAGTGCAAAGACAGTTTAGGAGGGAGTTTCAAACAGATCCACCAACGCGACTTACCATCACTCGAATTAGAGATAAGTTTGAAGCCGATGGAACTGTTCAGAATGTCCACAAGAAGCGTTCCGGAAGACCACGGACATCGACAAGCCCCACAAAGCAAGAAAGAGTACTGGAAACGTATCACCAAAGTCCAAGAAAATCTGTGCGGCAAGCGAGTCGTGAGGTAGGAATTTCAGAATCGTCTGTCCAACGCATTTTGAAGCGCTGTCAATGGAAAAGTTACATTCCAAGATTAGTCCATGCTATTAATGAAGATGATGATCCGGACCGAAGAGTGGAGTATTGCGAGTGGTACTTGGCACGATGTGGATGTGGATTGGACGAAGGGGTTTCGTAGAATACCCTCCGCGTTCACCAGACCTCACACCACTAGACTTTTTTTTATGGGGATACTTAAAAGACAAAGTCTACGCTATAAAACCTGCAACAGTCGCTGAATTGAGAGCAGCCATTGAACGAGAATGCACACAAATACCAAACGAAATGTTTCGTGATGTTTGCGATTCCATTGCTTCGCGTTATCAGCAGTGCCTGGACCAGAACGGACGTCAGTTTGAAAACAGGCGTTGACAAAACAATTAAATAATGTCTGTAGATTCTATTACATTTTGAAAATGAAATGTATTTTAATAAACACTACCTTTATAATTATTTAAAGTGTGTATACATTTTTTTGGGACGCCCTGTATATATAACGGTAAATACCAACGCAATGGATATAAGCTTCATATATTTCAACATTTCGAGAACTAATCTCATCCTCAGTGAATAATAAAAACAAATTACATACAAATAAAATACATAAAATTAAAAAAACAAGTCTTTTAATTTCATGTATTATATTTGTAATTTCAGTTTTTATTGTTCATTGTTGATAAGATTAGTTCTCGAAACGTTTGAAATATATAAAGCTTGTATTCATCGTTTTGACTTGTAAAATAATGAATATGGGGATATTCTATAATAATTACAGATCTATTGTTGTCACCTCTTGCTTATCAAACGTGTTAAAGAAACTTTTGCTACGCTGATTAAGTGATTATTTATGGCCATCTAATAAGTTTGGTTTCAAAAGGCCCGATTCAACTGATATGTTGTATTGAAGGAATTTGTATTTAAATACACTGACTTAAACTACTTATAGTTTTTCTTGGATATAAGCCATACGACAGAGTGAACCACAATATTTTATTTAAGAAACTAGAAAGTTTTAGTGTACATATTAACTATCTTAAAATTTTGGCACACCCACCACTCTTTTACGGTTTGATGGGGCAGTGTATTATCCGAGTGTTTAGGTTCCTCCTGCGGAGTGAGGCAAAGCTCCTTGCTCTCTCTTCTACTGTTTAATGTGTATATTGATGGCTTAATTGTTTCGCTTAATGAGGCAAAAGTGTGATCTTGTATAGATAACATGAGGATAAAAACTTAAACTATGCCGATGATATGGTGTAAGTAAATGATTCTTTTAAAGGTCTGGATTGTCTTCTAAAAATTTGAAAATTATATTCGTAGAACCATGCTATTCTTTTTAATGTCACAAAAACTAACGTTATGCAGTTCCATCCTAAAAGCTCAAATCAGCCAGCTGATATTAGTCCCTAAACTTTATATTTATATTATTCAGATGTGTCATCGTGCTGCATCGTATATGGGTGGCCCCCTGAACTTTATATTTATATTTATAAACTTTGAAAAATTTGACCATTAAAAATAAAAATTCATATTCTGTCGTTTTTTTTTTATGAAACCTACCGACGGCTTAAGATTTTATCAGAGATTACAATTTTTCATTTCCCCCTCTTTCCCTCTTTTCCCTTCTGCCACTGGCACTCCCATTGGAACTGGCACTGACAAACTTACCGCCTTTCCCCATCTCTAGCACTTTGCATCCATACTACTGAGAAGATACAGTAAAAATTTAATAATTACAAGCAGAGCCTTCAGCTCACTGCCCTACAGCACTGCTTGTGCTTCGCAAACTCACCTACGGCGAGGTGCCTGGGTTACCCCTTTGTGGGAGAGGTCATTCTCCCTCTCCCCAAAAACCCCTTACCCCCTTATGCAACTTGGGGGGCTACCCCCACCCTCTCCCCATTACCTCACCCCTTCCCCATTACCCCCACCCCTCTCCCCCATTTACCCCACCCTTTCCCATTACCCTCCCAGGGGGGAAGGGCTGGCACCTTGCAACAATTGATGAACATTGCAATTGCATATATGCACTTTATACTTTTTCATGTATTTTTTTATTGGTATAGGAAAAAAAATAAAGGTTAAAATTTAAGGTTAAAAAAAATACAAACTTTTCAAAGTATCAGAGAGAGAGAGTAACCGTAGGTTGATATTAATATGGAGACGGAGGTAAAATGTGTTGTATCTTGTTATATCATTGGTTTTTCAGAAATACACATTTCCTTACATCTGGATAGTAATATTCACCAAAATTTCTGAAAATCACTTGACAAAACGAAATACGCTCAAAGGCTAGAATTGAAAGGGAATAAAGTATTTTGTTTATTTTGTTTTCCTGAATGGTGTAGTTGTCAGAGACGTATTTAGGATGCGGCCCAGCGACGAGGGGACGAATCCTCTTTTGTGGCAAATTTTACATTAGAGTCTGTGTATATATATATATATATATATATGTATATATATATATATATATATACTGTATATGATAAGTGTCCCCCCAAAATGTTTCTATTTCTAAATAAATTATCTATTAAAGCTAATAAAAGGAATGGAATCTACACCCAAAAACAAACCCAATAGGTACATTAACCTTCAATCATTCTCAGTCAATTAACCATTATCATTATTATAGTGCCAACTTTACGCTATAAACCGCTACCATCAAAGTGGTTAAGATTGAATGTTAAATGACTAGGCTGGAGTTACCAATTTACAGTGGTCTACGGTTAACCGGTTTGATGTGGCTAATGGAGTAGGCTTACTATAATTACTGAATGAAATGATACAAATAATTAGGGGTCACCAGCTTCGATTACACCCAAGCAGACAATATTAATAAGGTTGGAAAAATTACCTTGTTGTTTTGTGTTTTATTAAGAAAATAAATCGGTTATTTGTTCACAGCGATTAACATTTTAATGAAGGTATTTAAGATGATTAACAATTATATAATGGCATTTATATTATGCAAAGAAGACTGAGGATTAGCAAATAAGGAATGGTTATACAGATTAATTGTTAAGTAATACACTATTTAGATAGGCTAATGAGATATGCGACATGGAACAGAGCATACATAATGAAAAGCCTATCGACAGCTGAAATAATCACGTACGGTTTGTACAGTAGATGGATTAGGCCGTCAAGATTAACATGCATAAAAGAGCACATGAACAATGAGATGCACGATTAATAATTATACGAATGATCACAATAACAGGGTGATACAAAATTACGGTATTGGAATGACACTTGAAGTCGGCCTACTGCGGTTTTGATGGTGAGAGTTAATTTGAACGGTATTGAAGACACTTCCAGGTATATCCTAAACGCGGTTCTGCGATTACACTGTGTAGGCTTCGCGAGAATTGCTTAAGAACGAGGCACAGAGAGCTTACCGACAATGTTGAATACCTCTAGAGAGGGAAGAGATACTTGAAGGGTGACCGTATTGCGTTGGGTCGTTTTGACTTTGTAGATGGTAGGCCTAGATGAGGTTGATGTGCTGAGAACCGGTAGGGGTTGTAGTAAAGAAGCCAACTAGACGCCTACAGCAGTGATGTTCTTTCTTACCGGAGGGAATTGTGGAGTCGCCTCAAGTGTTGCTTCGTTCTGGTATAACGGTTGAAGTGTGACTTGCGACTGAAGACGTCTAAAGTCGATGACGGCGCTGCGTAGAAAGAGTAGAATTTCGAAGGAGACGTACAAGTGGAGTGAGAGTTGGTTGAGAGCCTTACTTGATGACAGACTTCGTGTAGGACCGACTGAAGTCTTGAAGGAACAGCAGGCCGCTCTCCGGCTTTCGCCGGAGAGCGGGTGGCTTGACGATGGGTGCTACTGACGAAGGTGCTGAGAGTGAGGCGTGCCGACCAAAACGAGCCAATGGCAAGCGAGGAGTGAGGAGTGAGTTGTGAGCTGACTTGTAGCTGAGGTGTGAGATGGAGTTTCAATGGACTCTGCCTTTTCGCGGGCCCGTGAGACGCCTAAACAAGCGTCCTGTTGTTTTTCTCTCCTTGACAAAACCACGTGTGTCATTCGATTCCTGATGATTCCAAGATGTTTGAGAATGGCGGGGAAAATAATTCCTTTGTCTGTTTCTTTGTCTGTTCTCTCTCTCTCTCTCTCTCTCTCTCTCTCTCTCTCTCTCTCTATATATATATATATATATATATATATATATATATAATTATATATATATTAAACACAGACAGTGCATGGAACAAGGAATCTTCTGGGAAATTACATCCACTATAGTTCGAATAAGTAATGATAAATGACAAATACTATAATTTTTTCTTTTTTATGATGGAAAGCCCAACTTGGGCACTGGGTTACTCGCAAAGAGGCCCCAAAATATAGCTTCCCTCACCAGCTATCTGCAAAGCAGATAGGATCCAGCTTTGGGACAGGATCTAGGGTTTACAGCTTACACCTAGCCTACTCCATTCAGAACCTCAATATGCGCAAGAAACTCGTTGCATTCACGTCGGATTGAATACATCAAGGAAAAAGGGGTAACTATTGTATTTTTAGCCAAAAAGCAAAACTTAAACCTCCACCGGGACACTGAGCGTCCACTTTTCAAGGCACATAACACGTTTGTGTATATTAAACGGACGTCTCAGTGGACCATTCTGAGTTTGTATATATATACAGTATATATATAAATACATGAATAGTTTCACTTTTTAAAATCTATTATTAGGTTTGTTTCATGAAATAACTTTTAAATTCTATAAGTAACTTTTCCACTTAGCTGAATTACTGTATTTATTCTCTCTGAATAAATCGATCAGTAGTCCTGGTATTAATTAATTCTAAGCTGTCAATCTGGTTTTAGAAATTATTACCCATCCTTTCAATTTCTCCTTCGTTTCCTTTCTGCCCCTTTTTTTTATCTTCATACCTTTTATAGTTTTCAAATGTTCATAATTATAATAATTACAATAAGGCAATTTTTAATAATTATAAAATTTCCAAAATATAATAAATGTCGTATTCTGTGAAGTGTATGTTGTTAAGCTTAGAAGCCAGCTAATATACAGGAATGAAAGCCTAAAGTAGGTTAATTTACTTAAAGTTATCATTCGTTATTTGGAGAAAAAGATTGTTAAAACGCTTATGAAAGGTAATTCCATTATCATCTGAAACTTGTAATAAAGAAAATAGTTCATATTTGTGACTAACAAATAATAGGGAAGAGTTTACTTTTAAAAGGAATTTACAAAAGCTTCATTCACATTTCGATGTTGAAGTTCTCTCCGCAGTGTCATCTGGACAAATTTTGCATGTTTCACCGTTTTGAGTCTGGCTAGTTTTATTGTTTGGAGTGCTCTAACTTTACTCCACTTCTTGAGCATCCGAACCATAAAAACTGAGGGTATCTTCACTTCCGGATTTTGTCTGCTTGCTACGAAGCTTACATTCACAGAAACACTTCTAATCAGTGGTCTTCTTCATCGTGGAAAAGGAAGAACTCGTCCTTAAATCTTCGGTATTAAAGTCCTCCATCCTGAAAGCCTTCATAAAACTCTCTCTTGGAGGAGGGACTGATGATACTCTAAGGAACTTGTTTTTAATAACCTGAGGAAGCCGAGAACATATGAATTGTGAGATTGAAATATTCTCAAAGAAAGATCCGATGTAGGTCAAAGCATTTTGAGCCTCGTAAAGCAACACGGCCATTGATACAAACATGTTACAAACAAATGATATCCGTTTCAATTCTTAGCTCGTAATCGCCTAACTTAGTTTACATAAATTCTGATTATGATCGTATAACAATGAATTGGGAAGGCATTAAATGCCTCATGAACGATGCAAACATTATTTTAATTTCCTTGTAGATTGGAGATGTGCAATTTTTTAAATCAACTTTACTTTTTCTCTAAATTTACGATGTATAAATATGTAATTATTATTATTATTATTATTATTATTATTATTATTATATATTACTGTTATTATTATTATTATTATTAATAATAATATTATTATTATTATTATTATTACTAGCTAAAGTGCTGGGGCCGAATTTTTTTCCATTTCCTTTCTACTGTTTGTATAAACAGTTATTAAGGCAGCGAAAGCTTAATATTTGGTTTAAGTTCACGAGAAACTTAGGTTTTAAATGCAACTTCACGTCTTGCAAGAATGGGTTCGGATGTGAAGCTTAAGATTTTCATAGCTGCGTTCTTTTTTATAGTTTTAAATCAGCTCCCATAGTTTTATTAAAACTATAGAAAAGAACAGAGCCATGAAAATCTTAAGCTTCACATCCGAACCCAATCTGTCAAGATTTGTGAAGCTGCATAAAAAATCTAAGTTCCTCGTGAACTTAAAGTAAATATTAAACTTTCGCTGCCTTAATAATTTTTTTTCAAAATCTTCAGTATGAAATTATTTACTATGATTTTTTAGGTATGAAATTATTTAATGCGACTTTTTCCACAGATAGACAGATAGATAGAAAGACATACAGAATCATCTCCATTATTATAAAGATGGATAAAAAATGGTGGAGATACCTTTAAAAAGTTTATGAGAGACGCAGATAAAGACATTGGTTTTTCACTTATTCAGATGTCTCACCCGACGTAACGCAAAAAAGTACCACCCACTCCTTTTCATGAAAGGATACGCTATGACTGCATAGCATACGTTTCTAATCTTCTTTTTTTAAGTATGCAAGAAGTTGCGCCAATAGTAACAGACTGTTTTGAGAACATCATCCACTAGAAAGCTACCAACCCGAATCTCATCTTTACTGAAGAATATTCAGTATATTAGTTTGTTTATATATTTAGTACTACAACTTGGCCCTCCGGGCGGGTAGCACTATGACATATACTACTATATACGCCATTACCCCCATTACCCCACCCCCTCTCCCCAATTACCCCACCCCTCTCCCCAATTACCCCCACCCCCACTCCCCCATCACCCCCAACCCCACTCACCCATTACCCTCACACACAAAAGTAAAAAGCGCCATTACCCCCATTAACCCCCACCCTCTCTCCCCATTACCCCCACCCCCACTCCCCAATTACCCCTCCTCCTCCCACACACAAAAGTAAAAAACGCCATTACCCCCTTACCCCCACCCCTCTCCCCATTACCACTACCCCCTCTCCCCATTATCCCCACCCCCACTCCCCCAATTACCCCACCCCATCCCCCACTACTACCGGCCGGGTAGCACTTTGACATATACTGCTACGGAGGGCGGGTAGCAGTATATGTCACAGTATGTGTGAAGTTCAAGATTTTCACGGCTGCGTTCTTTTCTGTAGTTTTATCGCGGTGCTGAGGCCTTCGGACCAGTAATTGTGACCTAGGACCGGGAAACTTCACAGAGCACATCGGAAGCTCATGGGCTATCAGTTGGTGGTGGTTTCAGAATTTTCCGATGTGCCATTTAGGCTGTGCACGGTTCCGAAGAAAGCGGACAGATACACGCATAGACACACAGACACACAGACACATTTTAGCTCAATAGTATATAGGATTATTATTATTATTATTATTATTATCATTATGGTTATTATTACTATAATTTTTATTATTTTTCCTTCTAAGCCCTCAGGTGGTCCAGAGGGTAATTAAGATAAGCATCTAGTCCAGAGGTCGGGGAACAGGGGTAAATTTAAAAATTTTGGGGGTAATGCGTGCGGTATGAGAGACACTTCCCTCAGAGCCTCAGTCGTGTGTATGGTATCATGAAACGAAGAGGTGCTTTTAGTGCTTGACACTTTGTGCTGATATTTTTTTCATATATTTTTATTTTATTTTGTTACATAAATGTGGCGTTATTCTAAATTTTAGAATATTACGAATTTACGTCCTGATTTTGATATTGTTGTATCAAAAATGAAACAGCATCATTTTTCCAAAACCTGAAGTGGAGATGTTTTGAATGAAATTCTTCAGTTCTTCAATCCTTTTTACTAATTTTGTTTGTGTGCTATTCTTATGCCAGCATGTGTGGCTTTTTTTTATTTCTCCATAATAATGGATCCAATAAACATTTTTTGAATTTGAATTTTTTGTATACCATATGCAACAATTTTAAGAGCAATTGGCTTGTTTTTGTTTACTTTGAAGTCTGGGGGTAATTTCATTTTACTCAAATAGATTTTTGGGTAATACCCAAAAAAGTTCCCCGACCCATGATCTAGTCACTTTATAAAGGATTCGACCGAATTACTTTGAATTACAGTGGTCGGCAATCCATTCCACAAATAAACCAAACGATTGAAGAAGAAATGTTTCGTTTCATTAGAATTAAAATGTTTACCAATTAAATTCAAACCATTACCGCAAGTTCTATTTGCATTTTGAAAGTGAAACATTTTTCGGCGTCTACGTTATCAAAACCTTTAATAATTTTAAATACCCCAATTAAATCTCGAATTCGCCTTTTTACAAACGAGAATAATTTTAACATTTCTAAATGGGCAGCATATGATTTACTTCAAAGTCTGGGAATCATCTTTGTAGCCGGTCACTGCACTAGCTTCATTCTGTCTATGTCCTATAGTAAATACAAGCACGGTAGCTCGCTATCGCCCTCAGGGCAGGTAGCGGTATATGTCACAGTATATGTAGCAGTATACTGTATGTCACAGCTAGCTATATACTGTATTCTGATACGGTTTAAAATTGAATGGCTAATAATAAATTTTTTATTCACTTTTTCATGTATTTTTTTATTGGTTGTAGATTTAAAATTATATTATATGAGGCTAAGCGATAAAGTAAAAAAATTACCCCCATTACCCCACCCCTCTCCCCCTTACCCCCCCCACTCCCACTCACCCATTACCCCCACACAAAAGTAAAAAACGCCATTACCCCCCCCCTCCCCATTACCCCCACCCCACTCCCCCAATTACCTCCCCCTCCCCCACTACCCCCACACCCCCAAGTACCCCTCCCCTCCTCCACTACCCCATTGTATTCCTGAACTAAGGTGATTCCTCTCTCTGCAGCGTCATTTACCACTTTTATTTTTCGATGCGCTTTCTCGGCCCCTGGTAGGCCTTATCAGACTCCAGTTTGAGGGATCTCGGGCAAGAAAAGTCGCAGGCAGGTTGAAGTCTTTGAAAATACACTTCGTCTTCTTTGAAGCGAAGTCTGCAAGCATTTTTTTCCTTGGTTGAGTTTACATCAACCTTGATCCTGGCATGAGTGAAATCATCGTCTCGATCGAGAGCGGCTAAGAGGCGACGCTTATCATTGGTGGAGACGGAAGGATCAAATAAAGCTAATCCTACAAGTGACTCACTGAGGTACCAGGGTTGGGCGGACGCAATCTTCAAAGCCACGTTAAACGCATTCTTGCAGCATCTTGGTACATGGCGAGTTGCTTCATCATACGAAGCTCATTGGCAGGAATTGAAAAAGCCATGGTGGCCAAGAACCAAATCTTTATGTAGATGTTGATGATAAAAATGCAGAACTTGCGCAGTGCTCTCGTATCCCGAAGTGTAAGAGACAACTGACCTTCAAACATCCAGACCTTAATGGCATAAATGCATATCGCCATCCATCTCGCCTGGTGCATGGCACCAGGTTACCTTTATTAATTAATAGAATTGATAGAATAACCTCTATTGATAATAATGAAATAAATAATTTTTTTTTTCAATTTACAATGACATGAATAATTGTGAAGCTCGACTATTTATTTTATTTAATTTGGCCCTTAAGCTTTAGGCTTTACTGGGCTCTTATTAAAAATAAGCAGCTATTGTTATTAATTAATAATAATAAATAAACAAATAAGTAAATAAGTATTATTAACAGTTAAAACATGTATTACAATATTAAACAATATTAATGGACAATATTAAACAATATTAGTGGACATTAATCCTAGATTTTTGTTAGTATGCCATTATTAATCGGGATTTCAACTTGGTTTTAAACAAATTTACATTCACAATAATTTTTATATCGGCATGCAAGTCATTCCATAGTTTCAATCCAATGAAAATGGGTAGTTTTTGAGATGAAGACAATCTAAATTGAGGTATAACAAGCTTTGATCTATTTCTGGTCTGATACGAGTGGATTTCTTGATGAGTTACAAAGTATCTATTTACCCATTGCAAATTAATGATTTTGTTCTTACACTCGTAAATAAAAATAAAATGTGCCAGTTTGGTTATATCGTTGAGCTTTAGTAGGTTTAGTTCTTTAAATAATGCACTAGAGTGATCAAGGAAATCAGCATCAGATAATAATATCTGAGGAGCTTACCGTCCCAGTGAACTGTTAGGGGGGCAGCTGTAGTGAAAGACGTTTTAATTTCATCATCAAATTTCTCCCTCACCTGTCGTCGGGTTTTTCTGAGTGACCCGTTGCCCACGTTGGGTTTCCATCATGAAAAAGGAAAATATGTCATTTATCATTACTTATTCAGACTGCAGTGGATTTAATTTTCCAAGAAGAATTCCTTGTTCCATATATGGTTTGTGTGTAATATATATATTATATACAGTATATATATATATATATATATATATATATATATATATATATATATATATATATATATATATATATATATAATCATCATGGTAACGCATCGAGCAAATAGGAGCTGCGGAAATAAATTCGACGAAATTTTTTAAACGAGGGATTTCACCATAATTATCGTTTGATAAAAGTAGAGTTCAAGAGACCAAAGCAAAAATTCTCACCATTTTCGCTTACAGCAAAAACAATTGAAAAGATTTATTTTGGAGGGATTCCCCCATTAGATATCTTTCAACCCGATGCGACTTTGGTGCGGAGCAAGAATTTTCATCATTTTCGCTTCCAGCAAAAATAACTTAAAAGATTGATTTTAGGGGGATTTCAAATTACGTATCTACTGTAACATTAAATAGAGATCAGGAGGGTTTGGGCGAGCGAAGAGAGTCCCCTCTAGTTATATTATTATTATTATTATTATATATTTTTCATGCAGGAAGGAGGGGCCAAGGGCGAACGCTCGCAAAAGTGACCACCTATAGAAGAAGAAGAGAGCCAAAATCAAGGTCCAAGGTTTACGAGATGACTGAACACAATGCGTTTGAAAGATTGTAGGTCATTGACAGGGGGAAAGATGGGTTGAGGAAGATTGTTCCAGAGTTGACCGGTTGAGTAGATGAAGGACTGAAAATACCGACTAACCCTTGCGTTAGAGAGTTGGATAGAAAAGGAATGAGAAAGTGTCGAAAGTCTTATAATGCGTGCTCTCATTAAAGGAGGAGGCATGCAGTTAGAGAGTTCAGACGAGTATTGTCCGTTATAATAGCGATAGTAAAAAGCAGTGGTGGGCACCGTTAACCAAAAAGTTAACTTCGATAACGATCCGTTAACCCCAATTTTTAACTCCGATAACGATAATCCGATAATTTTACTACAAAGTTAACGGAAGTTAACGATAATCCGTTAACGATAACTATTTCTTTACTAACATTTAAAAAAATCAAGGAAAAAAGCTTTAAAACCCATAGAAAATGTTTATTTATGCAAAATCCAACACTAAATAGGTATTTAACTGTATTTTTATCAAGTTTTGCAACTTTTTTGCTTAATAACTTTTTTTATTTTTAATAAAAAATGTACTGATTACATGTTTTGAAACCCTTGTAACCACTAACCATTAACTAAATTTTAATTTACCAGAGAATTATTATGGCGGGAACTGAAGTTATGGTGGTTTGAATTCATTCGCGGAGCGATCTTCCGTGAATGACTCCTCGCAGTTAACGTGTTAACGGACTTTAACAGACTAAATATCGAGTTATCGGAAGTTAACTGGTCCGATAACGATAAATGGAAATTAACTTCCGTTAATAGTCCGTTAAAAAAAGTTAACTTCGTTAATTAACTGTTATCGGATTAACGCTTTAGTGCCCAACACTGGTAAAAAGAGAGTGAGGCAACATTGTGGCGAAGAAAAAGTGATTGAAGACAGTGAGTAAGAGGCGGGAAAGTGATGAGACGAAAAGCCTTTGAGTCTACGCGGTCAAGTACTGCTGTGTGGATTGAGCCCCCCCTATACATGAGAAGCATACTCCATACAGGGGCGTAAAAGACCCCTGTACAGAGACAGCAACTGAGCAGAGGTGAAGAAACTGCGAAGTCGGTACAGCACACCTAATCTCTTAGAAGCTGTTTTAGAAAGAGAGTATATGTGATCTTTCCAGGAAAGATCACGAGAAAAGTAAATGCCAAGAATGTTAAGAGAAGAGGGAGGATTGAGGTGTGTATTGTTGACGGTAAGGGGATAGTTGTGTGGAAGATTGTGACGAGTATACAGATACAGGAACTGAGTTTTTGAGGCATTGAAAGCCACAAGGTTTCCTCTGCCCCGATCAGAGATAGCAGAAAGTTCAGAGGTCAGGTGCTCCATGGCCGTCCTACGCGAATCATGGAGTGACTGTTGAGAGGGACGCTTTGGGAAGCGGGTTGAGATAATAATATTATTATTAATAATATTATAATCATTTATAATTATAAGAATTATAATATTATTATTCCGTTTTTGGTCACGGTTACAGCCTTAACTTCTCATCGAATCTTAATTTTGCCATTGTAGAGATCTAAGGAATTTCCCCAAACCGACTGATTTTCACCATTTTCACCATAGATCACTGTATCAACTCAAAATTTTTGCGCGCGCGAGCGAAACTGATAGAAGTGAAAATTTTCTCCAAGAAACGTTGGCAAATATTCTTTTCTCAAAACTTCGTTGTTACTAAGAGTAATATCAATATTAGTGATATTTTCTAAAATACTGAATTGTCAGTTTATCGTGATGAAACTGGGTATGGGAAGAAAGAAAGAAAAAAAGAAGAAAGACGTTTGGAAGAAAGACGAGAATGGCAACATAGCTTACGCCGATTTTTTTCTCTCAACACGGCCAAAACGTTAAGGAGCTCGTATAAATATTAACGATAAATTCAAGTATAAACCTTTAAAAAAAAAAGTATTAACTTAAACCCCGCAAACCGCGAGATCGTAAATTTCAGCCCTATTAAAGATCTGGTGAGCTTAGAAGAAACGGAAGTGAACAATGGGGATGGCAATAATAATCATAATGATGCTGATAGTGCTTAAGAACCTCATACCTCCTGGTGCAAATATAACTTTCGTGGTCAAAATTCAAAAACTAGGTTGCGAAAAGAGAGCTTGGGACTATAAAAATTTCGAAAATCGTACAGGAAAAGGTTCCAGGTGCCTCGTAGTTATAATAATGTACCATTTCGTTACAGCACTAATTAAACAGACCCATTTATAATATTTATATAATTTTATGCTTGGAATTATTATTATTATTATTATTATTATTATTTCTCTTATGATATTATTATTATTATTATTATTATTCAGGTCTTCAAGTGTCTTAGGCTTGGTAGAATAGATCATGTCTTTTGGGTAAACCCACAAAAAAGGTCATGGGGTGTGAGGTCAGATGAGTATGGGGACCATTCCACTGGCTCATGAAGTAAGATTAAGTCGCCAGGAAAAATACTTCCTCAAAATGTTCTGAGTTTCACAAGCAGTGTGTGAAGGTGCTCCATCATGTTCAAACCACTGAATCTTTAAAGACTACACCTTAGTAAGACCTTAAAGACTACACCTTTGTAAGCCTTACTAGGCTATAGTCTACTGGTAGGGGTATCGTGTTTTCCTAATTTTACGAAATTAGGAAAAATGATTGTTTTAAGTATAAAATGGTGAAAGAACGGTTTTAATATACAATATTTATTAGGTATAAGTAATGAGAGATTAGAAATGTATACGTATATGCTGAATAAAACCTCCCAATCTGTTACCTTTCTGAAGAAGAAACCCTAATATTAAAAATATACAAAGTAGTATATTTAAAGTAGTAGTTTTTAAAGCAGAACGAAACTATGAGAAAAAGGCAAAAGAGGAGTTTATGAATAGCGAACAGAGAAAAGAAATAGAAGGAACGAAGATAGTACGAGAGGAAACTACGAAAAACGAACAAGAAAGACAACAGAAAAAGCAGAAAAAATAGAAATAAAAAAGCACCAACAGAGGAAACAGAGGCACAAAACCAAATCCAAAGTTTTCAAACAAAGGGCATTAGCAGCAATAGGAAACAAACAGGTAGAAAATAAAGAAACCATACTGAAACCACCAAAACAAAGGTTCCAAGTAAAAATGGGGAAGAAAATATATGTAAATACTATGTGAAAGGAATATGCAGATATAAGGGAGGAGAATGTACAGTATTAACGAACACTCTCCTGTGTGCAACTACTTCTACAATAATGGTCACTGCAAATTTGGTGGAAAATGCAAATTCTGCCATCCGGACATTTCCAAGACCTACGCGATATATGGAACCTGCCAATACGGAGAAAATGCTATTTGCTACTACCATCACCTCCCAACAAGCTCAAAGGACAAAGGACAAGTTTCAAATGACATCAGAAGGAATGCGAGAAAAAAAAATACGTACCCAAACAGCAAACAAAACACGAATAGCACACAAAACTTTTCAACATCTCGGACACAATACGGCTGCTAAGTCTTATACAGCACATGGCAGCTGACACAGTTGGGAACCCTCGAGCGGACCGCTACATGGCAAGAACTACCAAATCAGGTAGGCGGGAACGGATCCATCTCGGAGGACCACAAGGCTACAAAACACGTAATACCAAAGGACAACGAACTTAAAATGTACAAGGGGCAATGCAAAACAAAGAACATAAACATTGTCCTGGCAAATATTCAAGGAATAAAACCGAACAATTCACTAAACAAAATTTCGTACCTGAAAGGTTTTATGGATGAAACAAGGGCGACATCGCATGCCTCACAGAAACACATCTTAAAGACTGCCAAGGAAACTGCGATAACTGCGAACACTGTATCGATAAGAAAGAATTGCATATCGATGGATTCAACTTACTAAGAGCGGATAGAACAGCGAGAGGTAAAGGTGGCTGTGCTATTTATATACATGAGAGGCATATGACAGAGACGGTAATAAGTAAATCCAACAGTTAGTGGAAACCCTTGCAGCGAAAATAAAGAAACTAGACGTGGTACTGATAATCATCTATAGACCTCCAAACTCTCCAAATGAAAATTTTTGGATGCCATTCATGATATCAAAACCCTAATAAAGTCCGTAAACTCTCCATCCCCTAATATAATACTCTGCAGCGATTTTAATTTCCCATTTATAAAATACAAAAAGGCGGGTAGAAATATATTTATACAGCAAGATAAGGGGCCACACGAGAGAGGACCTGGAGTATGCAAAAATGCTGATGGCTTTCCCAAACGAGTTTATGTTGACACAGGAGATAACAGAAAATACTTAGAAAAAGAACTGCCTAGATCAGGTATTCACAAATAACACGAACTTGATTGCCGATATAAAAATAACTCCAAATATTATCTCAGACCACAATATAATCGAGTTATCAACAAATAAGGCGATAACTTTAAAAGACAATACACATACGGAAGGAAGAAGAAAATTTGGGGCTTTTAACTTAAACTCCAAGACCATAAATTGGGAAGAAATCAGATAACACATAGCCCAAATAGAGTGGAGAACAGTTTTAGGAAATGCTAACAATCTTGGAAGAAAAGACGCTGAAATTTTTTTAGAAAATATGCTCCGAAAGCACAGCCAAAAGGAAAGAGGAACTGGCTAGAGAGTCAAAAGAGAAAAATATTCTGCAAAAGAGAGTAGCGACGAAGTTAGCTAATTGCGAGAGAAACAATGCCAGGAAAGTAATAGAAGAAAAACTGGAGAGAATCAATTGGGAAATAAGTTACAAACTCTGACAAAGGGCCATACAGAGAGGGAAGAGGAAAAGGGGGTAGAAACAATAATGAAAAATCCAAAATACTTCTACAGCCATCTGAAAAGGAAAAAAAAACGCACGCTACTATCTGGCCCTTAAGGAAAGGCAATAATGAACTAACAGTCGATCTAAAAGAAATATCTGAAATATTGAGAGCCCAGTACGAATCGGTCTTCAGTACCCCAAAAAGTGACAAAGCGATACCTGACATAGATGCATTCTTCAAATTGAAATTGCAAGGAGAATGTATAACAGACTTTGATTTTACCTCAGAAGATGTAGCGACAGCTGTAGGACAAATGAAATCACATTCAGCTGCAAGTCCGGACAAATGGAACGCATTATTAATTAAAAGCTGTAAAAATGAAATAGCTTCACTCCAAGATATGGAGAAGATCCCTAGACACTGGGAAAATACAGAGCATCTTGAAAAGAGCGAACATTGTCCCTATATATAAAGGCAGGGATAGATCTCAAACAAAGAACTATCGACCAGTGTACTTGACGTCCCACCTCACCAAAATATTTGAAAGAATAGTCAGATAAAAAATCTATGACTTCTTGGAGACAATGGAAAGATTCAACGAAAATCAACACGAATTCCGATCAGGAGATCATGCCTATCACAACTTATAGAGCATTATAACAATGTCCTAGATGCACTAGATGACTGTGATGTCATATACACGGATTTTGCTAAAGCTTTAGACAAATGCGATCATGGTGTAATAGCACATAAAATGAAGCACATGGGAATAACAGGGAAAGTGGGAAAATGGATCTACAACTCCCTCAGAAAACGACTACAGGTGGTCAAAATTCAAGGTGTATCATCATCAGAATCAGAAGTAAGGAGCTCATGATTACAAGGTACAGTGCTGGCCCCACTCCTGTTCATTATCACGCTAACAGACATAGACAGTGGAATAAACAGCAACAGTATAGTAACATCAGCAGAAAAATCAGCGATGCAAACGAAGTAGAGGCCTTGCAGAGGGACACGAACAAAATATACAAATGGTCAGAAGACAACAATATGACATTTAACACCGAGAAATTTCAGCTCTTGAGATATGGTAGAAATGAGGAACTTAAACAGACTGCATATTATGCTCCAGATAGACAAGAAATTCAGAGAAGCACGAAAGTGATCGACTTGGGTGTAATAATGCCGATGATGCCAAATTCGAGACACAAAATCAGATATCAATAAACAAAGCAAAAAGAGTCGCGGGACAGGTACTAAGAACGTTCAAAAGGAGGGACAAGACAGTAATGATTCCCCTGCTGAGAACACTGATCATACCAAAACTTGAATACTGCTCAGTTTTGACGTCACCATATAAAAAGGAAGAAATTAATAAACTAGAAGAAACGCAGAGACATTTCACAGCTAAGATTGATAGCTGCAAAGAACTCGACTACTGAGAAAGACTACGTAAACTAAATCTGTACTCCCTGGAAAGAAGAAGAGAGAGGTATACCATAATCTACATATGGAAAATGATCGAAAAACTGGTACCAAACCTCAAACTAAACCCAATTACCATCCAAACAACGCTGGAAAATAGGAAAGGCAGAATGTGTAGTGTTCCCAAATTAAAGGCCCGACAAGGGACTTCCTCAACTCTGAAGGAAAATAGCATGGTTGTCAGGGGGCCAAAACTTTTCAACAAGCTTCCAAAGAAACTCAGAAACGTTACAGCGCTCAAAGTTGAAGTCTTCAAGAGAAGACTAGATGCCTGGCTCAGGACGGTACCAGATGAGCCGGGTGTAGCTAGCTATGTACGGCGGAGAGTGCAAGAGAGCAACTCGCTCCTTCACCAAGCCGACGCACGGAACCCAAACAAGGTTAACAAGGTTGCCAAAACCGGAGTGGGGATGCGCGGCGCCAGTACCAGTACCAGTGTCAGTAGTAAGTGAGGGAAAAGAGGGGAAAAAGAGAGGAATAAGGTAGCATTTAAGGAATAAGGTAGGTAGCATTTGTCGTTATAATGAAATCCATCATTATTGGCATTGGTTGTTCCGAAAAGCTAGGCTTTTGCTCGCTTGAGCATTTTAAAGAATGGCATGCCTCGCGTGAATAAAAGTAATAAACATTATATACACTTTGTGTAGGTTCGAACGACGGTTCAGGATCGACCTGCGGTCGACCCCTCTGCAGCATCCCGCCTCATTTGTGGGATTTAGTGAAGGAGGGAATTGCTGTCTGATCTACTCCTGCCCTCGTAGCAGGCCACGCATGGCTGGTCAGGGACTTTGCACAGGAATCTGTCTAGCTGGTTGGTTACCCGTCTTGATTCATATGGTAGTCTTCATGCCAGGTACGGGGGCGTCTAGTACGGACGGAACGCCTTAGTGGAGTTGCAGTTTGGGGTGTCGTACCCATTGGCCTAGGGGGTGCAGGTGGTAGTACGTCGATGGGCGGCGTTGACATGTCTTCTTGGGTGGGGGGGTGTGGCCTCTTCAGGGGTCGGGCGCCTGCGTTCAACGTGTGGGCTGGACCGTGTCGAGACTACGGGGTGAAGCGGGTGTCTTGGTCCTGGTGCTGACCTGGCAGGTGTAGGTGGTGCAGCAGGTGGGCTGTTGGTGGGAACCGCTAGGAAGTTCTTCAAATGTTGGTCTATGGTCATTTGGAGCAGGTGTGCTGAAGGGTTCATATTTTTTAAGGAATTTCCTGTTCCTTACAGTTACCCTCCCAGATCCATCGACCTTAACCACGTACTGGTCAAACTGCCTGACTTCGATGACCACACCTGTCTTGTCCCATTTACGGGCGTGTGGACTGACCTGGTTCTGGATGCGTATAAGGTCTCCGACTGCTAGTGGTGGAAGTCTCTTGGTGTGCTCTGACCAGCGTTCTGCTCCCCTCATGTGGCGGTTCCTCAGAGCTTCTTCTCGGGCGGCCAAGTTTTTACGCCATGTGTCGTGTGGTTTATATCGGCCGGGAAGGATTGGAATGAAGTCCCGGATAGGGCGGCCGAATACACACATTGCTGGGGAGTGTTTTGTATCTCTATCCGGCGTGTTTCTGTATTGAAGCATGGCCCGTTGAAAGTTTTCGGTGTTGAGGTCGCCGTTTGGTCCAGTGTTGTCGGTTATTAGGCGTTTCGTCGTCTTGACACAACTTCTGCCCGACAGTTGCTGTGAGGGAAGCCACTGATGAGAGTCGGTGGTGTACGCCCCAGTTTTTGAGGAACTGCCGTGTGGCTGCTGCGGTAAATTCAGGGCCCCATCGGAAGCCAGTTCGTCGGGGATGCCGAAGGTGACGAAGGTCCGTCGGAGGCAGGCGATGAGTCCAGCAGCACCATCTGATGATCTCTCTACTATTGGCCAGTTAGAGTATCTGTCCCACCACGACCAGGTAGTTTACTCCTTTGTAGTGGAAGTAGTCGCACAGACGCACTGGAAGGGGTATTCTGGTGATGTTGGTGGAGTGGGTGAGCGCTGGGCTGGGATGGTGCCATGCGGTTGCAGTGGTTGCAGCTAGCCCGTAGTGCTGTGATGGCTGGTGTGATGCCAGGCCAGAAAATGGAGTCTTCTGCTCTGGAGATCATAGATGAAGTACCTTGATGAGCTGAGTGTAGTGAAGCCAGTACTTCTTGCCTGAGGGCCGGCGGGATAACCGTGCGGTTCCTGTACATTACCACGCCGTCAACAGTGCGGAGGTCGTCGCGAAACTGGTGATATTCTCGCAGCTCTGCAGGGAGTGCATGGCGGGATTCAGGCATGCCGGACTCTATGACATTGGCTAAACTATTCATGACTTCATCGCTGGTCGTGGCGGTGCGTAATCGATCCCATGTCACTGATGCCAGGCTCAGCGAGTTGAGTGTTGATGCGGCTGCAGAAATTACGCAGGCTTCCATGCCATTACCATCTGTCAGTGATGTCCGTATGCCGGCTAGGAAGGTGGGGGGGGAAAGAACGCCGTTCTCTCGCATGGTTGATGGATGGCTACTACGTCATCGGGGAGTGTCAGTGGTATGGGGTCGCCAGTGGGGTATCGTGACACCCGTCAGCAGCTTTGTGTTCGCGCCTGGTACGTGGATCATCCGGGAAGCGGTACCTGAGGGTTTTTCCTTCAAGTTTCTGAGGCGTGTATTAGATATGTCCTCTAGGGATCTGTCACCAAACACTTGAGAAGAGGTTTGTGGTCCACTGCAATTATTAGGTCTTCGCATCCCAGCACGAGAGTACCTCGCCTTGTCAAGGGCATCCGGCGACACAGCAGTGCTTCTCCTTCTACTGGTGCATAGCGGGAATCAGCTGAGGTAGTGAATCTACTGCCGACCAATGTGACACGCCATCCAGTATGGCAGCAGAATGGTTGACTCGTGTACAGGTGCAGTTTTCTGAAGTAGCCAGTAGCGATGCCTGTTTCGACCAGCTGTGGCGAGGCATGTGGGCTTGGTTTTGTCAAAAATTTAACGCCCTCCTCTATTTCTGTGATGATGACATCCTTTGATTCTTCGAAGATGGTTTCCAATTCGTCATCCCACTTGAAAGGTGTTCCCGGCTTCAGAAGTGGGCGGAACGGCTGCATCCTCTTGGCCATGCTGAAGGCATACGACACCTGGTTGATGGCCCGAACCATGATCGAACGTCGGTGATGTTTTTGGAGATTGGAAACTCTAGGATTGCTTTGAGTTATTTTTTACAGGGTCGGACACTGTCAGATGTGATCTCGAAGCCTGCAAATTCAACTTGTCCTAACAGAACACAAACTTTCAGGGTTCAGTGTGATTCCGTGTCTGCGCAGGTGTAAGCACTGGGTGGCCTGGAAGAAGCTCTCCTCCACTGTGTCTGACCAGAGCAAGGACGTCGTCAATGCACTTTGTATTGTTAGGGATGCTCGATACAATTTCGTCGTACCTTCTTGTGTAACCGTCACCAGATGCAATGTAACCCTGGGGAGCGGTTTTGTAACGGTAGCGACCCCAGGGCGTTATGAAGGTGGTCAAGTGGCGGTCTTCTTCACAGATTGGTACGCTGTGATATCCATTCCATGCATCAAACACTGTTTTCTTTTTGCCTTGCGGTACTGATCTGGCCTGGTGGAATGGCGATTGAGTGTGGTGTGTTTCGCGGGTGGCGTGAGCGTTGAGGGGTTGAAAGTCAACGGTACGCCTTGGTTTTCCGTTCTTTTTGGCGCACACCACCATTCTGTGACACCAGGTTACGGGCTCACCAACGGGTACTGGTTCAAGGACACCCAGTCTGACATCTTGGTCGAGGCCAGCCTTCACGTCCTCCTGCCAGTGGATTGGTACTGGGACGGGGGTGTGATGTGCGACTGGTTTGGCATTGGGGTCCACCATCAATTTCATTGGGGGGCCGTCCATCATGGGCAGCGCTTGGTGGTCACAAGTGTTGAAGGTGCTTGATTTGTAATAGTCCAGCAGGTATTCCTTGAGCTTTTGCTGGTTCGCCGCAACAGCGGGTAGCGGTAGCTCGATTGGAGGTGATGGAGGATGTTGGCGTCTTGGACAGTCACAGTTAGTTACAAGTCCGCTGTCACTGTGTGGCGTGCTGGCACTGTTGTTACAGTATTGTGCTGGATCCAGTTGGACTTCCCCCACTGTAGGAATCTTCCCGAGATAATGCCGAGTGAAACGCATGCCTCTCTGCTGATGAAGAACTTGTCAGAAGAATCTGTCACATATGTTACCTGTCTCGTTTCTACTTGTTGGCCCTGTTCATCCTTGCCAGTGAGGCGAAGTATGGCTGCGCCAAGGATTTTGATGCCCTTGTTGTTGGCGGCGTGCATCTTCATGGTCACAGGGATGAGGTCAGACTGGAGAAGCCCGAGGCGGTGGATAACCTTGATACCGGTGAGGCAGCTCTGACAGCCTGTGTCTGCCATGGCAGGCAGTACCACGGTTTTTGGGTGGGCATTGAGGGTTGCCCCAAGCGCCTCGTAGTCTTCGGGGAGAGTCCTGACTGTCAGGTTGATGTGTGGCTGTGGTTGTGAGTTCTCCTTGATCCACATGTCCGATAGTTCATTGTAAATGTGATGGTCGAGGGCGATTGCTCTTTTCTTATGTGGCTCGGAAGTGTTGCTTGTGGCGCAGAGAAGATCAAATACCGCACCTTCGCACTCATCAGCTTTATTAGGAGTGGCTGAAAGGCTCTTGTCCTTGTCTTTGCTCCTGCATACGGATTCCCAATGGCTGTCGCGCTTGCAAATTTTGCATTTGTGGTTGTACGCAGGGCAATCCTTCTTGCGTATGTGGACTGGGGCTCTTCTGCCGTGTCCTTTTTTACCACAATATGAACAGGGGCATTTTTGTCTTGTGGGGGTATTTGCTTACTTCTCCTGTATGTGCTGCCTGCGGCCTCCACGGCATGGGAGTCCAGCAGTCGTGATGCTGAGCGCTTGCCTGCTTCCTTCGCCTCGACAAACTGAAAGACGTCTTCCAGGGTCATCTCCTGGTTACTGTTGCCGAGGAGTTCCAGTTGTATTTCCGGGTCAGCAATTCCGCGGGTAAGGACGTCGCGAAGGATGGGGTCAGTGTAATTTACGTTGTTGTTGCAGCTTGGGCATTCAACAAGAAATTTGCAGACTCCGGCCTGACCACGAAGACGGGCTCCAAAACTGCGCACAGTTTCGTCGCGGTCTTGTCGCATATTGTGTAGGGTAACCCTGGCTACCATGGTGTTCTCCTCTCGGACAGCTAGTTTCTTGATTGCAGCAAGGACTTCATCTTCGGTTTTGTTTGTTAGGCTTCCACCTGCGGATCTTGTCAAATCTTTGCGGAGTGAATCGTCGCAGCATTCAAGTAGTTGTACCACTTTGTCCCTACCAGTGATTTTTGTAGCTTCCGCATAATCTGTCCAACGCGACGTAAAATATGCCCAGTCTTCACTGGTACCTGCAGCCGAAATGGTTGGCCGTCTTACTTTCTCAACCTTTGCAGAGACTGTCGGGCTTGGGACATGGGTCGTGCAGTGGGCTGTTATAAGTGCGGCTACAATGGCTGGGTCCAGGTCTGCTGTGACATAGGTACAACCTGTGATAGGACATTCTACGGCAGGCATTGTGGATAGCGTTTGTTGAAGTTGCTTAATTAGGTTGGGGTGGTTGACAGTTGCTTGAATTTACCACGTATGTAGACTTATTTTATTATTTATTTAATTAATCAGTCATTTGTACCTAAGACCGTTGTCATAAATGAGAACCAACTCTTTGTGATCATTTATTTATTTATATAAAGTCAAACAATGACAACGGTCTTCTGAAAAAGGAATAAGCATAATAAGTAATCACTTGAATAAAACATAAACATAATCATTGTCCTCTAGGAAGGGCCCCGACCACGGAAACAGTAATCATTCCATGGGAAATCAGAGAAGTACTGCCTAAGAACCTCCCAATCAGCGGCGCCAAAATGCCAAAAACGCCTCCTCTTGGGAGGATCCAAAGGCCGGATTGGAGTGATAGGATAGGAAACAGATATAAGATTGTGATCGGAGGAGCCCAACGGAGGAAATAGTTTGAAAGAGTAAGAAGAAGGATGAGAGGTAAGAAATATATCCAGAATGTTGGCCTATCTCCAAGGCGATCTTGGATACGAGTAGGGCTGTACAATCTGCTCTAGGTTATTTAGGATAGAATAGTTTTAAGCTAGTTCACTGGGGATGTTAGTGAAATGGGAGGAAAGCCAAAGGTGGTGTGAACATTGAAATCTCCTAAAATGGAGATTTCCCCAAAGGGAGAGTGGGATAGAGATAGAGTCCATTCCACTTTGGAAGTAAGGCAGTCAAAGAATTTTGGATAGTTAGTAGAATTAGGAGAAAGGTAAACAGCGCAGATGTATTTAGTTTGAGATTGGCATGTAAGCCGAAGCCAGAGGGTATAGAATTTGGAATATTCGAGTTCGGGAATACGAGAACAAGTTAGGTCATTGCGTACATATACGCAACATCCACCTTTGTGGTGAAATTGAGTATAGAGAGAGTAAGAGGTTACAGAAAAGGGGTTGCTGTTAGTCGTCTCAAACACCTGAGTTTCAGTGAGGAAAAAAAGACGAATTTTAGAGGAGGAGAGTTGGTGTTCAACAGACTGGAAATTTTAGAAAAGGCCACGAATGTTGCAGAAATTAATGAAAAGTGAATCAGGCAGAGTCCCAGAACATCTCGAATGAGCGGTACCAGATCCAGACCCGCTATCCGTGACTACGTTCCCGGTATCGGCAGCGGAGGAGTCAGAAGTGGGGACATTTATGGTCCCCTACACAGGGGACTCTCAAGCGGCTCCTGTAGTTGATGCAGTGGGTGAGATGCATGTACAATGTACATGTAGTGAAGAATAGGGAGAGAAGGGTGTGTATTGAAAACATGCTGGACTGCTGACCGGGTTCATGAGACACGGAAAAAGATCAGCTAAGGAGGACAGTGACAGGAGAAACAGGAGTTGCAGTACTCCCTATCTTCTGTCTAACGTTCCCCCGGAATACTTCCCTGGTCGATTGGTGTCTACAATCTCCTCCTGATATATATATATATATATATATATATATATAACCTTTGGTTAGCTTCCGCCCGAATTGTTCATTCTGACATTCTGACGAAGGTCAAGCTTTTCACTCCACCTTAGAACTACAGTTTAACGTGAATCCGAACCACGCCCCAGCAACAGCCCAGCGTCTTAACCAATAGGCCACCCATTTATCTACCAACTACTTTCTTTATTGTGTGGAAGGATGAACAGCTGGGTTTTGCTGCACGCCGGCTGCCGTCACCGGGTCTCGAACCCGGGGCCGATGGATTCGTAGTCAGCGACGCGTAAAAAGTAAAATTTTAGAAACCCTCAAAACTAATGTGCAACTTAATATTTTTTTTGCAAAATTCTACTTTTATCGACGAACTTTTTTCCGCCGTTGTACTTATTCTTTTATATTGAACACTATTTTATTTGTCAACTATTAATTATTGAGTATTTGGCAATGCTTCAGGAATACATTGAAGAATTTTTAAACGTTTTTCGTTTTGCTAAAATGAGAAAAATTGTAAATTAATTTATACATTTGGCCGAAGCTATTGAGGTTGTCTTTGATTTGGACTACTAATTAATATTTAGCGTATGATTATATAATTATTATCTGCTTAAATTTGACATTTTATTTATAAATGTACTTAATTATACATTCAGGGATGCCATAACTTTTAATTTCGTATAGTTTCCCCTTAAAAAATCTTTTCAGTTTTCTATTTCACGCTTTAAATAGAGAGAATTGATTGCTTAAGGGTAACTAAATTTTATTAAAAAAGCATTGCATAATTTAAAAATATATTATCTTTGATGTTGTAAAGGTACCAGTACCAGTCAGTCGTTAAAGAATCGCTTTTAGTTTCCCCGTCATATAATTTCCATTCTGATATTACTCCAGTTCTGATTCTAACCTAAAAAAGAACCAAAGAATCAAGTCCAATGTAAAGAAAAAGTGAAATTGTAATTTAAGTTAAAGGTTTCAAATAAATAAAAGAATTAAATGTTTGCAATATTGGATACAAAAATGGAATCTTAATCTGACGTAAATTGGTTATTCCGAATCCAGATCCGATTCCACCTCAAGAAAAATATCAAATTCCAATTCCAGTCTTAGCCAAAAGAGTTTCGATTACAGAATAAATTATGATAATGATAAACTTTATTGGCAGGATATAAATCGAATAACATAGAACTGTACAATATTCTTGAAGGTAATAAGCGGGAAGCTAAATCAAACAATAATACATTTAAAAACAAACACACGAAAAATTATGACTAAAGGAGATAAACATAAGACACGCACTGAAACAATAAAAAAATGACAATAATGCTGTTATATATATACAGGGTGGGTAAAAAAAAGTGACCTCTTAGAGGTAAACTGTCATATTAAAATAAGTAAGGGAACTAGAACTCCCAAACTTCATAGATGCTTACCTTAGCATGTTGTTCATCTTAATTGAGAAGTTGCTCTATGTGTACCCCTTCCTGCTCAACGCAGGCCTCCAAACGTGGACGCCACTGATCAATACACCTGTTTACATATAGTTGAGACACCTTCTCCCGGCCGAGCAGAATTCTTTCGCGTAGTTCATCTATGTCTCTTATATTGGTACCAGGGATGTAACCTTTGGACTTCAGGACTTCCCAAATACCATAATCTAGTAGTGAAAAATCGGGGATACTAGCCGGCAACATATTGGGTTCGATAAAATCCGGTGTTTCGTTCTCAAGGAATGTGACAGTTTGGCGTGCTCTGTGAATAGGGGCTCCATCTTGTTGGAAAGTATATCTTTCACCACTCATTCGTCGAATATCAGTTAGATACAGTGAAAGATATACTTTTCAACAGGATGGAATCGTTTGGATTGGCGATGGGAAATCCCCTCTCACCTGTATTAGCTAACTTATATATGGAATTTTTTGAAAGCAGAATTTTGCCTACTATTGTTAATTTTAACCTTGTTTGGTACAGGTATATAGATAATATTTTATGCCTTTGGCCTAATAATTTGGATGTTGACTTATTTCTTGGTAGGCTCAACAATTTAGTCCCATCTATTAAGTTCACGGTTGAAAAAGAAAATGATGGAAGCTTATCTTTCTTGGATCTAATCGGAGATGCTTTAATCAGTTCAAATTTGAAGTTTATCGTAAGCCTACTAATAATAACTCTTATGTGCATTTTTATTCTGACCATCATCCTCGATTAAATCTTCTATTTTCTCTGCTATGTTTCTTAGAGCATTGAGAGTTGTCAGTCCTGAATTTTTAGATTCCGAGTTATGCAATATCATGAATATTGGTACTAAATTATGGTATCCTATTTCATTTTTAGATAATTGCCTTAGGAAAGCCAAGAATAGGTATTATAATAGTGTAACTGTGAAGAAATTTGAGCGTAAAAATATCCTTAGCCTACCTTACCATGTTAATTTCAGTATCTTTTGACTTTACTTAAAGCAATTGGGATTACTGTAGTCTTTAAATATAATAATGCTGTTAAAGCACGCCTAATAAAGAATAGCCCGGATAATGTTATTGATTGTGTGTTTTCGATCGGATGTACATAATGTAACTCAGTATATATAGGCCAAACGGGTAAAACGTTAGATATTAGCGTAACACAGCATAAATATGCATGTAGAACAGCAAATATTTCTAATGCATTGTTTAACCATATGTAGAGATGTAATCATAGTATCAAGTGGGATAATTCTAAAGCGCTCGTTGAAAACAGATATATAATTGAAAGGAATATTCTAGAATGTGCATTTATCCATTTTTAAAATAATTTCAATAACAGTGCGAATATAAAAGTGATAATATCCTGTTAAAATTCCTTTTGCCTCTCATTAACTCTTGTTAATTATGTGCTAATCTTTTGTTTTTCCGTCCCGCTGTATATATTTTGGGCATCTCGCCCTCTCCCTTCATTCCCTGACGAGGTGTACTTCTGAATACACGAAAGATCTTGGAATCATTTTTCTTTTTCCTTGTGGGTTTGCATCATTCATTCATTTCACGTGTTTAATTGTGAAATTCATCCCATATATATATATATAACGAAAATGCCCCCACCAGGATTCGAACGCGTGACTTCCTGAGTAAGAACCACAAGCGCTTCTATCACAGTACGATGAGATAAAAGTTAAGGTTTAAAAGAGAGGTTTAAAAGACTGAGAAACCACTTAACGCTTTCGCGACCAGAGGCGTTTTATGATGTTAACCCTTCTGCACTCGAATTAATGGTAACATTTAAATGAAGTCTCTCTGACATAGTTCTGGGGTCCCATAGATGAAATAATACGCATGAGCAAGCGCAGGTTGGTATGAAACAAAAGTGCCCCCACAGGACTTCTTGAGTAGGAATCGCAAACGCTACCATTGCCCCTTCAGAAACAATTCCCAGGGTCGTTACTTTCAGGAGGGAATTAAAAAAATTACATTAGATTAACTGTTTCCATTATTCTGTTCACCTCATATATATATATATAATTCACATCATAAGACCCATAAATACCCGAATTAGTCCAACTCTATGTTATGGTTTTCAAGTGAATGCATATATGATTTAACTAAGCTTTCCTCATAAGTTTTACTTTCTGTAATAATTTTGGTTGTTATAGCCTCAACTCTTTCTATTTTATTATTGTCTTTTCTCGATTACAGTCTGACATACTTAAACATTGAACTCAGAGTAATCCTTGGTCTAAGGCCATGTTCATGGCAACAGGCTATACTTCTTAATTTTAGGTGATATTACTGGCGTATTTAACCCAATAAGTAAAATTAACAAATGCGTGAAAGAAACTTACAAATCCTAAGCCTTCATAGAATAAATGCAAAAATATAATAATTTTATCTTCTTTTCCAGATAGCCTATAAATACATATAAAAAAAAGAAATGTCGAGTTGAAGTTTCACCTATACTACTCCCATTTAGAGTGCATCTTTTCTAATTTACTTGCGTTTCTTCCTTACATGCAGACTCTTTCAATTTCTGAAGATTATTTTAAACTTCTTCACAAGATTTCTGGTCGTTTGGACACATTCCTGGAGAGGAATCTCGAAGCGGGTCATCAAACTCTTAAGAAAGGTAAAAATCACATTATGACCAACGATTTGTTTCCACCAAATCTTAAACTCACAACATTCACAATAAATGATTTTCACTCTCTTGAAAGTATTTAAGAAAAACAATTTATATTTGTAAACTTCTGATATTAATTAAGAGTTTATGATGAAAATTACATTTAATTTGAACCACAAACTGTTGTTAATATTTTGGAGAAAGTCACCTAAATTAAACTTTTACCTTCCTAATACCTTAAAAGCGGATTTGCAGACCTTGTTTTAGTCTGTTAACGAATTTACAAAAGAGAGTAAATTTAATTGACTTTTAAACATAGATATTTTCTTAATTTCCACAATAACAAAATATAAAGAGAAAATGTTGTCCCATTAAATTCTTTGAGAACATTATGAAATTTAGATTTTTAAAACAATATTAAAGAATAACTGAGTATCCTTTAATGAAAGTTATGTAGAATACAGGGTGTTGTTAAATTATTTTACAAATTCAGACCTTTTAAAATATTAATTAAGTTAGATACAATGATACAGTTTGCTGCGTTTGAAAGAACATCTCACAATTTTTTTCTAACATCATGAAAGTCGCCGATATTTTGGACCTGAAGATCAGGATTACTGATGCCATTGTGACCGTTAAATACAGGAATGAGAAATATTTTGAAATTGATTATTTAAAATTTTGAGTTGGGAAGAGAGTAGGGTTTTGACCCCCTTTTTGGCAGTCAAATGTAAATCTCGAAGGATTTTAGTTAACGCTTAATTGACAATTTATTTGTGAAAAGTCTACTTTCTGTCAATAATTAGATAGATTTTAGGAATTTTAAATGCATATAATATAAAATTATATTAACCTAATAATAATAATAATATATTATTATATTTTGTGGTAAAAAATTTAGTATAAAATACTTTTAATTATTAACATAATAATAATAATAGAGAGTTAATAAAGGGAAATTTGAGTTAGTAATATATTATTTATCATTCATTAATTTACCATTGATTAAATTATTAAAATTATTTATATATAAAGAGAGAATGCATTAAATTCACTGAATTAATATTGGTGCGTTTTATTAAGAATTGTGGGTCGCTTAATCGCTGCAAACGAATCAGTGCAAACAACGACCGATCGACATGAGCTTAACACTTTATTTTCAGCATTTTACTGCCTATTTATTTATTTATTATTGCGATAAATTTTCATGTTAAAAGATTTAATTTTTAAATACTAATTAAAAGGAATGAAGACATTGTGGTAACTTCTGAAATTAATTGCAAACTCTTTGAGATTTTGAGGGCAAAATTCCTTCAAAATTCTTAGTTTTACTTTGATGAAACAACTTTATATTCTTCCTAACTTTCTATCAAAAGCTTCCTACTTACTTCTTTCCTAGATTGCATTTGGATGAAATGAGATAGTGAAAACTCCGTAATGGACATCGCCTAAAAATTATTTTAATTAATTCCTTTAAAAGGTGAAGTGCGATTTTAAATGTACAAAAAGTTTGAATTAATCTATGTTTTTTCCCTTTATAGCAATTATGTTTGATGTTCCCAACATTAGACATTATTTAGTCTTTTCATTTTTTCTAAATTATGTTTGCTACATTCTATTTTCTATTTCTAAATCATTTTTTGTAACTGTTTCGTTAAAAATGTTTTTCATAATTGTTATAAACGATATAATATCTTCATTAATGTATAAGAACTTTCCTCCATTAATGACCTGAGGAGTGTCAAAAATGGCATATTGGAGGAAAGTGATGAGCTCACTGACTTTTGTATTTCTTACTTATCTTCGCCATATTGATTTCTCCTTCTCTTTTTTTATGCAAGAAGGAGGGCCCCCCTCTATAGAAGAAGAGAGCTAAAGTCAAGGTCAGGTTTATCGTGATGCCTGGACTCTCTGCGTTTAAAAGAATGGAGGTCATAGGCAGGGGGAATGATTGATTAAGGAAAATTGTTGGCAGGTTGTGCAGCGTTGAGAGGTTGAGTAGATGAAAGAATGAAAATACCGATTAACCCTTGCATTAGAGAGTTGGACAGGAAAGGAATGAGAATGTGTCAGAAATCTGGTACTGAGTGCTCTCCGTAAAGAAAAAGGCATTCAGTTAGAGAGTTCAGAAGAGCAGTACTAAAAAGAGAGTGAGGCAACATTGCTCCGGTGAGAGAGGCATTAAAGATATTTGGTAAGAGGCGAGGAAATGATGAGAAAAAATGCCTTTGATTTCACCCGTTCAAGTACGGCTGTGTTGGTTTAGCTACAACAAACATGAGAAACGTACAACATACAGAAGCGGACAAGGCCCCTGTACAAAAACAGCAACTGAGCGAGGGTGAAGAAACTGCGAAGCTGGCAATATACCTAAGCTCTTAGACGCTGTTTTTCAAAGAGAGTATATGTGACTTTTCAGGAAAGATCACGAGAAAAAGAAACGTCAAGAATGTTAAGAGAAGAGGAAGGATTGAATTGTGTATTGTTGAAGGTAAGGAGATATTCGTGTGGAAGATTGTGATGAATAAATACAAGAAGGAACCGAGTGTGAGGCATTGAAAGTCACAATATTGTATCTGGCCCAATCAGGACAGAACCCTGAGGAACATCACTATTAATAGCTTTCAGAGAAGAACAGTGGCTTTCTACAACCGCAACTATAGATCGTCCAGAAAGGAAATTAGAGAGGAAAGCACAGACAGAAGGATAGAAAGCAAAGGAGGGCAGTTTACAAATTAAAGATTTTTGATGGACTCTATCAAAATCTTTTGATATGTCTAACACAATGGAAAAAGTTTCACCGAAATCCCGAAAAGAGTATGACCAAGAGTCAGAGACATGCAAGAAGATTGCCAATATAGAGTCCCATACAAAATCCATAATGACCATCTGAATAAATATTGCGAGAAGAAAGGTATTCAAGAATCTTCCTATTAAGGATAGATTCAAAAACTTTAGAAAGGCAAGAACTTAAAGAAATTGGACGATGGTTGGAGGAGTGAGAGCGGTCACCTTGTTCAGGACAGGCTCAATAAAAGGGAACTTCCAGCAAGAAGGAAAAGTAGCCGATGAAAGGCGGAGACGAAAGAGTTTGGCTAGGCAGGGTGTCAGCACAGATGCACAGTTCTTGAAAACAACAGGAGGGACACCAACAGGATCGTACGCCTTCCTAGAGTTGAGCCCAGATAGGGCAGAAAATACATCTTTAGAAGGAATTCTAATTTCCAACATAATTAAGTCGGAGGGAAGAGGAAATGGAGGAACATCACCGGAATCGTCCATGGTTAAATTCGAGGTGAAAGTTTGACCGAAGAGTTCATCTTTATGAGGAGAAGAGATGGCAACTGAGCCGTCGGAATGGAACAGAGGGAGGAAAGAAGAAATAGTGAAGTTGTTGGAGAAGTTGTTAGATAGATGCCAAAATGAGCGAGAAGAATTAAAAAAAATTTTTATGCAGGAAGGAGTGGCCAAAGGCAAATGCCCGCAAAGCGTCCCACCCATAGAAGAAGAAGAGAGCCAAAATCAAAGTCCGGGGTTTTCGAGATGCCTAAACACTCTGCGTTTGAAAAATGGGAGGTCATAGACAGGAGGAAAGATGGATTGAGGAAGATTGTTCCAGATTTGACCGGTTGAGTAGATGAAAGAGTGAAAATACCGAGTAACCTTGTATTAGATAGTTGGACAGAAAAGAAATGAGAAAGTGTAGAAAGTCTGGTACTGCGTGCTTACCTTAAAGGAGGAGGCATGCAGTTAGAGAGTTCAGAAGAGCAATGTCCGTTATGATAGCGATCGTAAAGAGAGAGTGAGGCAACATTGCGGCGAAGAGAGAGAGATTGAAAACAATCTGCAAGAGGCGGGCAATTGAGACGAAAAGCCTTGGATTCCACCTGGTCAAGTACGGCTGTGTGGGTTGAACCACCCCACACATGAGAAGCATATTCCATACAGGGGCGAACAAGACCCCTGTACAGAGACAGCGACTGAGTGGGGGTGAAGAAACACGGAGGCGGTACAGCACACCTAACCTCTTAGAAGCTGTTTTAGAGAGTATAGGTGATTTCCAGGAAAGATCACGAGAAAAGGAAATACCAAGAATGTTAAGAGGATTGAGTTGTGTGTTGTTGAAGGTGAGGGGATAGTCGTGTGGATGATTATGACGAGTAGACAGATGGAGGAACTAAGTTTTTGAGGCATTGAAAGCCACAAGGTTTTCTCTGCCCCAATCAGATATAGCAGAAAGATCAGAAGTCAGGTGTCCCATAACCGTCCTACGCGAATCAAAAGAGACTGTTGAGAGGGACGCTTTGGGAAGCGTGTGGAGAAGTGAAGAGTGGAATCATCGGCAAAGGAGTGAATAGGAGAGGAAGTGCGAATTAAAAGATCATTAATAAATAAAAGGAAAAGAGTTGGTGACAAGATAGAACCCTGAGGAACACCACTGTTATTAGCTTTAGGAGAAGAACAGTGGCCATCTACAACTGCAGCTATAGATCGGCCAGAAAGGAAATTAGAGATGAAGGCACAGATAGAAGGATAGAAACCAAAGGAGGGCAGTTTTGAAATTAAAGATTTGTGCCAGACTCTATGAAAAGCTTTCGATATGTCTAGCGCAATAGCAAAAGTTTCACCGAAATCCAGAAAGGAGGATGACCAAAAGTCAAAGAGATATGCAAGAAGATCGCCAGTAGAGCGTCCCTTGCGGAATCCATACTGACGATCTGAAAGAAGAGTGTGAGAAGAAAGTTGTTTAAGAATCTTCCTATTAAAGATAGATTCAAAAACTTTGGAATGGCAAGAATTCAAAGCAATTGGACGATAGTTGGAGGGTAGAGAGCGGTCATCCTTGTTTGGGACATGCTGAATGAAAGGGAACTTCCAGCAGGAAGGAAAAGTACAGGTGAAAGACAAAGATGAAAGAGTTTTGCTAGGCAGGGTGTCAGTACAGAAGCACAGTTCTTGAGGACAATAGGAGGACCACCATCAGGACCGTATGCTCTCCTAGAATTAAACGCACATACGGAAGTAAAAATATCTTTGGAAGTGTTTCTTATTTCAGATATAATTAAGTCAGGGGAAGGAGGTGATGGAGGAACAGCATCGGAATCGTTCAGGATTAAGTTGGAGGGGAAAGTTTGAGCGAAGACTCACTTTATCTAGAGACGATATGGGTCCTAAGCCATCGGAATGGAAAAGAGGAGAGGAAAAAGAAGAATTAAAGTTGTTGGGGAGGTTCTTTGCTACGTGACAGAAAGAGCGAGAATCATTAGAATTGGATAGATTTTCATATTTTTGTTAACTAAGTGAGAGCCAGGAGTTAGATGTCGACGGTACCCTCTGAGAGTATCCTCTCTGTTGCGGATAGCATTAGACAAGCTTAAACCAAGTTAGTTAAGAAAGTAAAGATAAAGCCAGGTTTCCTGCATTAGTACTATAAATAGAATATGGAATGTACGCCTTCAAGCTCAAGAGAATCACTTCCGTGTTGCACTTGGAGGGCCCCAGGATACGGAAGCAGTAATAATTTCACGGGAAAGCAGAATAGGTCTGCCTAAGGGCTGCCTATGAGCTGCACGCTGATATGCTCGTATATAATATAATACGCTTAATTGATATGTTACAAAGTATCTGGCATATATATATATATATATATAATTATATATATATAATTATATATATAAATGTGCAATTACACTTCATGAAAATTTAAAACAGATGATGTCAATGCGCAATCCTTTTTTCCTTTTTTCCAATAAATGTAGAGAGCAAGATTCTGCAAAGTAAGAACGAAGATGTTGCAACCACAAATCTGATAAAAGAGTGCTGTGACTTTATTCAAAACTACAGCGGTATCAGTTACCAAGGAACTCTGATAAAAGGCAAGGTAATTACGGAAAAGCTTGTTGTCGGCCAGTGTGTAAGGCCATTTTTCGTATTCGTTAAAAGAAACTCCAATTCAGATACGGAGGTGAAGATGAAACAGTAACGAACCCGAAAGCTAATTTCAAATTTGAATAAGTAAACGAACCAATATGTGGACCTTTGAGGATTTCTTTTTGACTTGGAACAACTTCCTGACAAGAAAACTTTCATGAAGGACTGTATGGATCTTGATCACGCATTGACAGACGGATAGAACTGTGACATTAACGGTTTTAACTTCGGCGAATAACTGGGCTAGGTATTCTGCTGAGAAAGGATTGCCGCGCTCCTCAACAACTTCTTCAATTTATTTTAAGCAATGAATGTTGTGATAACTTCCCCAACACGAGGGTATCACTCAGGATACTGTTAACTTTGTACTTCTAAGTGGCGAATGGCGACCGGAGTTTCTCAAGGTTGAAGGTCACAAACACTTACCTGTTATCGATCATTAGCGATGACATCCTCTCTTCGTTGTCCATTCTGTTCTTCACAGCATAGACCTGATACATACGATATCAGAATTTTCTGTAACTAAGACACGAAGAATCTCCTTTTGAATGTTTCTCTAACGTTTGTGGCTTTCTAATGTAAATTCTATAGAAGAGTTGAAAATTGTATACCTAACACTATTTGAATCGTTCGTTTTAACCACACAAAACATAGGAGATATGGGGCGCCGAATTTAAAGTTTGCATGGGGAGCTATTTCCCCTTGGGACGGCCGTAGTCGTTATGAAGAAGTTTAAATGACAGAAACATTATTATTTTTCTTGCTCTCCTGGAAGACAAAAAATCATAAGAATACAGTATATCTAAAGTCATTCTTATGCTGGGTAATCAAGTTTTATTGTGATTTATTTCTCATCCTTTCGATCAAACTATACCATGGGTATTGCACTTCATATTATTTTTAATTCACTTTATAAAAAATTTATTCGAGCTTGGTTTCAAAACATTTGAACATGTGTATTGCATGATTATATAGAAATGACGAAGTATAGCCATTATGACGTTGTTTGTACATCAGAAAGAGAGATAACACATCATTGTACAGTGATCATGAAATATTAGGATTCTCTTCCACACTTGATCACAAACGGCAATACCAATTCCCACCACCAAAGAGGAACAGTTTTAAAGTAGGAAGGTTCAATCATTTTTTACTAAAATTTAAAAATTACACTCTTATCCAATATCTACGACAGTTTTAGAATTTCTTATTTTTACCTTTTTCTTTTTTCGAATTGAAAATTGATGTAATTTAATGCGATAAATGTTGAAAAAGCGTTTCAATAATAGTTTAATAATAATTAGTTTATGTGATACACAAAACTATTGGTGTAGAAAAAGTTAGTGAGTAGTAATGAAATTAAAGTTTAATTGCTCATAAAAATATAATATGTATACAATATTACATTTTTAATAATTGTAATGTTAAGCTTTCGCAGGATTTGTAAAAACAAGCAAACCCTAAACATATGTTTAAAATATAATTTGCAATAGGATTTTCTTTACAAAATCCTAAAAATAAAGTAATTGTTTTTGTATTTAAGCCTCAGGTTAACGAACTATTCACGTTGTTCCTTAACTAGAATTTAAAGCTAGAAATTTTTAGATATAATTCCAAAATATTGTTTCTGACTTCATACCATATCGGGAACAAAATATTCGCTTTAGCCAATACAGATTTTAATCGAAAGCACAGTTGTGAGTGTTCAGTTTGGCGACTGAAATTGAGTTGCTGCAAATCTGTGGTCGAATTTTCAGTTGAAGCCATGTTGCATACCGTTCGGTGCTATCCAGTTTTGACCAAGGTTTTATTCTCATTCCTGTGCTATCTTTCTTTGCATGAAGACCAGTTGGATTGTTGTTGTGACAGCTATTGTACCACCACCCTCCTTTACAACTCACAGCGCAACTGGTCTTTGCTATTGGGCGGTAAGATATTTGTATTAAGATTAATAACATATATGTAAATTATATGAAGTGAGTGTAAGAGAAGACAACTTAGACAAGGCCATTTAATTTTAGTTTAGGATATGGTAATGGGATGCAATATGTTTATTAGATTTATTATGTATTAAAAACTAAATAATATCTAAAACCCTTAAATATAGTTATAGCTCAAAACTATAAAAATGAATGAAAAAACAATAAGTTAAAATGAGACACACCAGATTTATCGTTGTCCATGTCAAATGTCGAGAAATAGTTACCATTCACGTAACTGAAGCGATCGTAGGCCGTACTCTTAGCATTGTAATTTGTTGACGTAAGTTTGTATCTGAAAAGAAATTTAAATGTCACTTCAGGGTTTTCAGCTCCAATAATAATACTTAAATTACAGAGACGAGAACGAAAGTGAAAAGATTTAGATATTATGATGAAGTTTTTAAAATTTTAAAATACAGATATTTGCGAACAGTGAAAATATGCTTCCCACTTCAGCAATTGGACGGTTGGAAGTGAAAGTGATTCAAGTGCGTTTTTTTACCGATTTTTTTTCCTTTGTCAAAAAGTGGTTGAAGTACTCGGCACACCGAGTGTATTCCAGGGAAGTGACTCAAATAACTAAAATCTCAATTTGTGGGAAGAAGGAAACCGTGATCAAAGGTGACTCACGTACATATATCACATCTAGAGTTTGGTGTTCTGAATGCATTTGAATCACTTCTACTTCCAAGCGTTCTATTATAGATAATAATTATTGGTTTTGTTTAACCTCCTTCGCAACATCTAAGGTCATATGACGGAGTGGACCTACAGCTTTACGTGGGATCCGAACCACGGGTCGCTACATAGATTGGACGCAGTGGGCGGTCTCCCATCCAACTACTACCCAGACCCAATGTCGCTTCACTTCGCTGATCAACGGGAAGCGGTGTTACGACATTCGCTACGACGTAGCCCTTTTATTATAGAAATACTGCACCACTTCTGACAGGTAAGTGATTGCTACATTTGGTAAGATAACTGCTTCAATAAAAAGAAATTGAATGAATCATTACTGTGATTAATGTACATGAAGTTTTGGCTAAGTGGCGATTGTGGAGCAGATCTCCATAAATTTAATATAATTTGGCAAATTATTAATAAAAGTGTAATTTGAAGAAATTCCTTTAAACAATTACTGTACCATTCTCAACCAAGTGCAATAATAAATTATATGTATAATTGAGATTTCTCTTTAATTATATGAATACATTAAAATAATTTTCAATTTATACAACAAAACTTTTATAGTTTACATTCATTAGACAGAAGAATTATTGTGAAAACCAAAATAATACAAACAAAATTTCATTAAAAGATTTTTTTCGTTTGCATTTCAGCAGACTTTCACTTCATTGCAAAAATAAAGAGAAAAATCAATCATTCCTTGTCAAAGCGTGTATTTATATTATGGCTTAAAATCTCTCTCTCATATAAAAATAATTAAGCTTTTTACCATATTAATACATACAGTAATCTTCAAATCAAATATAATGAAATGATTTTCATTTAAACTTTGAGAAAGCGAATCTCAAAATTTGAAGACTTCATTCATGTTTTGGGGTCTTAATTCCTTTAAAGATACAGTAGATGAAACTTGAAAATGCATTCATAATATCAATTTGTAGAGTGGTTCAAACTATCGATCATAAAAAATAATAATAAAGAATAAAATGTGAGCCTACTTCATTTCCTCCGAGTCCACTTTGAACACATTCCACTCGCCCCAAATTTCTCTCCCGAATCCATCTTTGACTTCCATCCTCAGAATGTAGTTCCGATGGTGAGATAAAATATGCACGTTTTCATTTCCTTGTGATAATAATTGATTAAAATAATTATGATTAACTTAACTATTTGACAAAAAAGCTTATTTAAAGAAAATTTGAAAATGATTCAGATCTGTAATTAAAATAATACGAAATAAGCAAGGATGCATAATTTGTGGTGCCATCATGATGTAAATAAATAACCAAACTATCATATTTATGTAACTATTAATGAAAGCAACTATATAAAACAACTACAATATCCATTACGAACATTCGATAATGTAAAACAAAATCTATTGATAATTGGAATCATAATTATACTGAGAGATAATTGGGATGAAGAATATACAGGGTGTCCCATAAGTCCGGCATCATAGGAAAAATAATAAAAAAAGGCAAAACCAAAGCTTTTATTTACAGAACGTGCTCAATATGTCCACCATTGTTTTCAATACACAAATTCAGACGTGATACCCAGTCAGCAAACACACGGTGAATGATGTCAGGAGTAATGGTGTTACATGCCCCAATAATGCGCTGCCGCAAATGTTCAACACTCCTAATTTTCTCTGCGTATACCAGCGCTTTCAAGTGGCCCCAGAGATAAAAATCTAGTGGCGTGAGATCCGGGCTTCTAGCTGGCCATTCCACAGGCCCTCGACGTCCTATCTAATGACCAGGGAATTGTTGGTACGTATTCCCTTACTTGGGTGCTGTAATGTGCAGGAGCGCCGTCTTGCTGGAACCATGTTGGGAAATTTCCTTCTTCGTTGAAGACACTGGGAAATGCTTCTTCCTTGAGCATACGTAGGTAGGTGCCTCCAGTGACATGTTCATCGAAAAAGAGGGGGCCTATGATGTGATCCTTCCAAATGCCACACCATACCATCACCCGAGATGCACCTTGTTCCTTCGAAGAGGTATACCAGTGAGGGTTCTTTTGAGACCAGTAGCGGGTGTTCTGTCGATTTACCTCACCATTTCCATGAAAAACAGCCTCGTCACTGAACAGAATGGTGGACGGGAAATTGGCATCCCGCGCATATTGTTCCGTAGCCCATTCACAAAATTCCATCCGCCGGTCGGGATCATCTTCGCTTAATTTCTGTAGGATCTGAAGTTTATATGGATGCCATTTGTGAGCCTGAAGAATGCGATAGATGCTACTTTTCGACACTCCTGTCTCGGCGGACAATTGCCGAAGAGACTTATTGGGACTTCTGTTAAAATGAGCCAGGATAGCAGTCGCTGTATCATCGTCAGTGGACCTCCTTGAAGGTCCACTGCGTGGTTTATCTTCTATGGATCCTGTTTCCTTAAACTTTGCAACAAGTCTGCTTACACAACTCCGTGTTATTGGCTCGCGGTCTGGATGTAGCCTGTTAAATTCAGCAGCGGCCTCTCTCTGACTCCGATTTCTATAAGTAGAATTATCTGGATTCGTTCTTCCTTGCTCACAGACATTATGGCCTGCAGAAACAGAAAAATATGAATTATGGTTTGTAGAAATAGAAAAATATGAATTTCTCCTATGATGCCGGACTTACGGGACACCCTGTATATAACACCAACTGAGAAAATAATGACCAATTCAAAGAAATTACGTATAACGGACTGTTTACTCTTCTCCTTTCCCTTCTCAGAACTGGTGAGGGAAAAATCAATGAATCCATTTAAATCTAGTCGATGAGACGAACAAAGCCACGAAGCTCTCAGTTCTTACCTAACCAATGCTCTTCACCTGGCATTCCGAACCCCTTCTTGTAATCGGCCCAGTTCCGAGTGAATTAATTGGCTTTGATACATTGACTCGGGAAAGGAAAACAGTCCATCCACCTCCGTCAGTTTCCATGTCACAAAATACATCCACAGGGCGGCTACATTGACATCTAGAAACAAATAATAGGTCATAGTCGAATCTCCTTTACTATAAACACGGATTTTCAACAACTGATTCATTTAAAACAAATTGAAAATGTAATGCATTATTTCGTTTTTGGTAATTGAAACACACCCAGAATGGATGAGGCCAATTAATTAAAAGATGTTATCAAAGCGTTAAAGAGAACTTAAGGGCTCAATAGTAAAACATCTAAATCCCTCGAAACGCATAAAAAATGAAATGAGACATTTAATGAAATGAATAAAGATGATGTTGATGCAGTAGAAAGTCACCGTTTTACCTGAATGGATAAATCTGGTAGATTCCGCTTTTCGTATCTCCTGCGACGAGAATTTCGGAGCAATCAGTAGGTCTTAGGAAGAACAAATGAGAGGAATGTATACATAAAAAGTATTAAAATTTCACAAAATCTATTTTATTCTTTAATTAATTTTAAGATTAAAATTATTAAATCTTCGCTGAAAACAAAGAAAAAGAATTTTTTTATTATGGAATGAGATGTAGTTCGTCTCGTGAGTCCGCCATTATTATTTTACAAAAGTAAAATAATTATGTGTTATTTTTCCTAATGAGGAATTAAGCTTTAGAACTTGATGATCGTAAAATTGAGTTACTCTTGTTTAAACTTAAACTAACCGAAACGTTGAATCTGTGGGCATGTAGAAATGTCGATCGCCGAAGTAGGGTGAGATACCCCATCCTCCTGATGTCTTCTGACTGAATCAAATGAGAAATCAATATATGAGCTTAACTAATATAATGTAAATACAATTAAAATAAATTTCATTATTAAATTAACTAAATTAGTGACGAAAAAGTAATATTTAGTTTATGTTTTTATTAACATCGATGGCTCGAAGTGATATATATTGGTAATTAATATTAAAAACATATATAAAAAGAATGTGGGATCAAATGTAGAATTCGGACCCCAGCCTTTTTTAGTTAGCTTTATAAGGCTAACTAACGAAAATATCACGACCTAACTAACCAATCGTTAGGTTAACTGTACGGCCTTGACGATTGGTTAGGTTAGGTCATGATATTTTCGTTAGTTAGCCTTATAAAGCTAACTAAAAAAGGCTGGGGTCGAATTCTACATTTGATCCAGAATATGACCAACCTTGAGTTAGTTTTGTCTTGGATTATCGATTTTAAATTAGGTTTCAATGTTGATATTTTTGAAATTGAGCTTCCAAAAGAACCAAAGCTGAAAAGATCGCTGTTGAAAAAAAAAATATATACAGTATATAGTATATTACTAACGTATTTACAATAATTATGAATTAAATGTACATTTTTATTTTTTGCGCCGACTAGTACTTGAATTAAAATGATTACTGATAATGAATAATGAAAAAATGAGCCTTTTATAATGTAGGGAGAAGCATGAACTAAAAATAAATACCTGCAATAGTGAAAAATGAAAACCTAAAAATTTCCATTCACAAATAGTTCATCACGAAATAATACTAATATCTAACCCAGGGGTTCTTAACCTCTGAGTCGCGACGCAAACTTGGGTTATTAAATTGTCATTTATCATTTACTTATGTTAACGCTAATCATTTTACCATTATTATTTATTTTATTATCTATTACGAGTGAAATGTTTGAAGGCATTGGTTGCCGAGCTAGCCTTGAGAACAGAATTTAGATTACAGCCTGAAGAGGTTAAGAACCCCTGATCTAACCATTTTAAGAACTATTAACGAATTAAAATGAGAAATATTAAATTCGTCATAAAAGTTATTCAGAATGAACGTTCAAAATGGAGATTTCAATTAAGATTGAATTTCATATAAATATCACAAATATATTCTTAATCTTATCTTCTGTTTTCATTCTTAAGGAATTTGATGATGAAAATAGAATTACTTGTTTGCTTTCGGAATAAAGTTTGGGGATCTTAATCCGAGGAAGAGATTCTTTATTTCCAAAAACATGCGTTTCATATCTTGATGCAAAGTCATTTGATGTTGCAGAAGAACGTTTTCAAGTGGGGCTTCTGGATCCACCTTCACCACTACATCTTTGTCGACGCCAAATGCGGATAAAACTGAAATAAAATAAAATTTTAAATTATCTAAACTTTAATTGAATAAATTTAAATTAATTTAATTGTAATTAATAAGAGATTGTAAGTCCTATTTACCCAATTACAGTTTAGGTTTATACCAAATCAACTTTGATTTAGATAATCCACCAATATTTGTTTACAGTCTTTTCATACGAATTCCTGAAAAAGTAAAAAACACAAAAGTCAGTAAGCTCATCACTTTCGTCCAATATGCCATTTTTTACACTCCTCAGGTCATTAATGGAGGAAAGTTCTTATTAATTAATGAAGATATTATATTGTTTATAACAATTATGTAAAAGATTTTTTAACGAAACAGTTACAAAAAATGATTTATAAATATATAATGGAATGTAGCAAACATAATTTTATGATAGAATAAAATAAAAAGACTGAATAATGTCTAATGTTGGGAACATGAAACATAATTGTTACAAAGGGAAAGAAACAATGATGGATTCAAACTTTTTGTACGGTTAAAATCTCACTTCAACTTAAACAAAGAATTAATTGAAATAATTTTTTAGGAGGCGAACATTCCGGAGTTTTCACTATCTCATTTCATCCAAATCCAATCTAGGAAAGAAGTAGGAAAGTAAGAAGCTTTTGATGGAAACGTAGAAAGAATAGAAACGTGTTTTATAAAAGTAAAACTCTAAGAATTTTACAGCAATTTTGCCTTCAAAATCTCCAAATAGTTTGCAAATGATTGCAGGAAATACCACAATGTCTTCATTCCCTTTAATTATTTTTTAAAAACCAAGTCTTTTAATGTGAAAATTTATTGTAATAATAAATACATAAACAGGCATAAATGCTGAAAATAAAGCATTAAACCCATCTCAATCGGCCGTTTTTGATACTGATTCGTTTGTAGCTGAAAAGCGATTATTGCCGTTCAAACACTGATCGAGAACAATGGCTGAAAAACGGTGGACTCCTTGTGGTGTAGCACTGCTTTGCTCCTAACCGCCGGCATCAGGTGAAGTTGAGTTGGCGGCTTACCCTATTTCTGCTCTGGCTCAGGCGACATTTGGGGGCAATCACACGTGTTTACTGTATTTTAACTCCACTTCAGTGAAACTGAACATACAGATGAGTCCACCCAACTAATATACTGTACATTAGGGTGGTCCATAATTTCACTTTATAAAATTTTTAATGGTCCAACATGCTAATGTTATGGGCATTGGTGCAAGAAACAACATGGTTCCCAGTTTTTGGAGTTCCGGTAATATCAGACCCACCCCCAATTTTATTGCATAGTAAAAAACTGAGTAAAAACGACATCTTTTAAGCATTTTTTTAAGATTAATCATATTTAATCTTAAATAAAAGCATACATATTGAATATCAATTTATTCAGAAATCAACTTTGCACATTTTGGTGTATAAATTGATTATTTATTCGTAATAGTATACATAGAAATGTTCTATAACAGTTGATTAAGCCAATATTTTGTGTGTTTTTCAGATATCCAATGATGTATATAGTATATGATGCATTTTTCACTTGGTTGATTCTAATCTTATTTTAAATGAATATCATGGCTACTCCTAAGAAATTAAATATAAAGTTAAGAAAAAGCAGTTATGATCCAATTATTGGTAATCTTAAAGATGAACTGATTCCTACAGGACTATTCCAGCTACCATCCCAATCAGATGCACTTCAGCATTTCTATCATTTAAAAAGAAATGATATGGTTATGAACAATAAAGAAGAGGCTGCAACAGTTGTACTTAATGAAGTTAAAAAATTCTGGGACTTAGCTGGCATTAAAACGCAAGATATTTCCAAAAGCAGAAGACCAAAAGAAAAGATTCTGACTTTAGTTAATGAGTATGAAACACTGAAAAAACACAAAAACAGGAATACTTTTGAAGATAAAAAGGATATTTTTTGTAAAAAATTAGATATGCTGTTGGATATATCGGCAGCAGATGCTATTGAAACAATAATGAAAGACAGAATGAGAACAACAAGAAACAAAAGCGAAGATATAAAATTCCTTGAAGATCAAAGAACTATTCGGAATATGTACGTCTCCAGCCTTGCTAAGTTTTATGTAACTCGGACAGAAAGACGAAACCAAAGAATTCGACATGACGTAGAGAGAAAAGAAAAACTCTTAGCAGACATGGATGCAGGACCCAGTGGTGAAAAAATTAATATCCCACCTGATGATGACATTCCTATAGATAATGACGAATCAAGTAATGAATCAAATTATTCCGACTTTCAACCTTCGGCTCAAAGAAATCCTAAAAAAAGAATTCACATTTTCGATTCTCAAATGGTTTCTGACCCGGCTGATTGGCTGAATCTCTCGTATAGCCAAAGAATGAAATGAAATGAAATGTTTAAAAGCTTCAGATTAAATATTTGGCCAAAACTGGACATAACACTACCAACAAAAACACTAAAATTTAAAAATCGCCAATTGAGAGCCAAAGCTTCTGAGGTAAAAGATTTTCTAAAAGATGCACTTAATCCAGCTAGTTCACCTCTATTTCCCAGAGGCGACTACAGAGAATGTGCGAGGTTGCTCTATTACTTCTTGGGGAAAACGTCTCAAACACTGGTGTGAGATGGGCTAAGCCTGGGGCAGTACACTATGCGAGGTGGATGCCATCTGTATTGTATCCAGCAAAGATGTACGCATTCTCTGATCAAGCTGGGTATGATTCAAATATGATAGCAAAACTAGAGAGAATGTGCGTATTCAACTGCCTCTACTATATAAAACCTTGGTTGCTTGCTTCCGTCGCCTGTGATGCACCTGTCAACGATTTAAATCTTTGTAATGAACTCATTGAATATAAAAATTATGATCACGATGTAGCATCCAGTGCTCTTAAGGGATTAAATGGTCAGCTATGGTATCTGATTGAGGAACTAGTACCACTTGCTTTGTTTTCCGGCAAATTTCAGATGCAGAAAAAAGTCTGATTGCAAAGTCAATGAAGAAAGTCTGTCAAATCAACCCGCAACACCCTCCTCCCAAAGGTCAGCCAATCTTCCCTAAGCTAACAAATACAACTAAGCTGTGTCAGTTAGTTGGTAAGGGTTCTTCAATTGTTTTCCAATGCTTGGGTACTAGTGGTGACTGGCTAAATGAACCTGTTACTTCTTGGAAAAATTGCAAATCTTTCCAAGTTATGGAGAACTTTGTCAAAAATATGAAAGTTGTGAATGATCCTGCAGGGAGAGCAATCAAGCTGATTGAAGATTTCAAAGACAGAATTGTTAATGATGAATCACAAAAACAATTTCTGGTAAAAGTTATAGAGCAACATCGACCTTCTTCAAGAAAAAATCTTTGGCTGACATGTATAATTATGTTAAGTGAGCGTTTATCGTGTAATGTTATGCAGAAGTATTTATCTTTTTAATTAAACTTGGGTATAATTTTTTAATCATTGTAAAAGGAATTCATTTTTGTTTAAAAATAAATGCAAAAAAAAAATGATGGGGACCTGGAATCAGGTTTGTTCCCACTCGAAATATACTGTAGCTGGCTTGATAAGCTGGTCTAATTTCGAACCCATCGCCGCGAAGCTGCCTGGGATGATGTTTCAGGGTGGCAGTAACACCCCCTAGAATATATAATTAATTAAAATAATATATTATTACCAAGAAAAAATAATATAGTCATGTTTATTCACAGAGAAGACGAAAAACTTTCGTTTTCTCAGTCAAATTTTTAGGTCCCATATAAATTGGGGGTGTGGGGGGGGTCTGATATTACCGGAACTCCAAAAACTGGTAACCATGTTGTTTCTTGCACCAATGCCCACAACATTAGCCCGTTGGACCATTAACAATTTTAAAAAGTGAAATTATGGACCACCCTACTGTACATTAGGGTGTATCATGCTCATTGAAGCGCGAATTTCAAGATTGCCAGTATGTATTCCTAGGTAAAATTAAATTTTAGGAGAGGTTTGTTTTCTTGAACTTTTGCTAAAAATCACGTTTAAATGTTCAAATTTCCACTTTTTCGTTTTCTGGTTATGTACAGAACAGCTGTGCAGGACATACACTGTCGTACAAATATAACAGACCGGTTTCTTACCAAACAAAACCATTGTAACAGCTGTTATAGGCTACTAGAGTTTCACTGATAATTTTCTATGTTTCAGATACAAAGCTTGGTGAAGATTGTGTAGCCACCATGGCTAAGCAAGGACGAAAGACCAGAAAAAGTTCTGGTTCAAAGCTGAGTGATCTGGTGGGTCCAGGCAAGCAGTTATTTCCCACAGAAGTTCCAACCTGGAGAGCTGTGTTTCAGAGAGGAATCCTCCTCCAGGAAGAGAAGCTGCTTCTGGATGATATGAAGAGAGCTCAGTACTCTCTGCAAGATTTGGCTAAGGACTTGGCATCACTGGTACTGGCACAGTGGGCAAAAGCAATGCCAAGTTCACTCCTCCTGTTATCATTCAAGAGAGATCCATTGCCAGGAAGATTCTTGTCAGGTGGAATGAAATGATTGACCTAGTGAATGGCAGAGTGAAGGCTGCAAAGAGAGGGAAGAGAATATCTGAACTTGATACATTGTTTGACATAACAACCTGCAGACATGATATCACTCTCTGTGGAACTGAAGCATCTGGCTGCTCTGGCTGTGCTGCTAGAGTTCATGTGAACTGTGACTGTCCTCTGCCTCAGAAGATTCCAAAGCTAGAGTTAGAGTGGCTCCATTACCAGAGGATCAAAACCTCAGAAGTTTCTGGCTTCCGGATGGCATCTGTTGATGTGAAGGAAACAGTGAAGCAGGTAAAGGCTGCTAAGAGGAAGGAGGAAGAACAGAAGGCAGCTGAGAAGAGAAACAGAAAAGAGGAAGAAGAAAAGGAGCTACTGCTTAGAGCTGATGATGGTGATGAAGATGAGGTGACTTCCTTGCAAGAGTCTCCAGGCAGAGCAGCTCCTACTGCTGACAGATTTTTCCAGTACTGCACCAGGCAGAAGCTCCAGTGTCAACACTGGCAAAGTCTCCACATCTGCCAGGAGGAACTACATGGATATCTCAAGCACTGCTGCGGCTGCAGTCAGGTTCAAGGTGGCAAACACTCCTGCAGCAGCCATTGCAACTGGTTTCTTGCAAGATCTCATCAAAGCTGGCATCTATCCGCTGATAAGGCATATCTAGCTGTTGACAGGATGAAGATGTGGAGGGGCAAGGAGTCTGTAATAGGTGCCTCGGTGGAGGCCCTGGAGAAAAGTACAGAGGGAGAGGAGATCAAAGGAATTTTCTTTGATGGAAAACAAGATAAGAAGACAAAGATCATGAGGTACAATGAAGAAACTGGCCGCTTCCATCCTGATATTACAACTGAAGAGCACTATAGTGTTACCTGGGAACCTGAGGGAAGTATCTCTTCCATTGTACACCAGAAGAACCTGAAGGAAATGAGAAACCTGCACTGAAGATAGCTCAGGCTCTGTTTGAGTGGATTAGTGCTCAGAACCTTAGCACTGACCAGAAGGACTGCTACCTACTGATCAAGCTCTCAAGACAGGAGATTTGAGCAAGGAAGTTGCTGGTCTGAAGTGTGACCCACTGAATCAGTCACGCTGGCTGACTACAGGTGAGGCTTTGTTGATGCTGTGGATGAGGCAGCATGGTTTGAAGGGGGAGGTGTTGAAGAAACTGGAGGTGCTGCTGAAGTTCTGCCTGGACTTCTACTTCAAGATGTATTTTGAGATCAAGGTGAAGCACCACATGAGATATGGACCTCACCATATTGTGACCGCTCTGGGACTGCTGAGAAGCCAGACCTCTGAAGTCAGGAACATAATCACTCATGTGATAGCTCGAGGAGCATATCATGCTCACATGCTCCTCCTCCTCTCTCCTGTGCAGTGAGGAGGAGGAGAGGGCATGGAGATTGAGATGATCAAGAAGATCAGAGGTAAGTCTCAGTATGGAGACATGAGTCTGAGAACTCATAGAAACCCTAAACTGAATTTTATTGCCACTTCTCCAATTACTCTGATTAATTGGGATAAGGAGAAACTGTATGAGCCACTCTTCACTTGTAAGATGTCAAGAGGAGAAGTTGAGGAGCTTCTCAGGTCTCCACTTGAAGTTGAAAACTTCTCAGTTCACACTCAAAGCTGTGAAAGAGCAGTCCTGGAAGTTTCGGCTGCAGCTCATGCAGTGTATAGGCAAGAGAGGAGAGATGGTTTTCTTCATGCTAGGATCGATCACAGAGAATTGTTGCCAGTTTTCAAGTCAAAGCAAGACATTATGAACATGTTTTAGATCTCTACAAGACCTGCTAGACAAATCAAGATGCTTTCAGAAGAAAAAATCTCAAAACATTCAGTTGACCAGCATATTATTACAAGCTGGGGGTGGAGGAGGGACTTATACAAATATTAAAGAAGAATTGCAATTGCAAAAAAAAGGTTGAACGTCACAGCAGCTTGCGGAAAGGTGGGGGCAGCTGCCATCACACTCAGTGATGCCAAAGAGAAAATAAATAAAAATTGGTGGAGGCGTTTCTAAAAAAAAGAAAATGCAAGATTAAGAAAGAAGAACAAAAAGATTCTGCCTGATGAAGAGAACAGCCGGAAATTTGATGTCTATGAGGCTAAAAATCATACAATTCCTTAGTTTTGGGCCATTTTGGGTGATTTTGGTTATTTTAAGGGTTATGAACCACTTTGGCTGATCTTCAATGGCTCCAAGCCTGCCCATAGAAATGCTTAAGGGTGTATGTGAACAATATGGAACATTTGGAGGTCATTTCAGGCTACCAAGTCTTTGAAATTGGCCAAAAATCCTATTTTTCGAAAAAAAGTGCGATTCTGAACACTTAAATGCGATTTTTCGGAAAAGTTGCAGAAGACGAACCCCTCTTAAAATTAAATTTTACAGAGGAATACATACTGCCAATCTTGAAATTTCAAGTTTTTTCAATATTCGATCTGAGCATGATACACCCTTACATGCCTTATCACGAACTCTCACCAAAGATTGAAACCCTCACATTATATTTATTTCTGTCTTCAAAGCTTTGACAATAATAATTAGCCCACAATTTTTACACAGTGAATTTTAGTTGTTTTAAAGTAAAAGCAAATTATGTTTTCCGAATTATTTCTTGGACATTTCTCTAATAAAGAAAAGAAATCTTTTTATAAAAGTAAGACAGATAAGGACGTATTTAATAACATATTGTGTTTGCCATATCATAACAATTTAATTCACTTCACTCACGTCATTCGGGACGTTGGAATTAATGTTATGTTTACTTTACATTAATTCGATGAAGAGTTTATTCATTCGTAATAACTCTGTGAATGTCCCTGCACTATTTATTCTATTAAGTGTAATTATTGTAATTAGTATATTGGTGAAACAGGCAAAACTTTCGCTATTAGAATCATCCATCATAAATATTGTATTTGCAAAGCCAATGCATCTAACGCCATACTTGCTCATGTACGTAGCAATAATTACGAAATTAATTGGAATAATTCCCTGAAGAAGAGTTGAAAGTACTCGAAGTAAATATTTCATTTTCCTGAGAGCTATTTCTCAATAAAGAAGTTCACGCGTTTCAAGTGAATTTCTTACACACACACACACACACACACACACACACACACACACATATATATATATACATTTTAACTGCAAAGACACAGTATAATTAATGTAAAGAACGACGCTTGTTAAAAGAGTGTCCGCACAAGAAGAGGAGAGAAAACAAGTAATGAAAAATGAGGCACTTTCAGGGAATCCCGGTGTAATGGTTAGCATGTCTTACCGGCAATCGGATGATCCTGGGTTCGATTCCTGTGAGGTGCCTCATTTTTCATTACTTGTTTTCTCTCTTCTTGTGCGGACACACTTCTAACAAGCGTCGTTCTTTACATATATATATATAGGTAGGTACCTATATATATATATATATATATATATATATATATATATATATATATATATTTTTAACTGCAAACACGCGGAATATTCTAACAAGCGTCGTTCTTTACACACATATATATATATATATATATATATACATTTTAAATGCAAACACGCGGAATATTCTCCTATACAAGCGTCGTTCTTTACGTTATATATTATATATATATATATATATATATATATATATATATATATATATATATATTCAATATGCAGTGAGCAAAGGTTATGACTGTGCGCCAATTAATGCATTGGAGAACACCACCACGGTCGATCTATACATAAAAAGGGAGTCCTGTCCGTCGGTCCTTAAAATTTTTTTTAATTAGACAAAAATTTGAATTCTTAAAAGTCTATATATATGCTGTCTGTCTGCCTGGCTGTCTATCTGTTTGTCTGTCTCTCTATCTATATGTCTGTCTGTGTGTCTGTCACAACCTAAACCACGGAAACGTCTATTCGAGAGAAAAAAATATTTGGTAAAAGTTGCTTAAAGTAATTGAAAACTATGGAAAAATTATTGAATGCCCGGCTAACCAACTGGGCACTCAATTAACCTAACCATTGGTAAGTTTTTAATGTTATATATATATATATATATATATATATATATATATTATATATATGGAAATGAACTCAGAATAGTTCCCTGAGGTTTTTTATGATACACACAGACTGTGCATGGAACAAGGAACTCTTCTAGGAAAATTAAATCCACTATAGTCCGAATAAGTAATGGTAAATGACAAATATTATAGTTTTTTCTTTTTCATGATGCGAGCCCGACGTGGGCAACGGGTCACTCGCAAAGAGGTCCAAAAAATATAGCTTCCCTCACCAGCTATCTGCAAACCATATAGGATCCAGCTTTGAGACAGGATCTAGGGTTTAAAGCAGCCTAGCCAAGCTACATTTAGAACCTGAATATAAGCAAAAGACTCGCTGCCTTCACGTCAGATTGAATACATCAAGAAAAAGGGGTAAGTATTATATTTTTAGCCAAAAACAAAAACTTAAACCTCAACTGGCAGAATTGAGCGTCCACTTTTCAAGGCACATAATATGTCCGTTTCATAATGGGAATGAACTCAGAATGGTTCCCTGAGGTTTTTTATGATACACACAAACCGTGCATGGAACAGGGAACTCCTGTCCCAAAGCTGGATCCTATCTGCTTTGCAGATAGCTGGTGAGGGAAGCTATATTTTTGGGATCTCTTTGCGAGTGACCCCTCTTTGCGAGTGACCCGTTGCCCACGTCAGGCTAGCATCATGAAAAAGAAAAAACTATAGTATTTGTCATCTACCATTACTTATTCGGACTATAGTGGATTTAATTTTCCTAGAAGAGTTCCTTGTTCCATGCACAGTCTGTGTGTATCATATATATATATATATATATATATATATATATTATATATATATATATATATATATATAATATATATATATATATATAATATATATATATATTATATATATATATATATATATTATTTTTTACTTTAAAGTCACTATGTATTACTCGAAGGGTAACAACAGCCTTCCGCAGGAACAACCAAAGAGAGCGTGCTCATAGGCAAGGATATTTTCTCTATCCGGACAAAGGGCGGATTCTCTTCTACAGGGTGTCCCGTAAGTCTGGACCCATAGGGAAAAATAATAAAATTACAAAATAGTCCAAAATTTATTACATAATCTGTTCAAAGTGTCCGCCGTTGTGTCGCACACATAGTTGAAGACGCAATCTCCACTGCGACAGCACTTTCTGAATCACAGTCGCAGAAATTTCTTGACACGCCTCCACAATGCGTGCTTTAAGGTGGAAAATGTTCTGAAGTTTGACCTCGTACACTTTGGCTTTCAAGTGGCCCCACAAATAAAACTCCAGCGGAGTAAGATCATAATAAAAAAATAATAAAAATAATAATAAAAATAATAAAAAAATATATTATAAATAAATTTTTGGACTATTTTGTAATTTTATTATTTTTCCCTATGGGTCCAGACTTACGGGACACCCTGTAGTAATAATTAAAGTATTCCTTTTTTATAACATATTTTAAATATATTTTATATTTTATAATATAATATATAAATCTAATATTTTGTTTTAATATTATGTAAATGAATCGTATTCATCATTTATTCTAAGGTTTATTTATCCTTTCATTTTATTGACTTTAATATGTAATTATTGATTGTTTAAGTAATTAACTCTATTCATACTTAAGTTCACTTTGTTAATTTTTCTTATTTTAATATTTTGTTAAATTTACATTTAATTCCAATATTAATCTTTTACACTAAATACTTTAGATTAACACACGTATAAATTATTTATTATTATCGATTGATCACTTACATTAACTGATCAATTAATTTTATTGAAACTTAATATATTTACCTTCATATCTCATCTTATCAATTTATATATGAATTTTTTTATTCCTTTATCCACCCATTTATCTCTTTATCTATCTACTGTCTATTCTCTGTTTAACTATTTATTTAATAAATTATTTATATTCGAATGTCCAAGATTTTAAAATTATTTTTAATTATTTGTAAATGAAGCAGAAGTCACTAACATTGTGAGGTGTCACCATTCTAACTTATAATTTCCGGAGCAGCCTTGATGCCGCTCTACCCACAATTCTTACTAAAACCCACCTATTATAATTCAGTGAATTTAATGCATTCTCTCTTTATATAAATAATTAATAACTTCATCACTGGTAAATTAATGAATGCTAAATAATACCTTTGGTTACCTTTGGTTACCTTTGGTTAGCTTCCGCCCGAATTGTTCATTCTGACGAAGGTCAAGTTTTTCACTCACCTTAGACCTACAGTTTAACGTGGAATCCGAACCACGCCCCATCAGCAGCCCAGCGTCGTAACCACTAGGCCACCCTAGGGTACCCATTTTTCTACCAACCACTTTCTTTATTGTGTGGAAGGATGAACAGCTGGGTTTTGCTGCGCGCCGGCTGCCGTCGGGTCTCGAACCCGGGGCCGATGGATTCGTAATCAGCAACGCTAACCACTACACCACCATTTTCCCCTTATTAACTCTCTTTATTATTATTATTATTATTATTATGTTAATAATTAAAAGTATTTTATACTAAATGTTTTACCACAATATATAATAATATATTATTATAATTATTTTTATTATTATTATTATTATTATTATTATTATTAGAGTGTATATAAGTTAATATAATTTTATATTATATGCATTCAAATTCCTTTAATCTGTCTAATTGGTGACGGAAATTCCATTTAAAATTAGAATTTTCACAAATAAATTGTCAGTTAATTGTTAACTAAAATCCTTCGAGATTTACATTTCACTGCTCAAAAAGGGGTTCAAACCCCACTCTATTCTCAACTCCAAATTTTAAATAATCTAATTTCAAAATATTTCTCATTCCTGTATTTGACAGTCACAATGGATGGCATCAGTAATCCTGATCTTCATGTCCGAAATATCGGCAAGTTTCGTTATGTAAGAAAAAATTCTGTGAGATGTTCTTTCAAATGCAGCAAATAGAATCACTGTAAAAACTTAATTAGTATATTAAAAGGGTTTGAATTTGCAAATATAATTTATCAACACCCGGTATTCTACTTTTTTTTTTACAGGATACTCAGTTATTCTTTAATATTTTTTAAAATCTAAGTTTCATAATGTTCTTAAAGAATTTAATAGAAAACATTTTCTTTTATATGTTGTCATTTGGAAATTAAGAAAATCTATGTTTAAAAGTCAATAAATTTACTCACTTTTGTCTTTAAATCCGCTTTTAAGATGTTAGAAAGTTAAAATTTAATTTAGGTGACTTTCTCCAAAATATTAACAAGAGTTTGTGGTTCAAATTAAATGTAATTTTCATCATAAACTCTAAATTAATATCAGAAGTTTACAAATAAATTTTTTTTACCTTAAATACTGTCAAGAGAGTAAAATTAATTTATTGTGAATATTTTAAGTTTAAAGTTTGTTGGAAACAAATCGTTGGTCATAATGTGATTTTTACCTTTCTTGAGATTTTGGTGACCCGCTTCGAGATTCCTCTCCAGGAACGTATCCAAACGACAGAAATCTTGCGAAGAAGTTTAAAATCTTCTTCAGGAATTGAAAGAGTCTGCATGTAAGGAGAACAAGTAAATCAGAAAAGATGCACTCTAAATGGGAGTAGTATATATGAACCATCAACTCGACCTTTCATTTTTAATTGTATTTATAGGCTGTCTGGAAAAGAGGATAAAATTATTATATTTGGTGTACTTATTCTATGAAAGATTAGGATTTGTAAGTTTTTTTCACCGTACTTATTAACTTCCTTATTAGGATAGGTCTAAGATTAAAAATTTAACCTGTGGCCCAGAGCCTTCCCTTAGACCTCGAACTCTTATATATAGTAAGCTAACTCTAAGTTAAGTCTCTAAGCTTGAACCTGTAATCGAGAAAAGACACTGAAAAATTAGGAAATGTTGATGCTAGACCAACAAAGTAATTAAATAAATTTAAAGTAAAACTTATGAGAAAGCTGAGCTGAATCATATGTATTCGCTTCAAAACGTAGACTTAGAGTTGGACTACTTCAGGAATTTCAAATGATAAATGGCTCTTATAATGTGAATTATGTAGGATGTGATTTGTTAAGGATACAAGTCAATACAAGAAATAATGGATATAACCTGAAAGTTAAACGTTTGGAGAGAGTAATGTTGTGAAGCACTTCTTCATATCAATTTAAATTTGAAGTAAAACTTAAACTATCTCAGCTTTCATACATTGGAGAGTTTAGAGTTAGAAAATTGATTAGCTATTTCGGATCACCTGAAGATCAGAGCCCCCAGCCTCAATTACCAAATGATATCTTCGTTAAAACTAACGAAAATATCACGACTTAACTAACCAATCGTCAATGGCGTACAGTTGACCTAACCGGGTATTCAATTTAATTTATTATATTTTGGTACTGTAAAGCAAAAAACAAGAATATATGGGGGCCCTGATCTCCAGGTGATCCGATATTTCATTAAATATTTCACATTAGTCTTTGAATGGATGAAGAAGAAATGATTCTTTAACATAAATAAGTAATTCTCGGTTGGACTATTTATTTATTTTATTTGTCTTTTAAGCTTTTGGCTTTAGTAGATTCTCAGATTAATTAAATAAAACGTCAGTGAAAAGGTAGTTTTGATTAATAATATATAAATCATGAATAAGAAATATTAATTGATTTAAAATATAAACGAACGAATAGATGAAAATTAGACAATGAATTAAAATCACGGTGATATCATTAAATAATTTTGAAACTATATTTTTGTTTAGTTTTATTTATAAATTTATTTCTAAATAAAAATTACACTATTCTCTTGTGTTACAATAATACTTTACTACAATAATATTATAATACTGTCAATTGGACTATTTATTTTATATAATTTTGTCCTTAATCTTTCGGCTTTACTGAGTTCTCAATTAGTGAGAGATAAATGCATTATATATAAGTCACCATTAAATTATGATTAATGTACAAAGAAAATAGTAGTAGAAATACAGTATAAATCAATCTTAAGTTGTTGCTATAGATATAAAACCTATTATTGTAGAAATGATACTAATACAATCCAAAGAAATGAATGTCAGACACGAGAATGAACAAGTATATAGAAATGTACATTTATGTACATTATTATCGATCTTTATCAGTATGCCATCATTAATTGAGATTTCAACTTGTTTTTAAACGAAATATTTTTTTATATCAGCACTTAAATCATTCCATATTTTAAGTCCATCGAAAATGGATAATTTCTGAGATGAACACAATCTAAATTGAGGAATAACGTGCTTTCATCTATTTCTAATTTGATATGAGAGAATTCTTGATGAGTTACAAAATATTTATTTATCCAATGTAAGTTAATGATTTTGTTCTTATATTTGTAAATGAAAATAAAATGTGCCACTTGATTACATCTTTGATCTTTAATAGTTTTACATCTTTTAGAATGCACTTCAGTGATCATAGAAATCACAATATATATTATATATTTTATCCTATTTTTAACTAATTTGGGAGCCCATTAAACGCTAATGCGTAAAGGCCAAATTAAATAAAATAAAAAGTCCTGTGAACAATTGTTCATTATATTATTATTGTACAGTGAAAAGCTAAATTGCTCCATACAGACCAACGTTTCTTCAAAATTATTCGTTTCTTTTTCTGAACTGATTATGAAACGATCTTAGATTAGAAGCTGTTGTAAAATATTTCCTTTCAGAATCAAATTTGAATCAATTATATTCACTTTCAAAATATAATTTATTCCAAATTTGTCAACATTTGAAAAATGGACAATTCAATTTATCAAGAAATCGCCTCAAAATCCTTTCAAATGGAACAATTATAATTTAAAACGATGTTTTTTATGTATGAAACAACTTTACTTTACAGTTTAACATAACAAAAATTTTAATATTTTAATATTTATTTTAAAAATGAAGATTTTGAAATTTGAAAAAAAAAAGTTGATTAATAAAATAATGAAAATAAGTAGACTGCACCCATACCCACATACCCACACAGGACCTACAAATCGCACTTAACACTCTATCTTCGCCACCGTTTGTTCAGTGTCGATAAAAATAGTAATAGTAGTGATAATAATAATAATAATAATAATAATAATAATAATAATATTAAAAAAGATGGCGCACCAATGACTAAATTATTATATTATATTTAACACAATATTGAAGATTAATATTCGCGATTGAAAAACTTGAATATATTGAATAGTTTTTATTAAAAATATTTCTTTCGTTATTTTCATGAAAATCTTTCTTTATTATTGATTGTTTGTTATAGTCTACCTATCTATTTATATATCTGTATGTCTATCTGTATGTGTATCTATTCCTAAAATATTATCGGGTAAACAAAGCGTTGAGAACAAAAAATATTTATACTTTCTTTCTTAATTCAACAATAATAACATTTACATATTTTACCATCAATAAAAACTAATCCCATGGTTATGGTTATGGTAGATAGGAAATGTACTTACCACCAACTGTTGATGGTTTCCTTCGAGTCAAACAATACACCACCTTTCACCCCAAAACAAAATGAGGCCAAAATTAAAATTAATTTCACAATCATTTTCACTTTTTTAATCACGAAAACGTTTATTTAAAAGTATTTTAAAAAACAATAACTTTTATAAAGGAAATAGAAGAAAGAAGGTGATGCAGAGCAGTACTGAGGAATAAAAGTGTCAGAGTTTGTGAAGTCGACGCTTTATTATACCAACAAAATGGAATTTGCACCCATGAAGTGAACGCAGTTATCTCTCTTAATTCGTGTAAATACTCGGTGCTAAAGAACATCAGGAAACGCCTTTCTGAACTTCCTCGAAATGTGCGCAACGACCTTAAAACTTTAGTGTATTGAGGGAAGCTTTTTTTGATAAAAGTTAAAAGTTTACTTCCTATTTTGCAATGCATTTCCTGATTCGTTTATTCTTTAGGATAGAATTAGGTAAAATATTATTTAAAAATTAAAAATGATTATATTGGTAATTCTGTTTGTATATAAACCCACTAAATATTTACTTTATTAAAAGGCATTTATGATTAAAATTAAATTGTTGCAATGAAACATAATTATATTTGAAATAAATTATGGCATGTTTAGGACCGATTTCGAGTTTATAAGACCTTCATCCTGGTATTATTACGTTTCATTTGCGAAGTTAAGCGACGATGGGTCTATTCAGAAGTTATATATAAAAAGAGAACCATGGCTCGGATCCCACGTAAAGCTGTAAGTCTCCTTCGTCACATGGCCTTCCCCTTTACGACGGAGGTCAAACGACAAGAAACACATTCAGTTTTATCTAAAGACTCCCTCAAGAATTATTTAAGGATTATTTTTATTTAAAGACTTCCTCAGGTTCACTCAAAAGTCATACTAGTATACACTTAAGTCACTCTTATGTGGGTTAATCAATTTTTAATGCGATTCATTACTCGTTCTTTTGATCAGAAGATACCAATGGGTATTGCACTTCATATTACCTTTTATTCACTGCATAGAAAATTTATTCAAATTTGGATACAAAACATTGAGCATTCCCGTTATAAGATTACTTATAAATCTGCGTGTCAGGGTTAAAAAGTGCCACGTCTATGTGTATATCTATGACAACTTGCCCTTTTTAACCCTGACAGGCAGAAATGGCCCTATATAAACAATGTGACATCGTTTATACATCTAAAGATAAACAGACATTATGACGCAACAATCGTGGAATATCACGTATTCTCTTGCACACCTATAAACAAATTACACTTCCAGTCGCCAACCCAAAATCAAATTTCTAGAAACACCTTTTGAGATCCAGAATTCTGTAAAACTGTAGAATAATAGAACGTTTATACTTTGTGAAATAAAATTTACTGCAGTTTTTAGTTTGATTTCTTTGGTCTCTAATACTGATATTATTCAAAGATGGTTAAGTGTTTAAATGTGGGGCGAGTGGGGACTAATGTGTGGCTCACTTATTGCAGATTGGTACCGATGAGGGAATTCAGAGAAAATCATTAACACGTTGACTGCCATGTCCACCATTTTTGGTGGACAGAGGCATTTACAGATCTGGCTGCGTCCACCAGATTTGGTTGATATACTTTCCTTTCATTAAGCGGGCTGTCCGCCACTTCTGGCGGTCGCCCCATTATTTTTTCTATGAGAATAATATCCCTGGCCTGTGACAGTAACAGTTTTTTGTTTATAAAAGCTTGTATAAGGATAAATAGGCCCTATTGTCTTTTGAAGAGTAGGGGAAATTTTTTTTTTTGTAAAGCATCTTTATTAGACCTATGTAAAATGTGAATGGCACTCATAGCAATAAAAAATCGCAATAAAAACGTAAAACCTTATACCTGTGTATAATGTGAAAGGCACTCATTGCAATAAAAAATAAGTAAATGTAAGTAGTAACTTTTGGCATAATTAGTTTATTCTTTATTGAGAAAAACAAAAATCATTTTTTATGAGCAGACGAAAAACATGAAATACACATGAATGGTTTTTTTTTGCATTCCTGACAATACGTTGAAACTCTTCTCACCTTTTTCTTTGCTTCATTTCTACCCAATTTCTACACAGTTTCGCCTTACACTCCTGTTTTTTTTCATCTCTTTGCTGCGCTAATGTATGACTGTTGACACGTTCGGGTCTTTTAGTTTTACCCTCCCTGCGAATATTCATGAGGTCCTTCGCGATCTCACATCTGAATGTTCTAATATTCATTATTTTTTTAGTCTTCTCCTTGAATATAATGTTAGCATTTACCACAGCTATTCCTAACAGTAATTCTATTGCAAGTTTCCTATACCATTTGACTCCTCTTCTATGTGAGGTAGCATAAGAAGACATCTGGTCTGATAAATCTATACCAGATTTGCCTGTATTGTAAGCTACCACTGCTTCTGGTTTCAGTTTTGGATTTGCCATTTTCCTCTTACTTGACATTTCAGATTTGTTATTACATATGACAGCTTTTTCACACAAAAAAAATTTGGCCTGGCTACACCGACATCGGCAAACACCCTTGGCAATCAACGTGTTAATTATAATTTCATTCTTATAGATGCAAGAATGAGATAATTATTCTTAGTTAATTATTAAATATTAAGTAACTGATAGTGCCAGTAACCTCCTCCCAGCCCTTTCCTACACTCATCTTATATAACCTATCCTTTGGGGATGTCCAGATGGGATATGGAGAAAGATAGCCTTCCGTATGCCAACTCCAAAGAAAGCAAAAAAGTAAAGTGGGAACACTAGGATGGAGTGTGAGGCCAACTTTATGATGCATATATTTATATACATATCATTTTATAAAAGCACTTTTGCAATCATAAATACTTACACATTTTTTGTTGTTTTTGATGCAATTGAGTGGGAAAATAGGTTTGAGGCTGTTAATCTCTCCATTTACTGCACCGCACACGATTTAAGATTAATGGCCTTGAATTGAAGTATATATCAACTATTTTTTAATGCTTATTAAAAATAAAGAATAACGGGAATACTATTTATATACGCAGTGTATATATATTACCTTGTTTAACCTTGGTTTTGCTTCCGCACGAATTGTTCATTTTGAAAGAAGATCAAGCTTGTCACTCCACCTTAAACCTATAGTTTAACGCGTGGAATTCGAACCACGCCGTATCACGGGTGAACAGAACTTGCACAGTCCTCGCTCGTACTCGATCTCACGACCTCCCGATCAACAATCCACTGTCTTAACCACTGGGTACCTAGCGAGGGTAACCATTTATCTACCAACCAATTTCTATTGTGTGGAAGGATGAACAAATGATAACCACTACACTAGTATATATATATATATATATATATATATGAGTATATATTTTTTTCAGTAACGTGCAAATCAATTGCAGAATTGCACGAAATAATTTTGAATGACTTATGATTGAATGTTTTTGAGAACTTATCATTTCTCATTCACTTTCTTGTGTTTTGGGTGAGGGGACAATTCACTCTACAGAGAATGGCTAGACGAATATTGCAATAGTTACAAACATGAACGTAATCACATGTAAGGGCATTTATGTGAAGACTGACTGAGATGTTGATAGGGCATAGGTAGGTCAAGAATAAATGAATGAAATGAATTAATTTAAATGGTTCCAAAGAGAGGAGGTCAACAAAAATTGAAGATTTACTTTAACCTCTCGAACCACTTAGAGTTCGAACTGAACTTCACAATTTTGGTTTCACTGGTTTTTAATGTGAATCTCAAAATTTTTATGGTCGAGGTATTTTTGTAAATGTATGGCTTGAATTACTTTTAACAAAAGAGTATAAAAATTTGTACAAGCGTCGTCTGAGTAGAATCTAGATGAACAAAATTATTTATTATTTTTTACTTCGAACACCACAAATTGTGAACTACCGAAATTTTGTTTATGCGTGCTGCGGAGAAGAGGCGTGACGCTGTGCGTAGCTTAGAACTCTTCACTAATACGCTACACCCATCGTCACCAAATAAAGTGTGATCGACACTTTTTCGCAGTGAACAAATTTGTTCGATGTTTACATCAAATTATAATTCGACCTCCTTTATGTGTAAAGCTTTGAGGCTCACATTCGTAAATGTTGAGTGAATTCAATTAGCTATATTTGGTTTGAAGATCTGTGTTTATAAATGTGGGTGTCTGTTCTGTATTTGCAAATATTATCTATAATGCAAACATTTTATTGTTCGACAGCAAAGCAAACTGCGCTTAAATATATAAAGGAGAGTGGTGGTACAATAACTGTCACCACAACAACCCAACAGGTATTCATGCAAAGAAAGATAACACAGGAATAAGAATAACAACTTGGTCAAAACTGAATAGCACCACACGGTATTAGGGTGTGTCAATTTTAGTAAAGTCAACAATTCAAAAACTACTAATGCTCAAATGATGTCATATTATGTAGCAAACTTAGAAATATCTTTAGTGTTGTTTAAAAAAGCAATTTACCAACTTATAATTTACCATAAAGGTTTGAAATATAACCTAAATATAACTGTAGCATCGTATATCAATGTGCCATTGATATGTGTGGTCAACTTTGGTTATTTTTGGTGTGCAGTATGGTTTATAAGTTTCACATAGTCACAAATGCTGGAGTTTTGATTGTGAATGCATGTGTTTTCTCTCCTCTTTGACAATTTTGATTACTTCGTAATGTAAATAATGTGTAATTCAAATTATTCGAAATGTTATGTGTGACGTAAACTTTCTGTATATTTTGATAGGATAGATATATGAAATTTTCATTACTTTGAATAATTAAGTCTTGTACCTATAACAACACAACCTTTGGACGTTTTCCAGTTTATGTACCGTTTTCTACAATGTTGGCTTTTATGCAACTTTCTAGTGTTTCTTTGCTTCTGTTAGGCACAGCATAGAGTAAAACAGAAGGTTAGGTTAGGTTAGGTTACGTTAGGTTAGGTTAGGTTATCAAGAACTTACCTCTCTTAAAAAGTTGTTATAATCGACGGCGGTTGTATAACCAATCAAAAATAAATTATATGAAAAACGGTACACAAACTGGAAAAGGTCCCAACCTTTTATCTGAGCTTATAGGAAGCTATTAAGAATTTCAATTAACTTAATTTTGTGTAATCATAATCAGTAGGCCTATCCAAATTTCAATGACATTTATTTTGTTCACAGGTCCACAGGATGAGTCAGAAAGAAATCAGAACCCGAAGCAAATCAAGTTGTTACCTAAGTCATTTGGTGGGGACTGGGAGGGAACTTCCCCCTGCTTAGCTGCCCACAGCCAGAGATCTGCTGAGGTATGGTTTGTTGAAGAGAGAGAGATGAAACTGGACAAATTGGTAGACATCCTGACCTGTCACTATGTGATCAGGAGCTGCAGTGAGCTTGGGTGCAACCCTATCTGCAACAGTGAGGTTCACATTGACTGCAGCTGCAGGAGCGAGCAGAAGATACCAGTGCAGGAGCTTCCCTTCATTAAAGGTCAAGGAGAAAAGGTGGGAAATGTAGGGGCACACCAATGGGTCTAGCTGATCACCCTGAAACCAGGAGACGGAAGCAGTGCTGCAGAGGCAGGAGCAGAGAAGGAAGGCCGAGGAGAAGAGGAGGAGGAAGGCAGGAGTCAGCCAAGAAAGAAGAGGAGTTGAGGGAGGAGTCATTGCTGGAGATGGAGTTGGAGGAGACTGGAGATATACTGGAGGAGGCAGGGAGGAGAGAGGAGGACGAAGACTTCACACCAGAGGCTGCGACAACTTCTTCCTTACCTGTGGCTACGAAGAAGAAATACAACACTAAAGATATCACCAACATAGCTCTGGCTAGCTTCAAACATCACACTGGCTGAGAGAGAGAGTGCAGAAATTGCCACTGCTGCCTGGATTGATGCTGGTCTTATCACAGAGTTTGACACACCACTGGTGATTGACCACAACAAGGAGAGGAGAGCTCAGGAGAGACTGACTAAGGAACTGATCAAGAAGTTTGATGAAGAGATTAGGGAAAATGGCATCACCTGTATCTTCTTTGATGGGAAAAGAGACGACACCAAAGTGATGATGGAAAGTGAGGGCAGTGACAGGCAGTTTCCTGGCCTCATTAAGGAAGAATACTACACAGTGTGCAATGAACCAGGTGGGAAATATTTGTGGCATTTTGTACCAGAGGAAGCTGCAGAGGGGAGAAGTCACGCTAAGTTCATTGCTGAACATCTGCTGAACTGGCTAAGAGAGAGAGAAGCAGACCAGACCCTTTTGGTCAGAGGAGGAGACGGTACTAATGTGAATACTGGCTGGGAAGGAGGAGCAATGCATTATGTGGAGGCCAAGCTTAGCAGGAAGTTGGTGTGGATTGTCTGTGACTTGCACACTGGGGAACTGAGTCTCAGACACCTGGTGACTGCAATGGATGGCAAGACATTGAGCAACAACAAGTGGTCTGGGCCCCTAGGTAAGATGTTACACACTGCCACTGATCTGGAGATCAACCCAAACTTCACGAGGATCACTGTTGGTCCTCCTCTACCACATCTCAGTCAGGAGGTAGTCAAGGACCTCAGCACATACCAATCATATGGCTACAGATTCATCACTGCCATCAGATCGGGAGAGATACCTCAGAGTCTAGCTCTCCTGGAGATTTGGCCAGTCTGTCACAGTAGGTGGGTCACCACGACTCTAAGGTTCTGCAGATTGTGGATTTCCAAGCATGGGCTGAAGGGTAGGAACCTGAAGAATCTGAGGATAATTGTGGAATTCATAGTGGGAGTCTACATGCCAAACTGGTTCAACATCAAATTAAATCACAGCTGGGTGGAGGGTCCCAGGCATGTACTGTACCAGCTGGAGCTGGTCAGAAGTCAGAAGAAGGAGGTGATAGGAATAGTGATGTCTAGAGTGAAGAGATCAGCCTGGTATGCACACTCAGAGGCTGTGCTCCAGGCCATGCTGTGCAGTGAGGTGGAGGAGGAGAGGAAGAAGGCAGTGAAGAGGATACTGGAAATCAGAGGTGAAGGAGATGAAGACACACAGGTCGGAGATTGCAATGTCGGACCCAGGAAAACTCCTGACATCAACTCAGATGCCACCAAACTCTCGGACCTTAGTGACTGGAAAACTGGCGTGACTGATCCTCCTCTGACCTGCTTCCTCACCACTGCATGGCCTTCACACACAGAGTCAGTAGAGAGGTGTGTAAGGATGACAACTGAAGCAGAACAACATGTTTACTCACAAGAGAGGAGGGAGGCGTACATCAGTGCCAGGTGGCCAGTAGGGAGCTCATGTCCAGGAACAAGAGCAAGGCAGACATGGCATCCTTGGCAAAGTTCAAGAAAACTATCTATATTTCTAAGTTTTAATATTGAAATACAATCAAAATGTCTTTAATTGTATGTAATGTATGTAAAATGTAGTTATAATCAACAAAATAAATACTTGCAAAAATTGCTTATTTTTCGTAAACTTCAACTTCAAATATAAGTAGCTAGGATTGGTCAAATCTGGATTTTAAAGCCATATTTCGATTTAGCACATAGAAATGCATCATTTGGTCACTAGTAGTCTTTGAAAACCTAAAGATTTCACTTTTCTCCCTAAAATTGACACACCCTAACACGGTATGCAATAATGGTTTCAACTGAAAATTCGACCACAAATTTGCAGCAGCATTATTTCAGTAACCAAACTCAACACTCTCAAGTGTGCGTTCATTTTAAATTTGTAATAAATTGTACGGTTTAATAATATTTTCAACGCTTCCCTCAAATTTCGTACACTTTTTGAGCTTTAGGAAATGATGAGACTTTAAACAACCTTTGTTTCACATTAAAATTCATTTGAGAAGTTTAGTAAGGAATTAGAAATTTTATTGAGTATAGCACGAAATTTATTAAGTACTATTGTATATACTTATTTACTGTTTCACTCACACTTGTACAAAGGTCATAACTTCCTTACTAATGTGTCCTTATAATTCATTTTCTCTGTTACTTCCTATAATGACTTATATATCCGAACTTAGAGACTAAAGTATTATTTATGAATTTACATATATTGCATTAGTTGATAGAATATGACGTCATAAAGTAAATTGATTCCTTTCACATTTTCCAGGAGGCAGTGAAGAGGATACTGGAAATCAGAGGTGAAGGAGATGAAGACACACAGGTCGGAGATTGCAATGTCGGACCCAGGAAAACTCCTGACATCAACCCAACCCAGATCGTATGATAATAAAGAATTTACAGTCTGCAAGACATTATTTATTTGGTGCGTTGTGTCTAATGTTATGCCGTATAAATGTTGTTCGGCCATGTTGAAGTTCATTCATGTATTTACCTGAATTAAACAATGTTATGTTAATAACTTATGTTCTTGTGGTTATTAATTATTGAATAATTTTCAATTTTTGTTGACCTCTTCTCTTTGGAACCATTTAAATTAATTCATTTCATTCATTTATTCTTGACCTACCTATGCCCTATCAACATCTCAGTCAGTCTTCACATAAATGCCCTTACATGTGATTACGTTCATGTTTGTAACTATTGCGATATTCATCTAGCCATTCTGTGAATAGTGAATTGTCCCCTCACCCAAAACACAAGAAAGTGAATGAGAAATGATAAGTTCTCAAAAACATTCAATCATAAGTCAGTCAAAATTATTTCGTGCAATTCTGCAATTAATTTGCACGCTACTGAAAAAAATATACTCGTGTGTGTATATATATATATATATATATACTAGTGTAGTGGTTAGCATTTGTTCATCCTTCCACACAATAGAAATTGGTTGGTAGATAAATGGGTACCCTCGCTAGGTACCCAGTGGTTAAGACAGTGGATTGTTGATCGGGAGGTCGTGAGATCGAGTAGAGCGAGGACTGTGCAAGTTCTGTTCACCCGTGATTTGGCGTGGTTCGAATTCCACGCGTTAAACTATAGGTTTAAGGTGGAGTTACAAGCTTGACCTTCTTTCAAAATGAGCAATTCGGGCGGAAGCAAAACCAACGTTAAACAAGGTGATATATATACACTGCGTATATAAATAGTATTCCCGTATTTTTTATTTTTAATAAGAATTAAAAAATAGTCGATATATACTCCCCTCAAGCCACTAATCTTCAATCGTGTGCGGGCCAGTAAATGAAGAGATTAACAGCTTCAGACCTATTTTCCCATTCTATTGCAGCAAAAACACCAAAAAATGTTTAACTATTTATGATTGCAAAAGTGCTGTTATAAAATGATATGTATATAAATATATGCATTATAAAGTAGGCCTCAAACTCCATCCTAATGTACCCACTTTCTTTTTTTGTATTCTTTGGGGTAGGCCTACAGAAAGCTATCTTTCCCCATATCCTATCTTGACATCCCCAAAGGATGGGTTATATAAGTTGAGTGTGGGAAAGGGCTGGAGGATGTTGCTGGCGGAAGGAAAGGCTGGAAAGGTTCGGAAAGAGAAAGGCCGGGTTATATACTAAAGACAAGCATCATCATATAACTACCAATTCCTTAATATTTAATAATTAACTAAGAATAATTATCCCATTCTTGCATCTATAAGAATAAAAGTATAATTAATGACTTTTTGTGAATTCCGTCATCGGTGCCAGTCTGCAATAAGTGAGCCACACATTAATCCCCACTCGCCCCACATTTAAACACTTAACCATCTTTGAATAATATCAGTATTAGAGACCAAAGAAATCAAACTAAAAACTGCAGTAAATTTTATTTCACAAAGTATAAACGTTCTATTTTTCTGCAGTTTTAAAGAAATCTGGATCTCAAAAAGTCTTTCTAGAGTTCTGATCTTTTGATTTGGCGACTGGAAGGGTAATTTGTTTACAGGTGTGCAAGAGAATACGTTATGTTCCACGATCCTTGAGTAATGATGTCCGTCTATCTTTCAGATGTATAAACCATGTCACATTGTTTATATAGGGCCATTTCTGCCTGTCAGGGTTAAAAAGGGCTAAGTTGTCATAGATATACACATAGACGTGAACTTTTATCCCTGACACGCAGATTTATAAGTAATCTTATAAAGGGAATGTTAAATGTTTTGTATCCGAATTTGAATAAATTTTCTATGCAGTGAATAGAAGGTAATATGAAGTGCAATACCCATTGGTATCTTCTGATCAAAAGAACGAGTAATGAATCGTATTAAAAATTGATTAACCCACATAAGAGTGACTTAAGTGTACTAGTATGACTTTTGAGTGAACCTGAGGAAGTCTTTAAAAAAAATAATCCTTAAATAATTCTTGAGGGAGTCTTTAGATAAAAATGAATGTGTTTCTTGTCGTTTGACCTCCGTCGTAAAGGGAAAGGCCATGTGACGGAGGAGACTTACAGCATTACGTGAGATCCGAGCCACGGTTCTCTTTTTACTATGAACGGAGATGATGGTCACCAATATAACTTCTGAATAGACCCATCGTCGCTTAATTTCGCAAATGAAACGTAATAATACCAGGATGAAGGGCTTATAAACTCGAAATCGTCCTAAACATGCCATAATTTATTTATTAGATATAATTATGTTTAATTGCAAGAATTTAATTTTAATCATAAATTCATTTTAATAAAGCAAATATTTAATGGGTTTATATACAAACAGAATTACCAATATAATCTTTTCTAATTTTTAAATAATATTTTACCTAATTCTATCCTAAAGAATAAACGAAACAGGAAATGCGTTGCAAAATAGGAAGTAAACTTTCAACTTTTATCATAAAAAAGCTTCCCTCAATACACTAAAGTTTTAACGTCGTTGCGCACATTTCGAGGAAGTTCAGAAAGGCGTTTCCTAATGTTCTTTAGCACTGAGTATTTACACGAATTAAGAGAGATAACTGCGTTCACTTCATGGGTGCAAATTCCATTTTGTTGGTATAATAAAGCCTCGACTTCACAAACTCTGACACTTTTATTCCTAAGTACTGATCTGCATCACCTTCTTTCTATTTCCTTTATAAAAGTTATTGTTTTTTAAAATACTTTTAAATAAACGTTTTCGTGATTAGAAAAGTGAAAATGATTGTGAAATTAATTTTAATTTTGGCCTCATTTTGTTTTGGGGTGAAAGGTGGTGTATTGTTTGACTCGAAGGAAACCATCAACAGTTGCGTGGTAAGTACATTTCCTATCTACCATAAAAACCATAACCATGAGATTAGTTTTTATTAATGATCAAATAGGTAAATGTATTGTTGTTGAATTAAGAAAAAGTATAAATATTTTTTGTTCTCAACGCTTTGTTTACCCGATAATATTTTAGGAATAGACACACATACAGATAGACATACAGATATATAAATAGATAGGTAGACAATAAAAACAATCACTAAATGAAGAAACAGATTTTAATGAAAATAACGAAATATTTTTAATAAAAACTATTTAATATATTTAAGTTTTTCAATAGTGAATATTAATCTTACAATATTGTGTTAAATATATAATAATATAGTCATTGGTGCGCCATTTTTTTATATTATTATTATATTATTATTATTATATTATTATTATTATTTTTATCGACACTGAACAAACGGTGGCGAAAATAGAGTTAAGTGTGATTTGTAGGTCCTGTGTGGGTATGTGGGTATGTGGGTGCAGTCTACTTATTTTTATTATTTTATTAATCAACTTTTATTTTTTTCAAATTTCAAAATCTTCATTTTAAAATAAATATTAAAATATTACAATTTGTGTCATGTTAAACTGTAAAGTAAAGTTGTTCAAATACCGTTTTAAATTTTAATTGTTCCATTTGAAAGGATTAAAATAAAATGAATTGTCCATTTTTCAAATGTTGACAAATTTGGAATAATTTATATTTTGAAAGTGAATATAATTGATTCAAAGTCGAATCTGAAAGGAAATATTTTCCAACGGCTTCTAAGATCGTTTCATAATCAGTTCAGAAAAAGAACGAATAATTTTGAAGAAACGTTGGTCTGTATGGAGCAATTTAGCTTTTCACTGTAAAATAATAAATGAACAATTGTTCACAGGACTTTTTATTTTATTTAATTTGGCCTTTACGCATTAGCGTTTAAGGGGCTCCCAAATTAGTTAAAAATAGGATAAAAATAAAATATATATTGTGATTTCTATGATCATTGAAGTGCATTCTTCAAAGAAGTAAAACTATTAAAGATCAAAGATGTAATCAAAGTGGCACATTTTATTTTCATTTACAAATATAAGAACAAAATCATTAACTTACATTGGATAAATAAATATTATTTTGTAACTCATCAAGAAATTCACTCATATCAGACTAGAAATAGATGAAAGCACGTTATTCCTCAATTTAGATTGTGTTCATCTCAGAAATTACCCATTTTCGATGGACTTAAAATATGGGATGATTTAAGTGCTGATATAAAAAATATTTCGTTTAAAAACAAGTTGAAATCTCAATTAATAATGGAATACTGATAAAGATCGATAATAATGTAAAAAATGTACATTTCTGTATTACTTGTTCATTTCTCGTGTCTAACATTCATTTCTTTGTATTGTATTAGTATCATTTCTACAATAATGACTGTTTTATAGGTTTCATATCTATAGCAATAACTTAAATTGATTTCTACTGTATTTCTACTATTAGTTTCTCTGTACATTAATCATAATTTAATGGTGACTTTTATATAATGCAATTTATCTCTCATTAATTTGAGAACTCAGTAAAGCCGAAAGATTAAGGACAAAATTACATAAAATGAATAGACCACTTGACAGTATTATAATATTATTTGTACTAAAGTATTATTGTAACGTAAGAGAAATATTGTAATTTTTATTTATAAATAAATTTATAAATAAAACTAAATAAAAATATATTTTCAAAATGACTTTCATGACATCACCGTGATTTAAATTCATTGTCTAATTTTCAGCTATTCGTTCGTTTATATACTTTAAATTAATTAATATTTCTTATTCATGATTTATATATTATTAATCAAAACTACCTTTTAACTGATGTTTTATCTTTAATTAACCTGAGATTCCAGTAAAGCCAAAAGCTTAAAAGACAAATTAAATAAAATAAATAGTCCAACTGAGAATTACTTATTTTATGTTAAAGAATCATTTCTTCCTTCATCCATTCAAAGACTAATGTGAAATGTTTAATGAAATATCTAATCAATTTTCTAACACTAAACTCTCTAATGTATGAAAGCTGAGATAGTTTAAGTTTTACTTCAAATTTAAATTGATATGAAGAAGTGCTTCACAACATTACTCTCTCCAAACGTTTAACGTTTGTTTATATCCATTATTTCTTGTAATTGACTTTGTATCCTTATCAAATCACATCCTATATAATTCACATCATAAGACCCATTTATCATTTGAAATTCCTGAAGTAGTCCAACTCTAACTCTACGTTTTGAAATGAATACATATCTGATTCACCTAAGCTTTCTCATAAGTTTTACTTTAAATTTATGTAATTATTTTGGTTGGTCTAGCCTCAACATTTCCTAATTTATCAGTGTCTTTTCTCGATTACAGGTTGTGAAACTTAGAGATTAACTTAGAATTAGCTTACTGTATATCAAGAGTCCGAGGTCTAAGGGAAGGCTCTGGGCCACAGGTTATACTTTTTAATCTTGGCCTATCCTTATAAGGGAAGTTAATAAATACGTGGAACAAACTTACAAATCCTAATGCTTCATAGAATAAATGCACAAATATAATAATTTGATCCTCTTTTCCAGATGTATGTAGGACAAAAGCCCCCTAGGACAAAAGCCCCTAGGAAAAATAATAATGAGAATTTTTTTAATCATTATTTTTATTTTATTATTTACAGTTTATGAACACTTCTCTGACTTGTAAAATATTACATTTATTATATCATAAGACTGCAATAAGGAAGGCATTATAAGTATTATACAGTAGCACACATTAACGCTAATATTTACACAACCATAAAAAATTACATTATAAAAGGATCATCATGCCTTATCTAGGCAAAGTCAGCTTTATAAGTATTATACAGTAGCACACATTAACACTTGCATTATAAATTTATAGCTCACTATTTTACAGGAGCACAAAATTATTTACACAACATAAAAATGAACATTATAAAAGGAACATCAAACAAATAAAGCACAATATTAAAAAGTTCATTAAGTGTTAAGGTTCATTTAAAGTTCATTTTACTTCCACCTAATGCTGTGACTACACCATTGAGAAATTCCTCCAAGGTCTTCCTCTCATTCACATAGTCCAGACATAGGTTCTTCAAACGCTGTTGATGCTCCTTTGTGGCACGTTCCTAACCTAACCTAACCTAACCATTCAGGTAGACAAAAGAGTGATCAACTAGAGTGAATCAACATAGACAAAGATTATAATATTTGTTTAGGATTACTTCATAGCACATGAACAATAATATAAAAAATGGAGGCTTTTGTCCTACTTTGCACTTTAACTGAGGGGGTTTTGTCCTATTTTGCACTTTAACTGAGGGGCTTTTGTCCTACTTTGCACTTTAACTGAGGGGCTTTTGTCCAGGGGGCTTTTGTCCTAGGGGCTTTTGTCGGGACCCCTTTCCAGATAGCCTATAAATACAAATAAAAAAGTGAAATGTCGAGTTGAAGTTTCATATATACTATTCCCATTTAGAGTGTATCTTTTCTGATTTACTTGTGTTTCCTCCTTACATGCAGACTCTTTCAATTCCTGAAGAAGATTTTAAACTTCTTCGCAAGATTTCTGGTCGTTTGGACACGTTCCTGGAGAGAATCTTGAAGCGGGTCACCAAAATCTCAAGAAAGGTAAAAATCATATTTAGCAACGATTTGTTTCCACAAAATCTTAACTCACAATATTCACAATAATAATTTTCACTCTTGAAAGTATTAAAGCAAAACAATTTATTTTTGCAAACTTCTGATATTAATTACAAGTTTATGATGAAAATTACATTTAATTTGAACCACAAACTGTTGTTAATATTTTGGAGAAAGTCACCTAAATTAAACTTTTAACTTTCTAACGTCTTGAAAGCGGATTTAAAGACAAAAGTGAGTAAATTTAATTGACTTTTAAACAGATTTTTCTTAATTTCTACAATGACAAAATAAAGAAAAAAATTTTCCCATTAAATTCTTTAAAAATATGAAACTTAGATTTTAAAACAATATTAAAAATAAATGAGTATCCTGTAAAGAAAGGAACGTAGAATACAGGGTGTTGATAAATTTTATTTTCAAATTCAAACCCTTTTAAAATATTAATTAAGTTTTTACAGTGATTCTATTTGCTGCATTTGAAAGAACATATCACAGAGTTTTTTCTAACATAACGAAAGTTGCCGATATTTTGGTCCTGAAGATCAGGATTACTGATGCCATTGTGACCGTTAAATACAGGAATGAGAAATATTTTAAAATTAGATAATTTAAAAATTTGAGTTGGAAATAAATGAGGGTTTTGACCCCCTTTCTAAGCAGTCAACTGTAAATCTCGAAGGATTATAGTTAACAATTAACTGACAATTTATTTGTGAAAAGTCTACTTTTAAACGGAATTTAAGTCAACAATTAGACAGATCAAAGGAATTTGAATGCATATAATATAAAATTATATTAACTTATATATCTATATAATAATAATAATAATAATAATAATAATAATAATATATTATTATATATTGTGGTAAAAAATTTAGTATAAAATACTTTTAATTATTAACATAATAATAATAGACAGAGTTAATAATTTGAGTTACTAATATATTATTTATCATTCATTAATTTACCATTGATTAAGTTATTAATTTATATATATATATATAAAGAGAGAATGCATTAAATTCACTGAATTATAATAGGTGGGTTTTAGTAAGAATTGTGGGTAGAGCGGCATCAAGGCTGCTCCGGAAATTAGAATGGTGACACCTCAAATGTTAGTGACTTCTGCTTCATTTACAAAATAATTAAAAATAATTTTAAAATCTTGGACATTCGAATATAAATAATTTATTAAATAAATAGATAAAGAGACAATAGACAGTAGATAGATAGAGATAAATGGGTGGATAAATGAATCAAAAAATTCGTATATATCATAAATTAGTAAGATGAGATACGAAGGTAAATATATTAAGTTTCAATAAAAATTTTATTGATCAGTTAATGTAATTGATCAATAGATAGATAATAAATAATTTATAAGTATGTTAATCTAAAATGTTTAGTTAAAAAGATTAATATTGGAATTAAATGTAAATTTAACAAAATATTAAAATAAGATAAATTAACAAAGTGAAATTAAGTATGAATAAAGTTAATTATTTAAACAATCAATAATTACATATTAAAGTTAATAAAACGAAAGAATAAATAAAACTTAAAATAAATCATGAATACGATTCATTTACATAATATTAAAACAAAATATTACATTTATAACAGAAAATATATGATAAAACAGACAGAGAGATACACACACACACACACACACAGGGATACAGAGCGACAGAAACACAGACAGAGACAGAAAGAAATTAAATGATAAACGTTTGAACGATTACTTCCCACTTTGTCATTTCCATTCCCAGTTTTTGTCCTCAAATAAAAATGGCGAAATGTCAAAAATCTATATTTTGACAAAAGCGTGTCTTAATTGAGGCAATAATGTCTACGTCGCTGAAACGGCACCAAATTGGAATGGCTAATATTTTCTCATGTAACTTACTTTAATCAATCACAACCTAACCTAACATTAGCCTAACAAATCACAACCTAACTTATCGTAACCTAACCAGTTTTAAACTTACCCAGACCAAAGTAGAAAAGGACGTGGATGGGAATGAAAATGACATGAAATGGGAATGGCATAAATTGGGAATTGCCCCGAATTCGAATTCGTTTTAGTTGCCTAATCCGAACCCTTTCTAAATTATCATATCTTTTCTAAAATATAGCTGTCTAACTTAGAGATTGGACAAAGGGTAGGCCTACTGTATATCAAGAGGTCTAGGTTTATGGTTGGGGTGGGTCATGGCGAGTTTTTAATCTTGAAAGACTTTGCTAGCCAAAGTCTTAACAAATTTCTTAGCAAATTTCCTTTTATAGTATTGGTATCATAGTTTCAATAATGACTTTGTATTTTTTATCTATATAATAAAAAATTAGATGAAGCAAGTGTAGTTTACGTCCCCCTAACGCAAAAAGGGACACAAACTACACTCGGTCAAAGTTGGGAACGTAAACTACACTAGGATCTTACGGAGACATTTTTTAAATAAATCCATAAAATAAAACGTTAAAACTAACGAAAATATAACGACTTAACCTAACCAATCGTCAATTTATATATATATATATATATATATATATATATATATATATATAAATTGGGGAACGCAAACTACTCGAGGATAATGTAGGGGAACGTAAACTACACTACGATAATGTAGGGGAGGAACATAAACAACTCGAGGCATCACAGGGGGACGGGATCACCTGAAGATCCATCATCCCAGCCTTTTATAGTTATCTTTATAAGTCTAACTAAGGAAAATATCACGACGTAACCTAACCAATCGTTAGGTCAACTGTACGCCCTTGACGATTGGTTTGGTTAGGTTGTGATATTTTATTAGTTAGTTAGACTTGTAAAGCTATCTAAAAGATGCTCGGGTGACGGATCTTCAGGTGGTCCGGGGGACGTAAACTACATTTGCTCCAATTAGATTAATATATATTCTATAATTATTAATTCTTATTAAGATTTTATATAATATTAATAATAACTTATTTTTAATTAAAAGCTCAGTAAAGCTTAAACCTTAAGGGCCAAATTAAATTAAATAAATAGTCGAATTTCACAGTTATATATTTTATGTTAAAATCATTTTAACAACCAAAAATGTAAAATCGGAAAAATTGTATTTATTTTTTCAATAAAAGATTTTTGAATTCAATTAATTTCAATTCAAAATTAATAAATGCATGAAAGACACCTTGAAGACTTAAACCTACATTGAATAAATGAATAATTGCACAAATATAATAATTGTTTTCTCCTCCTTTCAAGATAGCTTATAAACACGAACACTAAATGAGCTAAGTCACAACTTCGAGGTTTTTTAAACCACAATGCGCATGCGTCTAGGTGCAAAGAAAAGAAAACTAACTTATTATACAAATGAAATGTTTAATATTTGTCTTTATATGCAGTATGTAAAAAATTTAACGGTACTTGTGGGTTATCTGTCGCCACTTTTTAATATTTTTTTATTTATTTATTTTTATATATTAAGAGAAGAGGATTCTTTATACTGTACGGCATTGACGATTGGTTAGGTTAAGTCGTGCTAGTTTGGTTAAATAAAAAACTTTTTTATTTAGTTATTTTTATATATTAAGAGAAGAGATTCTTATACTGTACGGCATTGACGATTGGTTAGGTTAAGTCGTGCTAGTTTGGTTAAATAAAACGGTATTTAACCAAACTAGCACGACTTAACCTAACCAATCGTCAATGCCGTACAGTATAAAGAATCCTCTTCTCTTAATATATAAAAATAAATAAATAAAAAAAATATTAAAAAGTGGCGACAGATAACCCACAAGTACCAATTAACATAAACTCATTTTCCAAATATTTGTCCTACTAAGCAAACATTTCAAAAGAGCTATTATTCACTTGATAAAGCTAAGGTCATTATGAAATGTCGAGTAGACATTCCAAATATACAGGGTGTCCCAGAAGTCTGGACTCATAGGGAAAATAGACATTATACAGGGTTATTACAAAAGAAATAGACAGTTTCAAATATTTATTAAACAAAAACTATTTATGATATTGACATTTACGATGTACAGTTTTGTAGAGAAACTCTTGAAGTTTTAGCCACGTCGTACGTAAGCAACGTCATACGCTTGGCAGTGTGCCAATAAGGCTGTCGGCAACACCGTGTGTACTGTGTTCCACTATCAGTGACCACTGACCAGTCAGCGAGCAGTGAGGTATGATGCCTGCTAATGCTGTGGAGAAGGCGTTTTGTGTGCTTGATTTAAGCAAAACGAATTCCGTTACTGTTGTGCAACGGCATTTTAGAACACGTTTCGGGAAATCGCCGACGACTAGACAATCCATCTACGATTGGTACAGGAAATTTGAAACAACAGGATGTTTGTGTAAAGGTAAAAGTCCTGGAAGACCACAGGTATCTGAAGAACAAGTGGAGCGGTTCGTGCCAGTTACCTACGCAGCCCACAGAAATCCACAACGAGGGCAAGTCTGGAGTTACAAATTCCACAACCGACTGTTTGGAAAGTTTTGCGGAAACGGTTGAAAATGATTCCTTACAAGCTGCAGATATTGCAAAGTCTAAGTGACCAGGACAAAAACCACACGCCGTGATTTCTGTACAGAAATGCAGGAGCGATGTGAAGATGAAGATGGGTTTATGGAGCGTCTAATTTTCAGCGACGAGTCGACTTTCCACATCAGTGGGAAGGTAAACAAACAGAACGTTCGCATATGGGGTACTGAAAATCCTAGAGCAACAGTGGAGCATGTGCGAGATTCTCCAAAGGTTAATGTTTTCTGTGCTATGTCCTGTAAAAAAGTGTATGGCCCCTTCTTTTTCGCAGAGAAAACTGTAACAGGAGCTTCTTATCTCGACATGCTAATGAATTGGCTGATGCCTCAACTGCACGAAGACAGTGACAACTTCATTTTTCAACAGGATGGAGCCCCGCCCACTGGCACCGGCAAGTTCGACATTATCGATGCAAATCTTCCAAAGCGCTGGATTGGCCGCGCAACAGCCGACAACATGTCACTCATACGTTGGCCACCACGAAGTCCAGATCTAACAGCTTGCGACTTTTTCTTATGGGGATATGTCAAAGACAAGGTGTTCGTCCCTCCCCTTCCTGTTAATTTGATGATCTGAAACAACGTATCACACAAGAGCTGTTGCTAGTGTTAATGAAATATGCTAACGCGTGTTTGGCAAGAAATCGACTACCGCGCTGATATATGCCGTGTGACTAGGGGTGCACACATCGAACATCTGTAAGTTGCTGTAAAATATTCCAAGACTTTCTCTATAAAACTGTACATAGTAAATGTCAATATCATAAATAGTTTTGGTTTAATAAATATTTGAAACTGTCTATTTCTTTTGTAATAACCCACTGACATGCCTCTCTCTGGCTTTTTCCGGAAACATGTAGCAATACCAGTTCCACATTCTATTCATTGGTATACTGAGCCATCAAGGTATTTTCTGTCCTGAAATATGTCAAACTGACATTAGAAAGGTGTTTGTTTCACTTTAAAAATATAATGTATATTTTCTCTACGAGTCCAGACTTCTGGGACACCCACAATATAACCAAACCTTTAGTACCATTTAGGGCAGGGCTTTTCTACCTGGGGTACGCGTACCTCCATGGGTACGCATATGTTATTTTTATTGTACAGGGTGTTTCAGGTCGGCCCTAGAAAAATGGAAATTTGGAAATTGGCGGAATTACTATGACAAACTTTAACTACAAAATACCAAATACAAACTACAAATTATATCAATTTCCATACTTCTAGGGTCGACCTGAAACACCCTGTATTTGTAGAGTTATGAACATTAATACAACATAACTGAATGTCATTCTTGTATGTTCTATGAATTCACCCTTTCAGGGGGTACATGCATAACACCGACAATGTAAAAGGGGTACGATATGCGGTAGACGAAAGGTTCAAAACCCCTGAATTAGAGAATGAGTAGAAAACCTGCCGTCCGCGGGCATAATGTGTAATTTAATTAGTGTAACTTAATTGCAGGAAAGTAATGAACCTACTGACTTTTGTATTTTTTACTTTTTAAGGAATTTGTTTGAACAGACCGTGAAGAAATATTCAAATATTGGTGGATTATTTTAGTCAAACTTGGTTTGTCCTTACTTAGTATAAACCTAAACTGCAATTAAATAGGACTTACAACCTCTTATTAATTCAATTAAATTTCTTTAAATTTATTCAAGAAAAAGTTTCGATACGTTAGAATTTTATTTTATTTCAGTTTTATCCGCATTTGGAGTGGACAAAGATGTAGTGGTGAAGGTGGATTCAGAAGCCCCACTTGAAAACGTCCTTCTGCAACACCAATTGACTTTGCATCAGGATATGAAACGCATGTTTTTGGGAATAAAGAATCTCTTCCTCGGATTAAGATCCCCAAACTTTATTCCTAAAGCAAACAAGTATTCTATTTCGATCATCAAATTCCTCAATAATGAAAACAGAAGATAAGATTTGGAATATATTTGTCATTTTTATATGAAATTCAATCTTAATCGAAATCTCCATTTTGAACGTTCATTCTGAATAACTTTTATGAGGAATTTGATTTCTCATCTTAATTCGTTGATAGTTCTTCTAAGTTAGATATTAGTATTATTTCGTGATGAACTATTTTTGAATGGAAATTTTCATTTTTCATTATCTCAAATATTTATTTTACATCATGCTTCTCCCTACATTATAAAATGTCTATTTTTTTCATTATTAATTTTCAATAATTCATTTTAATTCAAGTAATAGTTGGCGACAATGTACAAAAAATGTACATTTAATTATTGTAAATACGTTAATGATATATTTTTTTTTTCCACAGCGACCTTTTTAGCTTCGGTTCTTTTGGAAGCTCAATTTCAAAAACATCAACTTTAAAACCTAATTTAAAATCGATAACTCAAGAAAAAATTAACTCAAGGTTGGTTACTTTCTTTTCAATATGTTTTTAATTCTAATTAACAATTACCAATCTATGTTACTAGAAATATCATTGAAATATTACTTTTTCGTCACCAATTTAGTTAATTTAAGAATGAAATTTATTTTAAATGTATTTACATTATATTAGCTAATTTCACATATTGATTTCTCATTTAATTCAGTCAGAAAACCTCAGGAGGATGGGGTATCTCACCCTACTTCGGCGATCGGCATTTCTACATGCCGACAGATTCAACGTTCCGGTTAGTTTAAGTTTAAACAACATTAACTCAATTTTACGATCAAGTTCTAAAGCTTAATTCCTCATTAGGAAAAATAGCACATAATTATTTTACTTTTGTAAAATGTAGGCAACTAGTAATGGCGGACACACGAGACGAACTAAATCAAATTCCATAATAAAAATATTCTTCTTTTTCTTTGTTTTCAGCGAAGTTTTAATAATTTTAATCTTAAAATTAATTAAAGAATAAAATACATTTTGTGAAATTTTAATGTTTTTTGTGTATACATTCCTTTCATTTTTTCTTCCTAAGACCTACTGATTGCTCCGAAATTCTCGTCGCAGGAGATACAAAGAGTGGAATTTACCAGATATATCCATTCAGGTAAAACGGTGATTTTCTAATGCATTAACATCACCTTTATTAATTTCATTAAATTTTCCATTTCATTCTTTATGCCTTTCGAGGGATTTCAATGTTTTACTATTGAGCCCTTAAGTTCTCCTTAACGCTTTGATAACATCATTTAATTAATTGGCGTCATACATTGTGGGTGTGTTTCAATTACCAAGAATGAAATAATGCATTACATTTTGAAATTGTTTTAAAAGAGTTAATTGTTCAAAATCCGTGTTTATAGTAAAGGAGATTTGACAATGACCTATTATTTGTTTCTAGATGTCAATGTAGCCGCCCTGTCGATGTATATTGTGACATGGAAACCGACGGAGGTGGATGGACTGTTTTCCTTTCCCGAGTCAATGTGTCGAAGCCAATTAACTTCACTCGGAACTGGGCCGATTACAAGAAGGGGTTCGGAATGCCAGGCGAGGAGCATTGGTTAGGTGAGGAGTGAGAGCTTTGTGGCTTTGTTCATGTCTTATCGACTAGATTTAAATGGATTAATTGATTTTGCCCTCACCAGTTCTGAGAAGGGAAAGGAGAAGAGTAAACAGTCCGTTATACGTAATTTCTTTGAATTGGTCATTCTTTATTTACTCAGTTGGTGTTATATTCTTCATCCCAATTATCTCTCAGTATATAATTCCCATTATCAATAGATTTTGTTTTACATTATTGAATGTTTGTAATAGATATTATAGTTGTTTTTTATAGTTACTCTCTTTAATAGTTATATAAATAGTTTGGTCATTTATTTACCTCATGATGACACCACAAATTTTGCATCCTTGCTTATTTCGTTTTATTTTAATTACAGATCTGAGTCATTTTCAAATTTTCTTTGAATAAAAGCTGTTTTGTCAAATAGTTAAATTAATCATAATTATTTTAATTAATTATTATCACAAGGAAATGAAAACGTGCATATTTTATCTCACCATCGGAACTACATTCTGAGGATGGAAGTCAAAGATGGATTCGGGAGAGAAATTTGGGGCGAGTGGAATGTGTTCAAAGTGGACTCGGAGGAAATGAAGTAACATTTTATTTTTTATTATTATTTTTATATGATTCATAGTTTGAACCAATCCACAAATTGATATTATGAATGCATTTTCAAGTTTCATCTATCTTTAAAGGAATAAAAACCTGAAAACCTGAATGAAATCTTCAAATTTTGAGTGAAAATGATTTAATTATATTTAATTTGAAGATTACTGTATGTATTAATATGGTAAAAAGTTTAATTATTTTTGTATGAACAAGAGATTTTAACCTATAATATAAATACACGTTTAGACGAGGAACATGATCGTTTCTCTCTTCATTTTTGCAATGAAGTGAAAGTCGGCTGAAATGCAAACGAAAGAAAATCTTTTAATGAAATTTTGTTTGTATTATTTTGGTTTTCACAAAAATCCTACTTTCTAATGAATGTAAACTTTAGAAGTTTTATAAAATAAAATGAAAATTATTTTAATGTATTCATATAATTAAAGAAAACCTCAATTATGTATATAATTTATTATTTTACTTGGTTGTACAGTAATTGTTTAAAGAATTTCTTCAAATTACACTTTTTATTATTAATTTGCCAAATTATATTAAATTTATGAAGATCTGCTCCACAATCGCTCAATGACTTACTCATAACTTCATGTACATAAATCACAGTAATGATTAATTCAGTTTCCTTTTATTGAAGCAGTTATGTTACCATATGTGGAAACCACTTACCTATCAGAAGTAATGTAGTCCTTTTATAATTGAACGCTTGGAAGTAGAAGTGATTCAAATGCATTCAGAACACCAAAACTCCAAATATGATAAAAGTATGTGAGTCACCTTTGATCACGGTTTTCTTCTTCCCACAAAGTGAGATTTTAGTCACTTTGAGTTACTTTGAGTCACTTCGCTGGGACGCACTCGTTGTGCCGAGTACGGATTCAAGTACTTCAGTCACTTTATGGCAAAAGACCAAAATCGGTAACAGACGCATTTGAATCACTTTCACTTCCAACCGTCCAATTGCTGAAGTGGGAAACATATTTTCACTGTTCCCAAATATCCATATTTTAAAATTTTAAGAACTTCATCATAATACTTAAATCTTTTCACTTTTGTTCTCGTCTCTGTAGTTTAAGTAGAGAACAGCCTTAATGTCTCTCTTATTGGAGCTGAAAACTCTGATGTGACATTTCAATTTCTCTTCAGATACAAACTTACGGCAACGAATTACAATGCTAAAAGTACGGCCTACGATCGCTTCAGTTACGTGAATAGCAACTATTTCTCGACATTTGACATGGACAACGATAAATCTGGTGAGTCTCATTTTAACTTATGGTGTTTCATTAATTTTTTATAGTTTTGAGCTATAAATATATTTAACGTTTTTAGATATTTGTTCCTTTCGGATCAAGTAAAGATAAGCCCCCAGCCTTCTTTAATTAGCCTTATAAGGCTAACTAACGAAAATATCACGACCTAACCTAACCAATCGTCAAGGGCGTACAGTTGACTTAACGATTGGTTAGGTTAGGTCGTGATATTTTCGTTAGTTAGCCTTATAAGGCTCATTAAAGAAGGCTGGGGGTGCTTATCTTTACTTGATCCTTACTTTCTAATACATAATAATTTTAATGAATATATTGCATCCCATTACTATATCCTAAACTAAAATTAACAGGCCTTGTCTTCTCTTACTAATCCTTCATGTAATATATATATTTTAATCTTAATACAAATATTTTACTGCCCAATAGCAAAGACCAGCTGCGCTGTGAGGTTTAAAGGAGGGTGGTGGTACAATAACTGTCACAACGTCCACCCAACAGGTCATCATGGCAAAAAGGATTACTCAGGAATAATAATAACCCCTTGGTCAAAACTGGATAGCACCGCACGGTATGCAACATGGCTTCAACTGAAAATTCGACCACAGATTTGCAGCAACTCAATTTCAGTCGCCAAACTGAACACTCACAACTGCGCTTTCAACTAAAATCTCTATCGCCAAAGGGAATATTTTGTTTCCAATATACTATGGCGTCATAATCAACATTTTGGAATTATATCTCAAAATATCTAGATTTAAATTGTAGTTAAAGAACAACGTGAAGAGTTCATTAATCTGAGGCTTAAATACAAAAAGAATTAATTAATCTTTATTATTTTGTAAAGGAAATCTTATTGCATACTATATTTTAAACATATGTTTAGAGTTTGCTTGTTTGTTCAAATTCTACGAAAGCTTAACATTACAATTATTGAAAATGTAATATTGTATACATAATATACTATATTTTTAGGAACAACTAACCTTTAATTTCATTACTACTCACTAACTTTTCTACACCAATAGTTTTCTGCATCCCATAAACTAATTATTATTAAACTATTATTGAAACTATTTTTTTCCTAAACACATTTTAAATGTTTGCAATGACATTGTGATATTTACATAGAAAATATGGAGCACTGTCAAATGTATTCCTACTCTCTCCTTATGTTTTATTCACAACGATCATCTTAATCAAGTAGAAAGGGGGACAACATGGGTGAAAGGTACTGTGAGCACTGAAAAAATTGGAAACTGAGAGAAAAGAAAGGAAATGAGTGATCGTGTTCCCTCTTCGTAAAAGTACATAATCCGTATATAGGGTTAGGAAACGTCCGGCAAAAGAAGGACATGTCCTCCTTTTCAATCTCATGTCCTCTGTCCGGCAGGCATTTTAAATATGTTGATATTGTCTGGCTTTTTACTTAAATATGATCTAGATTTAAAAATGCGCTTCTCACAAGTTCAAACGACCCATTTAATACCTGACATGTCTTCCTTTTGCCGGACGTCTGTTAACCCTACCCCTATAAGAAGTGCACACTTTGAGTCCTACCTTTTGTAGTTTTTAAGTTGGTATAGAACAACCAAAAACTTTGGTGACAATAATAAAATGAAAAAAAATGTTTGTCAGTTAATTCGATACTCACAACAACTCTTTATACCAGCTCGTTTCAGAATGAACAATTGAGACTCAAAATGAAAGCAAACGAATGAAATGAGAACCATATTTTCCTCTTTTTCCAGCATCAGTATAATCAGAATGTTGTAATAGGCACCTTTTATTTTAAAATGTTCTTTTTTAAATTGCTTTCATTGTATGACTGGAACATATATTTCTGCATTAAATTATGTTCAATTTGGTCACTATAAAGGCAAAATTCACAGTTCATTAAAACTCGTATTTTCATTTTTCTTAAATTGATAAGAATTACCATTAAATCTGAAAACATCATCTACGTGATTTTAAATTCAGTATATTAAAGTTCGGTAAACAACACTTAATTTAATAAGTTTAAAACTGTATCAATCAAATAAGTTTACATAATAAAAGTAGTTTTCAGAAAAATATTTGGGGGTATGATTCAATAAAGATCTTTTTCAACATTTATCACACTAAATTACAACAATTTTCAATTCGAAAAAAGTAAAAAGGTAAAATTAACAAATTCCAAAATTATCGTAGATTTTGCGCAAGAAAATAATTCTTAAATTTTAGAAATTAATGAATGAATTTCCATTTTAAGATTGTTCCTCTTTAGTGGCAATTTGTGTTGCAGTTTGTGGTCAAGTGTGAAAGAAAATCCTTCATGTTCCATGATCATTGTATAATGATGTCTTTTTCTCCTTCTGATGTACAAACAACTTCAAAATGGCTATACTCCGTCATTTCTATATAATGTAGCAACACACATTTTGAAATGTTTTGAAAATGAGTTCGAATAAATTTTTTAAACAGTGAATGGAAAATAATACGACGTGTACTGCCCATGGTATGATTTATTCCAAATAATGAATAATGAATTACAATAAAACTTGATAATCAGACTTAAGAATGACTTTAGATATATTCTTATGACTTATGGTTTGTTGGAGACCATGAAAAATAATAATGTTTGTGTCATTTAACTTCCTTCATAATGACAAGGGGAAATAGCCCCCCCGCCCCAATGCAAACAAACGTATTCTGCGCCTCTCCCTCTCTCCTGTGTTTTAGTGTGGTCTCAACGAAGGATTCTAGAATTGTTAGGTATATAATTTTCAACATTTTAATTGAATTAAATTTGTTTACAATTAACAATTTACATTATAAAGCCACAATCATTAGAGAAACATTCAAAAGGAGACTCTTCGTGTCTTAGCCAGCGCAAATTCTGATATCGCATATGACAGGTCTATGCTGTGAACAACAGGATGGAAAAAGAAGAGAGCCTGTCATCCCCAATTGTCGATGGCAGGTAAGTCTTTGTGAATTTCAACTTCGAGATGCTTCGCTCGCCATTCACCACTTAGAAGGGCATCCTGGGTGATACCCTGGTGTTTGGGAAGGTTGTTACAACTTTCATTGTTTAAAATAAATTGAAGAAGTTATTATGGAGCGCGGCAATCTTTTCGCAGCAAAATACCAAGCCTAGCTACTCGCCGAGGTCAAAACCGTTGTCACAGCTCTATCTGTCTGTAAACGCGTGATGAAGATCCATGCAGTGCTTCATGAAAGTTTTCTTGTCAAGAAGTCGTTCCAGGTCATAAATAAATCCCCAAAGGCCTACATATCAGTTCGTATATTATTCAAATATGAACGTAGCTTTCGGGTTCGTTACTGTTTCATCTTCTTCTTCTTCCGCAGCTTATTATCCCATCTTTACATGGGGTCGCTGTTTTTGGTTCGTCTTCTCCACTCTCCTCTGTCGTATACCACGTCCTCCTCCAAGTCCTTCTCCCTGATGTCCGCCACGACACAGTCCCTCCATCTCGTCTTCGGTCTTCCTCTTCTTCTCCGTCCCGGCAACTCCATCTCCAGCACTCTGCGCCCCACATACTCCTCCTCTCTTCTCCTGACATGTCCATACCACCTCAGCCTGGCTTCCTGCACCTTCATAGATGCTTCCGCCACCTTCACTGTTCCTCTTATATGCTCATTTCTGACCCTATCCCTCCTCGTCACTCCACGCATCCATCTCAACATCTTCATTTCAGCCACATCGATTTTTCTTTCATTGCTCTACTTCATTGGCACAGTCTCCATTCCATACAACATTGCCGGCCTCACCACTGTTTTGAATACCTTTCCCTTCAGTTTCACTGGGACCCTCTTATCACAGAGCACGTCTATCCAGTTCTTCCACCCCGACTGTATTCTACAGTTTATCTCTCTCTCTCTGCTCCCCCCTCTGCATCCACTGTTGACCCCAAGTATTTAAAATACTCCACCGTCTTAACACGCTCTCCACTCAATGTCACTTCCCCTCCTCGGTCCTGCTGCACATCACATGTTAATTCTCATCCCCCTACTTTCCAACGCCTCTCTCCAATTTTCCAACTGCTGCTCCACCTCCTCTTTCGTCTCCCCACTCAACACAACATCGTCTGCATACATCATGCACCACGGCGCCTCCCCTCTAATCCTGTCCGTCAACACATCGAATACCACATTGAAAAGGAAGGGGCTCAAAGCTGATCCTTGGTGCAGCCCAACTTCCACCCCAAAGCTCTCTGACACACCCACGCTACTCTCACCTTAGTTGTTACTCCCCTGTACATCCCCTTGATCAGTTTAACATACTTCTCCGGTACCATCTTTCCCTTAAGCATCTCCAAACTTCCTGCCGTGGTATCCTATCATATGCCTTCTCCAAGTCAATAAAAACCATGTGCAACGCCTTCTGCCCCTCTCTGTACCTCTCTGCCAACTGTTTCAATGCAAAAACTGCATCTGTCGTTCTCCTTCCCGGCATAAATCCAAACTGTTCCACTGACACTTCCGCTTCGTCTCTCAACCTACTCTCCACTATTCGCTCCCATATCTTCATTGTATGTGATATTAGCTTGATCACTTTATAATTCGTGCAATCTTGTACATCTCCCTTCTCTTTGAATATAGGCACTATGATGCTGGTCCGCCACTCACCCGGAATCACCTCCTGGTCAAACAACTTCTGCATTAGATCCCACACCAGATCCACCCCCTCATCTCCCAGTGCCTTCCATGCCTCGGCTGGTATCTCGTCTGGGCCAGTCGCTTCGTTATTTTTCATCCTATTCAGAGCACGACTCACTTCCATCCTCCCCACTTGTTCTGTCATAGCTACATTTGGTAATCCATCCTCATAAAAAGATCTTGGGTTTTCTTTATTTAATAATTCCTCAAAATATTCCTTCCATCTATCCCTTATCTCTTCATCTCTTTGCAGCACCGCCCCCTCCCTTCCCTTAATTTGTTTTACCTGTGTAAAGTCTTTTGTCGCTCTATTTCTGCTCTTAGCCAATCTGTATATCTTCTTTTGTCCTTCACGATCCTCTAAATCCTCATACATCTGCCGATATGCGTCCGCCTTTGCTCTCGCCACTGCTCTCTTTGCCTGTTTCTTTGCTTCTTTATATACCACCTTACACTCTTCACTCCTCGATTCTTCCCATAACTTCTTAGTTTCTCTCTTACTTCGTAGTGCTCTTTGGATCTCATCACTCCACCACCATCCTTCCTTATCTTCCCACACTTTACCTGATGTTTCCCCCAATATGTCTCTACCTGCCGTTCTCATGATATTCGCATTATGTACCCACCAATCCTGTACATTCTGTTCATCAACTTGGATTTCACTCAACACTCTCTCTCTAAATTCCCGTTTCTTCCCCTCCTCTCTCAGTTTGTACCACCTAATTCTCCTCACTGTTCTTCCTCGGGTCTTTCTTCCTCTTTTCAACATCACATCCATGACTACCAACCGGTGTGTGCGTCACATGGTCTCCTGGAATAACTTTGCAGTCCCTCACCTCGGCCAATTGCGCCCTCCTATACAGTATGAAATCAATTTGCGATGTTCTGCCTCCACTCTTGTACGTAATAACATGCTCCTCCCTCTTTCTGAAAAACGTATTTACAATCGCTAGATCAAACGATACAGCCATATCCAACACTCTCTCACCGTCCACGTTTGCCTCTCCATAGCCATGACCACCGTGCACTCTGACCACTCCATCGTTATGATCACCAACGTGTCCATTCATATCCCCGCCCAACACCACTCGTTCGTCCTCTGCAATACTCTCCATTTCTTCCTCCAATAACCTCCACAATGCTTCCTTAACGTCGTCCGGACATCCACTTTGGTGTGCGTATGCACTGATTATATTGAGTACATGTTCCCCATAATTCATTCTCAAAGTCACCAGTCTATCTCCTCTTCGCTTTACTTCCACTATGCTATCCTTCAATTCCTTCGCCAATACTCTCCTCTGTCGTATACCACGTCCTCCTCCAATTCCTTCTCCCTGATGTCCGCTACGACACAGTCCCTCCATCTCGTCTTCGGTCTTCCTCTTCTTCTCCGTCCCGGCAACTCCATCTCCAGCACTCTGCGCCCCACATACTCCTCCTCTCTTCTCCTGACATGTCCATACCACCTCAGCCTGGCTTCCTGCACCCTCATAGATGCTTCCGCCACCTTCACTGTTCCTCTTATATGCTCATTTCTGACCCTATCCCTCCTCGTCACTCCACGCATCCATCTCAACATCTTCATTTCAGCCACATCGATTTTTCTTTCATTGCTCTTCTTCATTGGCACAGTCTCCATTCCATACAACATTGCCGGCCTCACCACTGTTTTGAATACCTTTCCCTTCAGTTTCACTGGGACCCTCTTATCACAGAGCACCCCTGATACGTCTCTCCAGTTCTTCCACCCCCGACTGTATTCTACAGTTTATCTCTCTCTCTGCTCCCCCCTCTGCATCCACTGTTGACCCCAAGTATTTAAAATACTCCACCGTCTTAACACGCTCTTCACTCAATGTCACTTCCCCTCCTCGGTCCTGCTGCACATCACATGTTAATTCTCATCCCCCTACTTTCCAACGCCTCTCTCCAATTTTCCAACTGCTGCTCCACCTCCTCTTTCGTCTCCCCACTCAACACAACATCGTCTGCATACATCATGCACCACGGCGCCTCCCCTCTAATCCTGTCCGTCAACACATCGAATACCACATTGAAAAGGAAGGGGCTCAAAGCTGATCCTTGGTGCAGCCCAACTTCCACCCAAAGCTCTCTGACACACCCACGCTACTCCTCACCTTAGTTGTTACTCCCCTGTACATCCCCTTGATCAGTTTAACATACTTCTCGGTACCATCTTTTCCTTTAAGCATCTCCAAACTTCCTGCCGTGGTATCCTATCATATGCCTTCTCCAAGTCAATAAAAACCATGTGCAACGCCTTCTGCCCCTCTCTGTACCTCTCTGCCAACTGTTCAATGCAAAAACTGCATCTGTCGTTCTCCTTCCGGCATAAATCCAAACTGTTCCACTGACACTTCCGCTTCGTCTCTCAACCTACTCTCCACTATTCGCTCCAATATCTTCATTGTATGTGATATTAGCTTGATCCCTTTATAATTCGTGCAATCTTGTACATCTCCCTTATCTTTGAATATAGGCACTATGATGCTGGTCCGCCACTCACCGGAATCACCTCCTGGTCAAACAACTTCTGCATTAGATCCCACACCAGATCCACCCCCTCATCTCCCAGTGCCTTCCATGCCTCGGCTGGTATCTCGTCTGGGCCAGTCGCTTCGTTATTTTTCATCCTATTCAGAGCACGACTCACTTCCACTCCCCACTTGTTCTGTCATAGCTACATTTGGTAATCCATCCTCATAAAAAGATCTTGGGTTTTCTTTATTTAATAATTCCTCAAAATATTCCTTCCATCTATCCCTTATCTCTTCATCTCTTTGCAGCACCGCCCCCTCCCTTCCCTTAATTTGTTTTACCTGTGTAAAGTCTTTTGTCGCTCTATTTCTGCTCTTAGCCAATCTGTATATCTTCTTTTGTCCTTCACGATCCTCTAAATCCTCATACATCTGCCGATATGCGTCCGCCTTTGCTCTCGCCACTGTTCTCTTTGCCTGTTTCTTTGCTTCTTTATATACCACCTTACACTCTTCACTCCTCGATTCTTCCCATAACTTCTTAGTTTCTCTCTTACTTCGTAGTGCTCTTGGATCTCATCACTCCACCACCATCCTTCCTTATCTTCCCACACTTTACCTGATGTTTCCCCCAATATGTCTCTACCTGCCGTTCTCATGATATTCGCATTATGTACCCACCAATCCTGTACATTCTGTTCATCAACTTGGATTTCACTCAACACTCTCTCTCTAAATTCCCGTTTTTCCCCTCCTCTCTCAGTTTGTACCACCTAATTCTCCTCACTGTTCTTCCTCGGGTCTTTCTTCCTCTTTTCAACATCACATCCATGACTACCAACCGGTGTTGTGGCGTCACATGGTCTCCTGGAATAACTTTGCAGTCCCTCACCTCGGCCAATTGCGCCCTCCTATACAGTATGAAATCAATTTGCGATGTTCTGCCTCCACTCTTGTACGTAATAACATGCTCCTCCCTCTTTCTGAAAAACGTATTTACAATCGCTAGATCAAACGATACAGCCATATCCAACACTCTCTCACCGTCCACGTTTGCCTCTCCATAGCCATGACCACCGTGCACTCTGACCATCCATCGTTATGATCACCAACGTGTCCATTCATATCCCGCCCAACACCACTCGTTCGTCCTCTGCAATACTCCATTTTCTTCCTCCAATAACCTCCACAATGCTTCCTTAACGTCGTCGGACATCCACTTTGGTGTGCGTATGCACTGATTATATTGAGTACATGTTCCCATAATTCATTCTCAAAGTCACCAGTCTATCTCCTCTTCGCTTTACTTCCACTATGCTATCCTTCAATTCCTTCGCCAATACTCTCCTCTGTCGTATACCACGCTCCTCCAATTCTTCTCCCTGATGTCCGCTACGACACAGTCCCTCCATCTCGTCTTCGGTCTTCCTCTTCTTCTCCGTCCCGGCAACTCCATCTCCAGCACTCTGCGCCCCACATACTCCTCTTCTTCTCCTGACATGTCCATACCACCTCAGCCTGGCTTCCTGCACCCTCATAGATGCTTCCGCCACCTTCACGTTCCTCTTATATGCTCATTTCTGACCATATCCCTCCTCGTCACTCCACGCATCCATCTCAACATCTTCATTTCAGCCACATCGATTTTTCTTTCATTGCTCTTCTCATTGGCACAGTCTCCATTCCATACAACATTGCCGGCCTCACCACTTTTTGAATACTTTCTCTTCAGTTTCACTGGGACCCTCTTATCACAGAGCACCCTGATACGTCTCTCCAGTTCTTCCACCCGACTGTATTCTACAGTTTATCTCTCTCTCTGCTCCCCCCTCTGCATCCACTGTTGACCCCAAGTATTTAAAATACTCCACCGTTAACACGCTCTTCACTCAATGTCACTTCCCCTCCTCGGTCCTGCTGCACATCACATTTAATTCTCATCCCCTACTTTCAACGCCTCTCTCCAATTTTCCAACTGCTGCTCCACTCCTCTTTCGTCTCCCACTCAACACAACATCGTCTGCATACATCATGCACCACGGCGCCTCCCCTCTAATCCTGTCCGTCAACACATCGAATACCACATTGAAAGGAAGGGGCTCAAAGCTGATCCTTGTGCAGCCCAACTTCCACCCCAAAGCTCTCTGACACACCCACGCTACTCCTCACCTTAGTTGTTACTCCCCTGTACATCCCCTGATCAGTTAACATACTTCTTGTACCATCTTTTCCTTTAAGCATCTCCAAACTTCCTGCCGTGGTATCCTATCATATGCCTTCTCCAAGTCAATAAAAACCATGTGCAACGCCTTCTGCCCTCTCTGTACCTCTCTGCCAACTGTTTCAATGCAAAAACTGCATCTGTCGTTCTCCTTCCCGGCATAAATCCAAACTGTTCACTGACACTTCCGCTTCGTCTCTCAACCTACTCTCCACTATTCGCTCCAATATCTTCATTGTATGTGATATTAGCTTGATCCCTTTATAATTCGTGCAATCTTGTACATCTCCCTTCTCTTTGAATATAGGCACTATGATGCTGGTCCGCCACTCACCCGGAATCACCTCCTGGTCAAACAACTTCTGCATTAGATCCCACACCAGATCCACCCCCTCATCTCCCAGGCCTTCCATGCCTCGGCTGGTATCTCATCTGGGCCAGTCTCGCTTTGTTATTTTTCATCCTATTCAGAGCACGACGACTCACTTCCATCCTCCCCACTTGTTCTGTCATAGCTACATTTGGTAATCCATCCTCATAAAAGATCTTGGGTTTTCTTTATTTAATAATTCTCAAAATATTCCTTCCATCTATCTTATCTCTTCATCTCTTTGCAGCACCGCCCCCTCCCTTCCCTTAATTTGTTTTACCTGTGTAAAAGTCTTTGTCGCTCTATTTCTGCACTTAGCCAATCTGTATATCTTCTTTGTCCTTCACGATCCTCTAAATCCTCATACATCTGCCGATATGCGTCCGCCTTTGCTCTCGCCACTGCTCTCTTTGCCTGTTTCTTTGCTTCTTTATATACCACCTTACACTCTTCACTCCTCGATTTCTTCCATAACTTCTTAGTTTCTCTCTTACTTCGTAGCTCTTTGGATCTCATCACTCCACCACCATCCTTCCTTATCTTCCCACACTTTACCTGATGTTTCCCCCAATAGTCTCTACCTGCCGTTCTCATGATATTCGCATTATGTACCCACCAATCCTGTACATTCTGTTCATCAACTTGGATTTCACTCAACACTCTCTCTCTAAATTCCCGTTTCTTCCCCCCTCTCTCAGTTTGTACCACCTAATCTCCTCACTGTTCTTCCTCGGGTCTTTCTCCTCTTTCAACATCACATCCATGACTACCAACCGGTGTTGTGGCGTCACATGGTCTCCTGGAATAACTTTGCAGTCCCTCACCTCGGCCAATTGCGCCCTCCTATACAGTATGAAATCAATTTGCGATGTTCTGCCTCCACTCTTGTACGTAATAACATGCTCCTCCCTCTTTCTGAAAAACGTATTTACAATCGCTAGATCAAACGATACAGCCATATCCAACACTCTTTCACCGTCCACGTTTGCCTCTCCATAGCCATGACCACCGTGCACTCTGACCACTCCATCGTTATGATAACCAACGTGTCCATTCATATCCCCGCCCAACACCACTCGTTCGTCCTCGGCAATACTCTCCATTTCTTCCTCCAATAACCTCCACAATGCTTCCTTAACGTCGTCCGGACATCCACTTTGGTGTGCGTATGCACTGATTATATTGAGTACATGTTCCCCATAATTCATTCTCAAAGTCACCAGTCTATCTCCTCTTCGCTTACTTCCACTATGCTATCCTTCAATCCTTCGCCAATACTCTCTCTGTCGTATACCACGTCCTCCTCCAATTTCTTCTCCCTGATGTCCGCCACGACACACAGTCCCTCCATCTCGTCTTCGGTCTTCCTCTTCTTCTCCGTCCCGCAACTCCATCTCCAGCACTCTGCGCCCCACATACTCCTCCTCTCTTCTCCTGACATGTCCATACCACCTCAGCCTGGCTTCCTGCACCTTCATAGATGCTTCCGCCACTTCACTGTTCCTCTTATATGCTCATTTCTGACCCTATCCCTCCTCGTCACTCCACGCATCCATCTCAACATCTTCATTTCAGCCACATCGATTTTTCTTTCATTGCTCTTCTTCATTGGACAGTCTCCATTCCATACAACATTGCCGGCCTCACCACTGTTTTGAATACCTTTCCCTTCAGTTTCACTGGGACCCTCTTATCACAGAGCACCCCTGATACGTCTCTCCAGTTCTTCCACCCCGACTGTATTCTACAGTTTATCTCTCTCTCTGCTCCCCCCTCTGCATCCACTGTTGACCCCAAGTATTTAAAATACTCCACCGTCTTAACACGCTCTTCACTCAGTGTCACTTCCCCTCCTCGGTCCTGCTGCACATCACATGTTAATTCTCATCCCCCTACTTCCACGCCTTCCAACGCCTCTCTCCAATTTTCCAACTGCTGCTCCACCTCCTCTTTCGTCTCCCCACTCAACACAACATCGTCTGCATACATCATGCACCACGGCGCCTCCCCTCTAATCCTGTCCGTCAACACATCGAATACCACATTGAAAAGGAAGGGGCTCAAAGCTGATCCTTGGTGCAGACCAACTTCCACCCCAAAGCTCTCTGACACACCCACGCTACTCCTCACCTTAGTTGTTACTCCCCTGTACATCCCCTTGATCAGTTTAACATACTTCTCCGGTACCATCTTTTCCCTTAAGCATCTCCAAACTTCCTGCCGTGGTATCCTATCATATGCCTTCTCCAAGTCAATAAAAACCATGTGCAACGCCTTCTGCCCCTCTCTGTACCTCTCTGCCAACTGTTTCAATGCAAAAACTGCATCTGTCGTTCTCCTTCCCGGCATAAATCCAAACTGTTCCACTGACACTTCCGCTTCGTCTCTCAACCTACTCTCCACTATTCGCTCCAATATCTTCATTGTATGTGATATTAGCTTGATCCCTTTATAATTCGTGCAATCTTGTACATCTCCCTTCTCTTTGAATATAGGCACTATGATGCTGGTCCGCCACTCACCCGGAATCACCTCCTGGTCAAACAACTTCTGCATTAGATCCCACACCAGATCCACCCCCTCATCTCCCAGTGCCTTCCATGCCTCGGCTGGTATCTCGTCTGGGCCAGTCGCTTCGTTATTTTTCATCCTATTCAGAGCACGACTCACTTCCATCCTCCCCACTTGTTCTGTCATAGCTACATTTGGTAATCCATCCTCATAAAAAGATCTTGGGTTTTCTTTATTAATAATTCCTCAAAATATTCCTTCCATCTATCCCTTATCTCTTCATCTCTTTGCAGCACCGCCCCCTCCCTTTCCTTAATTTGTTTTACCTGTGTAAAGTCTTTTGTCGCTCTATTTCTGCTCTTAGCCAATCTGTATATCTTCTTTTGTCCTTGACGATCCTCTAAATCCTCATACATCTGCCGATGTCGCCAGTCGCTTCGTTATTTTTCATCCTATTCAGAGCACGACTCACTTCCATCCTCCCCACTTGTTCTGTCATAGCTACATTTGGTAATCCATCCTCATAAAAAGATCTTGGGTTTTCTTTATTTAATAATTCCTCAAAATATTCCTTCCATCTATCCCTTATCTCTTCATCTCTTTGCAGCACCGCCCCCTCCCTTTCCTTAATTTGTTTTACCTGTGTAAAGTCTTTTGTCGCTCTATTTCTGCTCTTAGCCAATCTGTATATCTTCTTTTGTCCTTGACGATCCTCTAAATCCTCATACATCTGCCGATATGCGTCCGCCTTTGCTCTCGCCACTGCTCTCTTTGTCTGTTTCTTTGCTTCTTTATATACCACCTTACACTCTTCACTCCTCGATTCTTCCCATAACTTCTTAGTTTCTCTCTTACTTCGTAGTGCTCTTTGGATCTCATCACTCCACCACCATCCTTCCTTATCTTCCCACACTTTACCTGATGTTTCCCCCAATATGTCTCTACCTGCCGTTCTCATGATATTCGCATTATGTACCCACCAATCCTGTACATTCTGTTCATCAACTTGGATTTCACTCAACACTCTCTCTCTAAATTCCCGTTTCTTCCCCTCCTCTCTCAGTTTGTACCACCTAATTCTCCTCACTGTTCTTCCTCGGGTCTTTCTTCCTCTTTTCAACATCACATCCATGACTACCAACCGGTGTTGTGGCGTCACATGGTCTCCTGGAATAACTTTGCAGTCCCTCACCTCGGCCAATTGCGCCCTCCTATACAGTATGAAATCAATTTGCGATGTTCTGCCTCCACTCTTGTACGTAATAACATGCTCCTCCCTCTTTCTGAAAAACGTATTTACAATCGCTAGATCAAACGATACAGCCATATCCAACACTCTCTCACCGTCCACGTTTGCCTCTCCATAGCCATGACCACCGTGCACTCTGACCACTCCATCGTTATGATCACCAACGTGTCCATTCATATCCCCGCCCGACACCACTCGTTCGTCCTCGGCAATACTCTCCATTTCTTCCTCCAATAACCTCCACAATGCTTCCTTAACGTCGTCCGGACATCCACTTTGGTGTGCGTATGCACTGATTATATTGAGTACATGTTCCCCATAATTCATTCGCAAAGTCACCAGTCTATCTCCTCTTCGCTTTACTTCCACTATGCTATCCTTCAATTCCTTCGCCAATACAATACCCACATCATTCCTTCCCTCAACCGACGCCCCACTGTAGAACAATTTATATCCCTCACTGAGTTATCTTGCTTTGTTCCCCTTCCAGCGTGTTTCTTGTACACACAACATCCCAACTCCCCTCTTCTTCATCAACTCCACAATCTCTCTTCCTCTGCCAGTCATGCTTCCAACATTCAGCGTCGCAATTCTCAGGTCCACCCGAGCTCGCTTCGTTAGCCGCACCCGCTCTTGGTGCGGTAGCCTTCGCCTCACCACAGAGGTCGGGCGAGGTCTCTGTACGTCGCCTACGGGGTACGCCCTAGCCGTCATCGCATTTTCGTGTTGAAGACTCACAATTGTGGTTTTGGCTTGGTTTTTATGGCCGGATGCCTTTCCTGACGCCAACCCTCCCCATTTATCCGGACTTGGGACCGGCCGAGAACAAGGCTGGCTTGCCTTACCCTCGGGTTGGGTCTTAGGATTGTACGTTATTATTGTAAATTTCTTTTCAAGATTTCTTATTATTCATACAAAAAAAGATATGCCTTACTTCAGAACGCATTTTTCGGACTACTGAAAATTAGTTCTACTGTTATGATTATTACTTGAGCTAAAATATATTTTATCTGCACAATTCACAATTATTTATGTCATAAAATGAAATAACGTTCATGTTATTTTGTATCTCCAAAAAGTTTACTCTTCTTTCACGTACTTGGCAGTCTATAGTTTTTCTGATCTCTGTGTTATTGCTACCATAAAAAGCACAATATGTAACAAATCCTGGCCTTAATCAACATTCGCATTATAACATGTAAAATTGTAATAGTTCGGTTTATGATATTATCGACTAGACATTATATATTATATTTATATATATATATGTATCGTATCGTATCGTATCGCGTTACTTTTTTATGCCCCGATACACCACCCTGTTTCTAATCAAGATGTGCAATTCTAAGTGTTCGACTATTCGATCCCTAGTTATCGATTCCAGTAGCTTACCTACAGCAGACGTTAAATTGATTGGCCTATAATTTCCCGCTACACCTTTATCGCCTTTCTTAAAAATAGGTGTTACATTTGCTAACATGAAATTATCTGGTACGCACCCCTCAGAAATAGACTCATTAAAAATCTTTTTTAGCGGCACAATAATGTCTTCTTTCAATTCTTTTAGTGTATGGGATATATGGAATCCGGCCTCGGTGATTTAAGCATTTTCATTTTACAAATGTAGTGCAGTAGCTTTCTTTCACTCACCACAATATTATCTAAAGTACAGGCATACCTCGCTTTACGACGCCTCGTTTTACGAATCCCCGGGTTTACGAATTTTATTTTACACTAAATAAAAATTAAATAAACAAATTTAAAAGGTAAAAATAATTATCTCACGCAAGCATATACAATGCGTAATATGGTAATCGCTTCAGAAGCATCGTGCGTGCGTTTGTTCGCTCTGGCGCGTTCATGCACCTTGGTGTCTGGGAATGCATCAGTTTATATGTCTGCTTTGTCGATGATTTTGATGGCTTTGAACCAATGGCAGACATACAAAATGAGAAAACAGAAATTGTAACGATCGCTAATAAATTGAATCGATTTTTCCGAAGATGATGATGTAGAAGAATTGCTTGAATCACATGGTGAAGAACTATCAAACGAAGATCTTATTGCCATGCAAGATCAGGTAACACTTGAAGAGGAAGAGGCCCCTGTACTGCACTTTAATATTTCTTTGCTTTCTTTTTTATTTTAAAGGATTTATTTTTTATTTAAAATAAAGCATTCTATGAACAAACCATTGTTTGCTGCATAAACTATTGTTTTATTACCTTTTCTTGCGATTTTTATATAATTTTGTATGTAAAATTTTGTTCTGAAAATGTAACCCTTGATTATAACATTAAGTCTATGAGAAATAATGCTCTGCTTTACGAAGTTTCGCTTTACGGACGCTCTCTAGGAACGAATTAATTCGTAAACCGAGGCATGCCTGTATTACCATTATCAAAAGGTATTATGTCTATAACCGTAGTGATATTCGTTACATCTTCTATTGTAAAAACTGACGTAAAAATTTCGTTTAGCAGAGTAGACATTTGCTTGTTTTCTGAAACTAGCTCTCCGTCATAATTTTTCAGCGGTCCTAACACGCTCTTTACCTGGTTCCTATTATTAACATATTGCAAAAATCGCTTGGGGTTTTCTTTGCTGTCACGAGCTTTGGAAATTTCAAAATCGCACTTGGACTTTTTTATTACGCTTTTCGCTTCACGCCTTAAAGATATATAATAAATATAATAATAAAAAAATAAATTATGAAATTAATTAAAGGGATGAATTGAATAGTTATTTTAAATAGTTGATTACAAAATTCATTACTATGATAAAAATGACAGTAGTGAACTTCTACATCAGTAGGCGGTGATGAAGTGCATTTTTAGTGATTCGCGAAGTGCATTTAGTGATGATGCCTGTCTGATATGCATGGGTATTGCATTCCATACATCTACCCCTTGAAAGATAGTGCATTTCCTGTAGTTTCTATTGTATAGTTAGGTTTGTGTATAAAATGACTGGTCAGTCTGGTATTATACCGACTATGTATTTAATGGGGGTGATTGAGCTTTGAATGAGTGATGCATGTCGATTTTTGTTGATAGCTTTGAACATATTGAGAGCAACATTGAATTTGTATGTCATTTAGTTTTAAAATATTTAACTCTTTAAACATTGTCGAAGCGTTACTTTGTCCGTCCTCATTATTAGAGAGAGTTTGCAGACATTGTTTATGAATCATTTCCAAAGGATGTGATGTGTCAGGGGGAGGGATGTCGGCCACGTCTCGATCCCCCCTTAGTTTCTTGCAAGTGCCCTATTTGAATGATGTGTAGGCCTCTGAAAACAAATTTTGTTTTTGTAAATAGATCATGGTTATTTTATTTTATTCAAATTCTAGTTTGAGTCTTTATCCGTATACATTTTGTACTTCCAAATTTGTAGTTGTAATGGTTTTCCGAGGTGCCCTTAGTGCTGGTGCAGCCATATCACTATTTTTATCTTCATCTTATTGCGATAGTTCTTTTAATTGGCAAAGCATTTGTAATTGTTGGAAAATTTTCTGTGGGAATTGTTGGACCCAAATTAGATTTTTATTTTGTATCATATTTGAATGAGACTGATCTATAAAACAATGCAATTGATTTTACACTCGCTCATTGCTGGTCTGTTTTAAGAAATTTTTTTAGTACTATGCCCTTTTTAATTTAGCAGGTGCCCTTTTTTCTTTGGACCCCCCCCCGCCTTACTGAAAGCCGAGTTCCTTCCTTCGAACCCCATGTTGTAAAGCATATAATAAATGTGGGTGAATGAAGAAATAATATAAGGTAAGGAGTGCGTTTTGAGGAAGGGTCGTTTTTAGTTTAAATAATATGAAGAGAAATCTTAATATTTTGGATCTGATATGTTGTTCTGTACATGTCTTTTGAAATTTAGTTTTTCATCTAAACTAATGCCAAATACTTTAACCTCATTCACTTTTGCAAGAAGAGTTTTCAGATTCACTAATTTCATGTACATTATTGAGAATGTTTACAGTGTTGATCAAAGGACTAAAAGGGACTAGTATGTTTCATGGACTGCTCTCGATTTTCCTACGAAATTGCAAACAAGGGCAGTCGATGATCCTGATTTTGTTTCTGCAATTGGTTTTCTTGAGAAATGATAAAGAAAAATGTTATTGGATATTGAATGAATTTATTTCCTGAAACGACGCAATACACTCCAACATCTTTTTGAATAAGTCCGAGCTGGTGTGGTGCTTACGCCATACCATACAAATTCACAAAAAATAACAAGAATTAGTGCTATATATATCTTGCAAAAAACAATAGTATAAGAAACTCGATTAGGTCAGGTCAGGTTAGGTTAGGTTTCTCAAGAATCCCTTGTTTGCAATTTCGTAGGAAAATCGAGAGCAGTCCATGAAACATAATAGGTCCGACTAAAACTTGATTCAAAGACTAATCTGAAATATTTAATGAAATATCTAATGAACTGTCTAACATTGAACTTTCTGAGATAGTTTAAGTTTTACTTCGTTTAAATTTATATGAAGAAGTGTTTCACAACATTACTCTCCAAACGATTAACTTTCAGTTTATATCCATTTTTCTTCTTTCTCTTCGCCCGTTCCCGCCTCTATGCGGGGTCGGCGTTTCTGACCAGCCTCCTCCACACAGCCCGGTCCTGGGCTTCTTCCCCCGACAAACCCTTCTCCCTCAAATCGTCCCTCACCTTCTCCATCCACCTTCGCTTCGGTCTGCCTCTCTTTCTCCTGCCATGCACCTACATATTCATCGTTCTCTTACCCACATAATCTTCGTCCCCTCTCATCACATGTCCATACCATTTCAGTCTACTTTCTTGTATCTTCCTCGAGATTTCTCCAACCTTTGTTGTGCCCCTTATCCTTTCATTCCTTACTCTATCCAACCTTGTCACTCCGCACATCCATCTCAGCATTCTCATCTCCGTTACATCTAGTCTTTTCTCATGATCTTTCTTTATAGCCCAAGAATCAGCCCCGTACATCATAGCCGGTCTTACCACAGTCTTATACACCTTTTCCTTAACCCTTGCGCCTATTCTTCGGTCACACAACACCCCTGAAACTTTCTTCCAATTTTTCCAACCAGATTGCACTCTGTGTGTTATTTCTGTGTCCAGCTCACCGTCCTCAGCCACTGTCGATCCCAAGTACGTAAACTTACTTACTCTCTTTAACCTCGCTCCCTCTAAACTAATTTCTGAGTCTTGATTTTCGTAGAACCTCAGGTACTCCGTTTTCTTTCTGCTGATTTTCAACCCTCTGTCTTCAAAAGCCCTCCTCCATTCCTCCAATTTTCTTTCTACTACTTCTCTCCTGTTGCTGCACAGAACAATATCGTCTGCAAAGAGCATACACCAAGGGGATTGATCTTTTATCCCCTGGGCCAACACATCCATAATCAAAACAAAAAGGTACGGGCTCAAAGAAGATCCCTGATGTAGACCAACCCTCACGGGGAACCATTCCGTTACACCTACACTACTCCTAACCTGGGTCCTTGCTCCTTCATACATACTTTGCACCAACCTAACGTACTTCTCCGGCACACCTTTCTCTCTCATACACCTCCAAACCTCCTGGCGTGGCACTCTATCATATGCTTTCTCTAGGTCGATGAAAACCATGTGCAGTCCCTTTTGTCGCTCCCGGTGTTTCTCCATCAACTGCCTCAGTGCAAAAATCGCATCAGTTGTTCCCCTACCTGGCATGAAACCCAACTGCTCTTCCCCCACGGTTGTCTCTTCTCTTAACCTTTTCTCTATAATCCTTTCCCAAACCTTCATCGTGTGTGACATAAGCTTTATTCCCCTATAATTTCCACAATCCTGGATGTCCCCCTTCTCTTTGTAGATAGGTACGAGTGTACTATCCCCCCCACTCCTCCGGCATTTCCTCTTGTTCATATATCTTCTGCATCAGATCCCACAATAGATCTATGCCCTCATCTCCCAAACAATTCCACGCCTCCACTGGTATCCCATCCGGTCCCAATGCCTTCCCCTTCTTCATTCCTTTCAACGCCACCTTCACCTCCTCCCTACTCACTCCTGAAGTTAACCCTTGATTTGGGACACCATCTTCAAAAATAACCCTTGGGTTTTCCTCATTTAACAGATGTTCAAAATAACTCTTCCATCTATCCATGATTTTATCCTGATCCTTTAAGACCACTCCCCTGCCCATCCTTTACCTGTTTAATTTGAGTAAAATCTTTACTCGCCTTATCCCTAGCCTTCGCTATTCTAAGGATCTTTCTCTCTCCCGCCGGTGTCTCCAACTCTTTATATACTTCATCCATCGCCTGCGCCTTGGCTCTTGCCACTCCCTTCTTCGCCTCCTTTTTCGCCTGCCTATAGCTTTCTCTCTCCTCTTGTCTACCAGATGTGTCCCACTTCTTTTTAGCATCTTTCTTCCTTTTAATCACCTCCTGAACCTCTTCATTCCACCACCATGTCGCTTTATCTTCAGGGGGTCTTCTACCTGATGTTTTGCCCAGTACTTCCTCACCAACTCTCAATATCACCAGGCTGTTCTCCTCCCACCATTCTTGTACACTCTCCAACGACCTTACTTCTTCCAAAACCTTCTCCTCAAATTTCCTTTTCTGGTCTTCTTTCTTCAGTCCTCACCACTTTATCCTAGGTGTCACCTGTTCTTGCCTTCTTTTCCTACCACTCTTAAACGACCAATCCATCACCAGGATTCTATGTTGCGCCTCCACGCTTTCCCCGTTTATGACTTTGCAGTTCTTAACTTCTTCCAAATGGGATCTCTTGCACATTAGAAAGTCTATCTGGCTTTCTCTTCCTCCGCTCCTATAGGTCACAAACTGGTTATCTTTTTTCTGGAAGAAGGTGTTGACTATCACTAGATCAAACGCCATCGCGAAATCCACCACCCTTTCCCCTTCTTCATTTCTCTCTCCCATTACTTCTTGTAATTGGCTTTGTATCCTTATTAAATAACATCCTATATAATTCACATCATAAGACCCATTTATCATAAATACCCGAATTAGTCCAACCCTATGTCTATGGTTTTCAAGTGAATGCATATTTGATTTCGCTCAGCTTTCCTCATAAGTTTTACTTTCTGTAATAATTTTGGTTCTTCTAGCCTCAACTCTTTCAATTTTATTAATGTCTTTTCTCGATTACAGTCTGACATACTTAAACATTGAACTCAGAGTAATCCTTGGTCTAAGGCCATGTTCATGGCCACAGGCTATACTTCTTAATTTTAGGTGATATTACTGGCGTAGTTAACCCAATAAATAAAATTAACAAATGCGTGAAAGAAACATACAAATCCTAAGCCTTCATAGAATAAGTGCAAATATAATAATTTTATCCTCTTTTCCAGATAGCCCATAAATACATAGAAAAAAATAGAAATGTCGAGTTGAAGTTTCACCTATACTACTCCCATTTAGAGTGCATCTTTTCCAATTTACTTGCGTTTCCTCCTTACATGCAGACTCTTTCAATTCCTGAAGAAGATTTTAAACTTCGCAAGATTTCTGGTCGTTTGGACACGTTCATGGAGAGGAATCTCGAATCGAGTCACCAAACTCTTAAGAAAGGTAAAAATCACATTATGACCAACGATTTGTTTCCACCAAATCTTAAACTCACAACATTCACAATAAATGATTTTCACTCTCTTGAAAGTATTTAAGAAAAACAATTTATATTTGTAAACTTCTGATATTAATTACAAGTTTATGATGAAAATTACATTTAATTTGAACCACAAACTGTTGTTAATATTTTGGAGAAAGTCGCCTAAATTAAACTTTTACCTTCCTAATACCTTAAAAGCGGATTTGCAGACCTTGTTTTAGTCTGTTAACGAATTTACAAAAGACAGTAAATTTAATTGAGTTTTAAACAGATTTTTTTTTAATTTCAACAATAACAAAATATGAAGAGAAAATGTCTTCCCATTAAATTCTTTAAGAACATTATGAAATTTAGATTTTTAAAACATTATGAAAGAATAACTGAGTATCCTGTAATGAAAGAAATGTAGAATACAGGGTGTTGTTAAATTATTTTTACAAATTCAGACCTTTTAAAATATTAATTAAGTTAGATACAATGATACAGTTTGCTGCGTTTGAAAGAACATCTCACAAAGTTTTTTCTGACATGATGAAAGTTGCCGATATTTTGGACCTGAAGATCAGGATTACTGATGCCATTGTAACTGTTAAATAAAGGAATGAGAAATATTTTGAAATTAGATTATTTAAAATTTTGAGTTGGGAAGAGAGTGGGGTTTTGACCCCCCTTTTTGAGCAGTCAAATGTAAATCTCGAAGGATTTTAGTTAACGCTTAATTGACAATTTATTTGTGAAAAGTCTACTTTCTGCCAATAATTAGACGGATTTTAGGAATTCTAAATGCATATAATATAAAATTATATTAACCTATACATACTATAATAATAATAATAATAATAATAATAATAATATATTATTATATTTTGTGGTAAAAAATTTAGTATAAAATACTTTTAATTATTAACATAATAATAATAAAGAGAGTTAATAAAGGGAAATTTGAGTTACTAATATATTATTTATCATTTATTATTACAATAAATTTTCAGTTAAAAGATTTAATTTTTAAATACTAATTAAAAGGAATGAAGACATTGTGGTAACTTCTGAAATTAATTGCAAACTATTTGGAGATTTTGACGGCAAAATTCCTTCAAATTCTTATAGTTTTACTTTGATGAAACAACTTTATATTCTTCCTAACTTTCTATCAAAAGCTTCCTACTTTCCTACTTCTTTCCTAGATTGCATTTGGATGAAATGAAATAGTGAAAAGTCCGTAATGGACATCGCCTAAAAATTATTTTAATTAATTCCTTTAAAGGTGAAGTGCGATTTTAACTGTACAAAAAGTTTGAATTATCTGTTTTTTTTTGCCTTTGTAGCAATTATGTTTCATGTTCCCAAATTAGACATTATTTAGTCTTTTCACTTTTTTCTGAAATTATGTTTGCCATTCCATTTTCTATTTCTAAATCATTTTTTGTAAATGTTTCGTTAAAAATGTTTTTCATAATTGTTATAAACGATATAATATCTTCATTAATAAGAACTTTCCTCCATTAATGACCTGAGGAGTGTCAAAAATAGCATATTGGAGGAAAGTGATGAGCTCACTGACTTTTGTATTTCTTACTTATCTTCGCCATATTGATTTCTCCTTACTCTTTTTTTATGCAAGAAGGAGGGGCCTCCTTTCTCTAGAAGAAGAAGAGCTAAAGTCAAGGTCCAGGTTTATCGTGATGCCTGGACTCTCTGCGTTTAAAAGAAAGGAGATCATAGACAGGGGGAATGATTGATTGAGGAAAATTGTTGGCAGGTTGTGCAGCGTTGAAAGGTTGAGTAGATGAAAGAATGAAAATATCGATTAACCCTTGCATTAGAGAGTTGGACAGGAAAGGAATGAGAATGTGTCAGAAATCTGGTACTGAGTGCTCTCCGTAAAGGAAAAGGCATTCAGCTAGAGCGTTCAGAAGAGCAGTCCATTATAATAGCGGTACTAAAGAGAGAGTGAGGCAACATTGCGACGATGAGAGAGGCATTAAAGATATTTGGTAAGAGGCGAGGAAATATGAGAAAAAATGCCTTTGATTTCACCCGTTCAAGTACGGCTGTGTTGATTTAGCTACAACAAACATGAGAAACGTACAACATACAGAAGCGGACAAAGCCCTGTACAAAAACAGCAACTGAGCGAGGGTAAAGAAACTGCGAGCTGGTACAATATACCTAAGCTCTTAGCGCTGTTTTTCAAAGAGAGTATATGTGACTTTCAGGAAAGATCACGAGAAAAAGAAACGTCAAGAATGTTAAGAGAAGAGGAAGGATTGAATTGTGTATTGTTGAAGGTAAGGGGATATTCGTGTGGAAGATTGTGATGAACAGATACAAGAAGGAACCGAGGTGAGGCATTGAAAGTCACAATGTTGTATCTGGCCCAATCAGGACAGAACCCTGAGGAACATCACTATTAATAGCTTTCGGAGAAGAAGAGTGGCCTTTTAAACCGCAACTATAGATCGGCAGAAAGGAAATTAGAGAGGAAAGCACAGATAGAAGGATAGAAAGCAAAGGAGGCAGTTTATAAATTAAAGATTTTTGATGGACTCTATCAAAAGCTTTTGATATGTCTAGCACAATGGAAAAGTTTCACTGAAATCCCGAAAAGAGTATGACCAAGAGTCAGAGATATACAAGAAGATTGCCAATATAGGGTCCCATACAAAACCCATAATGACCATCTGAATAAATATTGCGAGAAGAAAGGTATTCAAGAATCTTCCTATTAAGGATAGATTCAAAAACTTTAGAAAGGCAAGAACTTAAAGAAATTGGACGATGGTTGGAGATTGAGCGGTCACCTTGTTCAGGACAGGCTCAATAAAAGGGAACTTCCAGCAAGAAGGAAAAGTAGCAGATGAAAGGCGGAGACGAAAGAGTCTGGCTAGGCAGGGTGTCAGCACAGATGCACAGTTCTTGAAAACAACAGGAGGGACACCAACAGGATCGTACGCCTTCCTAGAGTTGAGCCAGATAGGGCAGAAAATACATCTTTCGAAGGAATTCTAATTTCCAACATAATTAAGTCGGAGGGAAGAGGAAATGGAGGAACATCACCGGAATCGTCCATGGTTAAATTCGAGGTGAAAGTTTGACCGAAGAGTTCATCTTTATGAGGAGAAGAGATGGCAACTGAGCCGTCGGAATGGAACAGAGGGAGGAAAGAAGAAATAGTGAAGTTGTTGGAGAAGTTGTTAGATAGATGCCAAAATGACGAGAAGAATTAGAAATTTTTTTTATGCAGGAAGAAGTGGCCAAAGGCAAATGCCCGCAAAGCGTCCCACCCATAGAAGAAGAAGAGATCCAAAATCAAAATCCGGGGTTTTCGAGATGCCTAGACACTCTGCGTTTGAAAAATGGGAGGTCATAGACAGGAGGAAAGATGGATTGAGGAAGATTGTTCCAGATTTGAGCGGTTGAGTAGATGAAAGAGTGAAAATACCGTTATCCCTTGCATTAGATAGTTGGACAGAAAATAAATGAGAAAGTGTAGAAAGTCTGGTACTGCGTGCTTACCTTAAAGGAGGAGGCATGCAGTTAGAGAGTTCAGAAGAGCAATGTCCGTTATGTGATAGCGATAGTAAAGAGAGAGTGAGGCAACATTGCGGCGAAGAGAGAGAGATTGAAAACAATCAGCAAGAGGCGGGGATTGAGACGAAAAGCCTTTGATTCCACCCGGTCAAGTACGGCTGTGTGGGTTGAACCACCCACACATGAGAAGCATATTCCATACAGGGGCGAACAAGACCCTGTACAGAGACAGCAACTGAGTGGGGGTGAAGAAACAGAGGCGGTACAGCACACCTAACCTCTTAGAAGCTGTTTTAGAAAGAGAGTGTAGGTGATCTTTCCAGGAAAGATCACGAGAAAAGGAAATACCAAGAATGTTAAGAGGATTGAGTTGTGTGTTGTTGAAGGTGAGGGGATAGTCGTGTGGATGATTATGACGAGTAGACAGATGGAGGAACTAAGTTTTTGAGGCATTGAAAGCCGCAAGGTTTTCTCTGCCCCAATCAGATATAGCAGAAAGATCAAAGTCAGGTGTCCCATAGCCGTCCTACGCGAATCATGAGAGACTGTTGAGAGGGACGCTTTGGGAAGCGTGGAGAAGTGAAGAGTGGAATCATCGGCATAGGAGTGAATAGGAGAGGAAGTGCGAATTAAAAGATCATTAATAAATAAAAGGAAAAGAGTTGGTGACAAGACAGAACCCTGAGGAACACCACTGTTATTACTTTAGGAGAAGAACAGTGGCCATCTACAACTGCAGCTATAGATCGGCCAGAAAGGAAATTAGAGATGAAGGCACAGATAGAAGGATAGAAAGCAAAGGAGGGCTTTTGAAATTAAAGATTTGTGCCAGACTCTATGAAAAGCTTTCGATATGTCTAGCGCAATAGCAAAAGTTTCACCGAAATCCAGAAAGGAGGATGACCAAAAGTCAAAGAGATATGCAAAAAGATCGCCACTAGAGCGTCCCTTGCGGAATCCATACTGACGATCTGAAAGAAGAGTGTGAGAAGAAAGTTGTTTAAGAATCTTCCTATTAAAGATAGATTCAAAAACTTTGGAATGGAAGAATTCAAAGCAATTGGACGATAGTTGGAGGGTAGAGAGCGGTCATCCTTGTTTGGGACATGCTGAATGAAAGGGAACTTCCAGCAGGAAGGAAAAGTACAGGTGAAAGACAAAGATGAAAGAGTTTTCCTAGGCAGGGTGTCAGTACAGAAGCACATTCTTGAGGACAATAGAGGAACACCATCAGGACCGTACGCTCTCCTAGAATTAAACGCACATACGGAAGTAAAAATATCTTTGGAAGAGTTTCTTATTTCAGATATAATTAAGTCAGGGGAAGGAGGTGATGGAGGAACAGCACCGGAATCGTTCAGGATTCAGTTGGAGGGGAAAGTATGAGCGAAGACTCACTTTATCTAGAGACGATATTGGTCCTAAGCCATAGGAATGGAAAAGGAGAGGAAGAAGAAGAATTAAAGTTGTTGGGGAGGTTCTTGGCTACGTGACAGAAAGAGCGAGAATCATTAGAATTGGATAGATTTTAACATTTTTGTTAACTAAGTGAGAGCCAGGAGTTAGATGTCGACGGTACCTTCTGAGAGTATCCTCTCTGTTGCGGATAGCATTAGACAAGCTTAAACCAAGTTAAGTTAAGAAAGTAAAGATAAAGCCAGGTTTTCTGCATTAGTACTAAGAATAGAATATGGAATGTACGCCTTCATGCTGAAGAGAATCACTTCCGTGTTGCACTTGGAGGGCCCCAGGCCACGGAAGCAGTAATAATTTCACGGGAAAGCAGAATAGGTCTGCCTAAGGGCTGCCTATGAGCGGCACGCTGATATGCTCGTATATAATATAATACGCTTAATTGATATGTTACAAAGTATCTGACATATATATACAGGGCGTCCCAAAAAAATGTATACACACTTTAAATAATTATAAAGGCAGTGTTTATTAAAATACATTTCATTTTCAAAATGTAATAGAATCTACAGACATTATTTAATTGTTTTGTCAACGCCTGTTTTCAAACTGACGTCCGTTCTGGTCCAGGCACTGCTGATAACGCGAAGCAATGGAATCGCAAACATCACGAAACATTTCGTTTGGTATTTGTGTGCATTCTCGTTCAATGGCTGCTCTCAATTCAGCGACTGTTGCAGGTTTTATAGCGTAGACTTTGTCTTTTAAGTATCCCCATAAAAAAAAGTCTAGTGGTGTGAGGTCTGGTGAACGCGGAGGGTATTCTACGAAACCCCTTCGTCCAATCCACATCCACATCGTGCCAAGTACCACTCGCAATACTCCACTCTTCGGTCCGGATCATCTTCATTAATAGCATGGACTAATCTTGGAATGTAACTTTTCCATTGACAGCGCTTCAAAATGCGTTGGACAGACGATTCTGAAATTCCTACCTCACGACTCGCTTGCCGCACAGATTTTCTTGGACTTTGGTGATACGTTTCCAGTACTCTTTCTTGCTTTGTGGTGCTTGTCGATGTCTGTGGTCTTCCGGAACGCTTCTTGTGGACATTCTGAACAGTTCCATCGGCTTCAAACTTATCTCTAATTCGAGTGATGGTAAGTCGCGTTGGTGGATCTGTTTGAAACTCCCTCCTAAACTGTCTTTGCACTTCAACTGCGTTTTCACACTTCCAGTAGCATTTTAGAATGAATTTCCTTTGTTCAAAGCTTAGTCTGACTGCCATTATTAATTCTAATGGGTTTAACTTGGAAAGAAAGAAACATCAATTGAGCTATCAGCTGTTAAAGTGTGTATACATTGTTTTGGGACGCCCTGTATATATAGAGGAATTAAAAACAGATGATGTCAATGCGCAATTCTTTTTTCCAATAAATGTAAAGAGCAAGATTCTGCAAAGTAAGAACGAAGATATTGCAACCACAAATCTGATAAAAGAGTGCTGTGACTTTATTCAAAATTACAGCGATATCAGTTACCAAGTAACTGATAAAAGGCAAGGTAATTAAGGAAAAGCTTGTTGTCGGCCAGTGTGTCAGGCCATTTTTCGTATTCGTTAAAAGAAACTCCAATTCAGATACGGTGGTGAAGATGAAACAGTAACGAACCCTAAATCTAATTTCAAATTTGAATAAGTAAACGAACCAATATGTGGACCTTTGGGGATTTCTTTTTGACTTGGAACAACTTCCTGACAAGAAAACTTTCATGAAGGAATGTATGGATCTTGATCACGCGTTGACAGACTGATAGAACTGTGACATTAACGGTTTTAACTTCGGCGAATAACTGGGCTAGGTATTCTGCTGAGAAAGGATTGCCGCGCTCCTCAACAACTTCTTCAATTTATTTTAAGCAATGAATGTTGTGATAACTTCCCAAATATGAGGGTATCACTCAGGATACTGTGAACTTTGTACTTCTAAGTGGCGAATGGCGACTGGATTTTCTCAAATTTGAAGTTCACAAACACTTACCTGCTATCGATCATTAGCGATGACATCCTCTCTTCGTTGTCTATTCTGTTCTTCACAGCATAGACCTGATACATACGATATCAGAATTTTCCGTAACAAAGACACGAAGAGTCTCCTTTTGAATGTTTCTGAGATGTTTGTCGCTTTCTAATGTAAATTCTATAGAAGAGTTGAAAATTGTATACCTAACACTATTTGAATCGTTCGTTTTAATCACACAGAACATAGGAGATATGGGGCGCCGAATTTAAAGTTTGCGTGGGGAGCTATTTCCCCTTGGGACGGCCTAGTCGTTTCGAAGAAGTTTAAATGACAGAAAGATTATTATTTTTTATGCTCTCCTGCAGGACAAAAAATCATAAGAATATATCTAAAGTCATTCTTTTGTTGGATAATCAAGTTTTATTGTGATTTATTTCTCATCCTTTCGATAAAACTATACCATAGGTATTGCACTTCATATTATTTTTAATTCACTTTATAAAAAATTTATTCGAGCATGGTTTCAAAACATTTGAACATGTGTATTGCATGATTATATAGAAATGACGAAGTATAGCCATTATGATGTTGTTTGTACATCATAAAGAGAGATAACGCATCATTATACAGTGATCATGAAACATTAGGATTCTCTTCCACACTTGATCACAAAATGCAATACCAATTCCCACGACCAAAGAGGAACAGTCTTAAAGTGAGAAGGTTTATTCATTTTTTTCTAAAATTTAAAAATTACACTATTATGCAATATCTACGACAGTTTTAGAATTTCTTATTTTTACCTTTTTCTTTTTTCGAATTGAAAATTGGTGTAATTTAATGTGATAAATGTTGGAAAAGCGCTTTATTGAATCATACCCCAAATATTTCTCTGAAGACTACTTTTATTATATGAACTTATATCTTTTACACAGTTTTAAATTTATTAATTTATTTGTTGTTTACCATATTTTAATATACTGAATTTAAAATCATGTAGATGATATTTTCAGTTTTAATGCTACTTCTCACCAGTTAAGAAAAAAGAAATAAGAATTTTAATGAAGTGTGAATTTTATTTTTATAGTTCCCAAATTGGACATAATTTATATGCAGAAATATATGTTCCAGTAATACAATGAGAGCAATTTACAAACGAACATTTTAAAATACAAGCTGCCTATTACAACATTCTTATTATACTGATGCTGGAGAAAGAGGAAAATTTGGTTCTCATTTCATTTAGTTTGCCTTCATTTTGAGTTTCAATTGTTCACTGTGACAAGGGCTGGAATGAAGAGCTGTTATTGCTTTAAATTAAAGTCTGCGAGTATCAAATTAACTAACAAACATTTTTCTTCATTTTATTAATGTCACCAAAGTTTTTGGTTGATTTACACCAACTGAAAAACTACAAAAGGTAGGACTCAAAGTGTGCAAGTCTTATCGGGATTATTTAGTTTTCTGAAGAGGGAAGACGATCACTGATCTCCTTTCTTTTGTCTCAAAATTTCCAATTTTTTCAGTGTTCACAGTATCTTTCACCCATGCTGTCCCGCTTTCTATTGGATCAAGATGATCCGTGTGAATAAAACATAAGTAAAAAATAGGAATAATTTGACAGTGCTCCATATTTTCTATGTCATTGCAAACATTTAAAATGTGTTTAGGAAAAAAATAGTTTCAATAATAGTTTAATAATAATTAGTTTATGTGATACAGAAAACTATTGGTGTAGAAAAGTAATGAGTAGTAATGAAATTAAAGTTTAATTGCTCATAAAAATATATGTATACAATATTACATTTTTAATAATTGTAATGTTAAGCTTTCGTAGGATTTGTACAAACAAGCAAACTCTAAACATATGTTTAAAATATAATTTGCAAAAGGATTTTCTTTACAAAATAATAAAGATAAAGTAATTTTTTTTGTATTTAAGCCTCAAGTTAACGAACTATTCACGTTGTTCCTCAACTAGAATTTAAAGCTAGAAATTTCTAGATATAATTCCAAAATATTGTTTCTGACACCATACCATATCGGGAACAAAATATTCCCATTGACCAATACAGATTTTAATCGAAAGCACAGTTGTGAGTGTTCAGTTTGGCGACTGAAATTGAGTTGCTGCAAATCTGTGGTCGAATTTTCAGTTGAAGCCATGTTGCATACCGTGTGGTGCTATCCAGTTTTGACCAAGGTCTTATTCTCATTCCTGTGATATCTTTCTTTGCATGAAGACCAGTTGGATTGTTGTTGTGACAGTTATTGTACCACCACCCTCCTTTACAACTCACAGCGCAACTGCTCTTTGCTATTGGGCAGTAAGATATTTGTATTAAGATTAATATCATGTATGTAAATTATATGAAGGGAGTGTAAGAGAAGACAACTTAGACAAGGCCATTTAATTTTAGTTTAGGATATGGTAATGGGATGCAATATGTTTATTAGATTTATTATGTATTAAAAACTAAATAATATCTAAAACCCTTAAATATAGTTATAGCTCAAAACTATAAAAATGAATGAAAAAACAATAAGTTAAAAAATGAGACACACCAGATTTATCGTTGTCCATGTCAAATGTCGAGAAATAGTTACCATTCACGTAACTGAAGCGATCGTAGGCCATACTCTTAGCATTGTAATTCGTTGCCGTAAGTTTGTATCTGAAAAGAAATTTAAATGTTACTTCAGGGTTTTCAGCTCCAATAATAATACTTAAATTACAGAGACGAGAACGAAAGTGAAAAGATTTAGATATTATGATGAAGTTTTTAAAATTTTAAAATACAGATATTTGCGAACAGTGAAAATATGATTCCCACTTCAGCAATTGGACGGTTGGAAGTGAAAGTGATTCAAGTGCGTTTTTTTTACCGATTTTTGATTTTTTTTCCTTTGTCAGAAAGTGGTTGAAGCACTCGGCACGCCGAGTGCATTCCAGAGAAGTGACTCAAATAACTAAAATCTCAATTTGTGGGAAGAAGGAAACCGTGATCAAAGGTGACTCACGTACAGGTATCACATCTGGACTTTGGTGTTCTGAATGCATATGAATCACTTCTACTTTCAAGCGAACCACGGGTCGCTACATAGACTGGACGCAGTGGACGGTCTCCCATCCAACTACTACCCAGACCCAATGTCGCTTCACTTCGCTGATCAACGGGAAGCGGTGTTACGACATTCGCTACGACGTAGCCCTTTATTATAGAAATACTGCACCACTTCTGACAGGTAAGTGATTGCTACATTTGGTAAGATAACTGCTTCAATAAAAAGAAATTGAATGAATTATTACTGTGATTAATGTACATGAAGTTGTGGATAAGTCACTGAGCGATTGTGGAGCAGAGCAGATCTCCATAAATTAATATAATTAGGCAAATTACACTGCCCAACACCAATTTGCTAATTTAATTCTAACACCTGTTTTTAGGTACTTGGTGTGCTGATTTCAAAAATCACCTTAGTTTTTGCCTATCACGTCAGGTTTTCGAGCAATCAAATACGGAGATATCGCATTTTGGCAGGGTTATGCCCAGTTTTTTTTCTTTTCAAAAAATAAGTTTTTACATACTCAGAATCAGCATGGAAAAGTAAACAATTGTGCAGGGAGTGAACTTTAATATACAATGGTAATATTGACACAAAGTGATTAAAGTGTTTAAATAAGCAAAAAATGAATCCATGATCATGACGTCACGCTCACACCTGGGGAAATCACAGATACCCAAGATTTTAATATGTTGTACATGACCTTTAGATTTAATGCACAGATTGCGTATTCCACAGATAAAATTTGAACAGCAAAACAGCTGTTAACAGGTCTCAAAAATCATCAATTTTGATAAGTGCCTTTCATGGATCACCCAAAATAGGTATATTGCATTGCACATTGCACGAAAACCTGATATGATGGACAAAATCTAAGGTGATTTTTGAAATCAGCACATCAATATTATCCAGAAACAGGTCTTAGAATTAAATCACCAGCAACAAATTGTTTTTCTTGGGCAGTGTTATCGATAAAAATCTAATTTGAAGAAATTCCTTTAAACAATTACTGTATCATTATCAACCAAGTGCAATAATAAATTATATGTATAATTGAGATTTCTCTTTAATTATATGAATACATAAAAATAATTTTCATTTTATAACACAAAACTTTTATAGTTTACATTCATTTGACAGAATAATTACTGTGAAAACCAAAACAATACCAACAAAATTTCATTAAAAGATTTTCTTTCGTTTGCATTTCAGCAGACTTTCACTTCATTGCGAAAATGAAGAGAAAAATCAATAATGTTCCTTGTCAAAGCGTGTATTTATATTATGGCTTAAAATCTCTCTCCCATATAAAAATAATTAAACTTTTTACCATATTAATCCATACAGTAATCTTCAAATCAAATATAATGAAATGATTTTCATTTAAACTTTGAGAAAGCGAATCTCAAAATTTGAAGACTTCATTCATGTTTTGGGGTCTTAATTCCTTTAAAGATACAGTAGATGAAACTTGAAAATGCATTCATAATATCAATTTGTAGAGTGGTTCAAACTATCGATCATATAAAAATAATAATAAAGAATAAAATGTGAGCCTACTTCATTTCCTCCGAGTCCACTTTGAACACATTCCACTCGCCCCAAATTTCTCTCCCGAATCCATCTTTGACTTCCATCCTCAGAATGTAGTTCCGATGGTGAGATAAAATATGCACGTTTTCATTTCCTTGTGATAATAATTGATTAAAATAATTATGATTAACTTAACTATTTGACAAAAAAGCTTATTTAAAGAAAATTTGAAAATGATTCAGATCTGTAATTAAAATAATACGAAATAAGCAAGGATGCATAATTTGTGGTGCCATCATGATGTAAATAAATAACCAAACTATCATATTTATGTAACTATTAATGAAAGCAACTATATAAAACAACTACAATATCCATTACGAACATTCGATAATGTAAAACAAAATCTATTGATAATTGGAATCATAAGCACACCGGACAAAAAATTAGTCACCCCTAATAGCACCGATAGTAGGAATTTCAAGGTCACACAGAGGGCGCTGATGTAGCATTGGTAAGTGACAATAGCGGTGACGTAGCACACAGGATCAGATCTGTTTCGTGAGGTGGTGAAGAACAAAGTGTGTGTTGGATATAGTCTGCAAAATGGGTCGTGAGGCAGACGTTACTCAGTGGCAAAAAAAAAGGAGCCATCGTGTTTGGCAGAGCCCACGGACACAAAATGTCTGAAGTAGCCCAATTTGTTGGTGTGTCAACGCGTACTGTCCAGCGAGTTTACAAAGAGTGGTGTAGTTCGCAATCAACTGACAATCGACGGCGTAACTGTGGCCGGAAAACAATTCTCGACAATAGGGGCCGCCGCCATGTTTCTCGTCTAGTAACTGCAAATCGTTTTCAAACCAGAGAACAATTGCTCCAAGAAACCAATGAGGTTCTCCAGCGACCAATTTCCGAACGGACATTGCGACGAGAACTGCATGCGATGGACATCTGGAGCAGGGTACCACGGAAGAGGCCGCTGTTAACAGCAAGTCACAAATTGGCACGTTATAAATGGGCTCAGAGGCACAAAAACTGGACTGCGGCAGATTGGAAACGTGTAATTTGGTCCGATGATTCCGTTTTTGTTTGTTCTCCAATGATGGGAGGCGACGAGTACATCGCAGGTCGAATGAAGCCTTTAATCCTGAATGCGTCGAAGGTGTTGTTCAGGCTGGAAACAGAAAGTGAAGCGCAGGACTCTGGCGGAACTTCGGGACCGGCTGATGAACGAGTGGCAGCAAATCGATGTTCAGTACATGCACAACCTCGTAGAGTCTCTGCCTCGCCGGATTCGTGCGGTTATCAAGGCCAGAGGCGCCGTCACACGTTATTAGGTACATTCTGAGAGGGGTGACTAATTTCTTGTCCGGTGTGCTTATACTGAGAGATAATTGGGATGAAGAATATACAGAGTGTCCCATAAGTCCGGCATCATAGGAAAAATAATAAAAAATGGCAAAACAAAAGCTTTTATTTTCAGAACGTGCTCAATATGTCCACCATTGTTTTCAATACACAAATTCAGACGTGATACCCAGTCAGCAAGCACACAGTGAATGATGTCAGGAGTAATGGTGTTACATGCCCCAATAATCCGCTGCCGCAAATGTTCAACACTCCTAATTTTCTCTGCGTATACCAGCGCTTTCAAGTGGCCCCAGAGATAAAAATCTAGTGGCGGAGATCCGGGCTTCTAGCTGGCCATTCCATAGGCCCTCGACGTCCTATTTAATGACCATGGAATTGTTGGTACAGGTATTCCCTTACTTGGGTGCTGTAATGTGCAGGAGCGCCGTCTTGCTGGAACCATGGTCGGAAATTTCCTTCTTCGTTCAAGACCCTGGGAAATGCTTCTTCCTTGAGCATACGTAGGTAGGTGCCTCCAGTGACATGTTCATCGAAAAAGAGGGGGCCTATGTTGTGATCCTTCCAAATGCCACACCATACATACCATCACCCGAGATGCACCTTGTTCCTTCGAAGAGGTATACCAGTGAGGGTTCTTTTGAGACCAGTAGTGGGTGTTCTGTCGATTTACCTCACCATTTCCATGAAAAACAGCCTCGTCACTGAACAGAATGGTGGACGGGAAATTGGCATCCCGCGCATATTGTTCCGTAGCCCATTCACAAAATTCCATCCGCCGGTCGGGATCATCTTCGCTTAATTTCTGTAGGATCTGAAGTTTATATGGATGCCATTTGTGAGCCTGAAGAATGCGATAGATGCTACTTTTCGACACTCCTATCTCGGCGGACAATCGCCGAAGAGACTTATTGGGACTTCTGTTAAAATGAGCCAGGATAGCGGTCGCTGTATCATCGTCAGTGGACCTCCTTGAAGGTCCACTGCGTGGTTTGTCTTCTATGGATCCTGTTTCCTTAAACTTTGCAACACGTCTGCTTACACAACTCCGTGTTATTGGCTCGCGGTCTGGATGCAGCCTGTTAAATTCAGCAGCGGCCTCTCTCTGACTCCGATTTCTTATAAGTAGAATTATCTGGATTCGTTCTTCCTTGCTCACAGACATTATGGCCTGTAGAAAGAGAAAAATATGAATTATGGTTTGTAGAAATACAAAAATATGAATTTCTCCTATGATGCCGGACTTACGGGACACCCTGTATATAACACCAACTGAGAAAATAATGACCAATTCAAAGAAATTACGTATAACGGACTGTTTACTCTTCTCCTTTCCCTTCTCAGAACTGGTGAGGGAAAAATCAATGAATCCATTTAAATCTAGTCGATGAGACGAACAAAGCCACGAAGCTCTCAGTTCTTACCTAACCAATGCTCTTCACCTGGCATTCCGAACCCCTTCTTGTAATCGGCCCAGTTCCGAGTGAAATTAATTGGCTTTGATACATTGACTCGGGAAAGGAAAACAGTCCATCCACCTCCGTCAGTTTCCATGTCACAAAATACATCCACAGGGCGGCTACATTGACATCTAGAACAAATAATAGGTCATAGTCGAATCTCCTTTACTATAAACACGATTTTCAACAACTGATTCTTTTAAAACAATTTGAAAATGTAATACATTATTTCATTCTTGGTAATTGAAACACACCCAGAATGGATGAGGCCAATTAATTAAAAGATGTTATCAAAGCGTTAAAGAGAACTTAAGGGCTCAATAGTAAAACATCTAAACCCCTCGAAAGGCATAAAAAATGAAATGAGAAATTTAATGAAATGAATAAAAGTGATGTTGATGCAGTAGAAAGTCACCGTTTTACCTGAATGGATAAATCTGGTAAATTCCGCTTTTCGTATCTCCTGCGACGAGAATTTCGGAGCAATCAGTAGGTCTTAGGAAGAACAAATGAGAGGAATGTATACATAAAAAGTATTAAAATTTCACAAAATATATTTTATTCTTTAATTAATTTTAAGATTAAAATTATTAAATCTTCGCTGAAAACAAAGAAAAGGAATTTTTTTATATTATGGAATGAGATGTAGTTCGTCTCGTGTGTCCGCCATTATTATTTTACAAAAGTAAAATAATTGTGTGTTATTTTTCCTAATGAGGAATTAAGCTTTAGAACTTGATGATCGTAAAATTGAGTTACTCTTGTTTAAACTTAAACTAACCGAAACGTTGAATCTGTGGGCATGTAGAAATGTCGATCGCCGAAGTAGGGTGAGATACCCCATCCTCCTGATGTCTTCTGACTGAATCAAATGAGAAATCAATATATGAGCTTAACTAATATAATGTAAATACAATTAAAATAAATTTCATTATTAAATTAACTAAATTGGTGACGAAAGTGTAATATTTTATTTATGTTTTTAGTAACATCGATGGCTCGAAGTGATATAGTAGTACAGGGTGAGTCAAAAGTAGCGCCCGATTTCTGTTTTTTCGGCTGTCAGATTCTTTCTGGGAAGTCATAAAAATTGCAAGTAAAACAGCTTGGTACAGTTCCGTAATAATTTTCCCCGAATAAATGGTTAGATAAACATGTCATTCATTTATTTCTACCTTCTTGTACACTGTAATACAAATGGCAAACAAACAATCAACTGTCAGAAATCGGGCGCTACTTTTGACTCACCCTGTATATTGGTAATTAATATTAAAAACATATATAAAAAGAATGTGACCAACCTTGAGTTAGTTTTTTCTTGGATTATCGATTTTAAATTAGGTTTCAATGTTGATATTTTTGAAATTGAGCTTCCAAAAGAACCGAAGCTGAAAAGATCGCTGTTGAAAAAAATATATATAATGTTATAATGTTATAATGTTCCAGACCAACAAAGACCCCAGGATCCACTCATGGCTGGTCTACCTAATGCTCGTAATTGTGTATTGTGTATGTCCTCCGTGGTGGCGGAGGGGATCTACAATCTCACGTGGGCCCCGAACCACAAGAACACAAGAAATCCACGCAACAACTGTCTGCACATTGGCAACGACCAATTTTTGCAAAACTTAATAATTATCAATTTAAAACTAATTAATTATCGATTTAAAACTAATTACTTATCGATTTAAAACTAAATATAGTCTCTGGATCCAGAGGATCAAGTCATAATAGACTACTATCCACAAATATGTTACACTCTATATCTATTTATAACCGACATGCAAATATATCAGATCCAAAGAATCCAGTCAATTTTATTACGGTATCCATCAATACTAGTACCTTGCCAACGAAAAATAAGTCACGGTCCATATCGATTGCGGACCAAGTCAAAATTTACAACCACATACATTACAATATATATACTTAGGAGGAAAAGTGTAGGTGTGGCTGTAAAGACTGTACAGTAGTGTAGAAATGTGTGTGCACCCATTTTGGGTCTCCCATTTAAAGGTGTTTGTGGGGCAAGTGAAGATCATGAGTTTTTCAATACCTCACAGTACTATGGGGGCCACCGCTCGGCAGAGGAATCACTTTAAATGGGGTGTGTAAGGACAGACATATACAGTATATAATATAAATACAGTATATACAGTATATATATTATTAACGTATTTACAATAATTATGAATTAAATGTACATTTTTATTTTTTGCGCCGACTAGTACTTGAATTAAAATGATTAATGATAATGAATAATGAAAAAATAAGCCTTTTATAATGTAGGGAGAAGCATGACGTAAAAATAAATACCTGCAATAATGAAAAATGAAAACCCAAAAATTTCCATTCACAAATAGTTCATCACGAAATAATATTAATATCTAACCCAGGGGTTCTTAACCTCTGAGTCGCGACGCAAACTTGAGTTATTAAATTGTCATTTATCATTTACTTATGTTAACGCTAATCATTTTACTATTATTATTTATTTTATTATCTATTACGAGTGAAATGTTTGAAGGCATTGGTCGCCGAGCTAGCCTTGAGAACAGAATTTGGATTACAGCCTAAAAAGGTTAAGAACCCCTGATCTAACCATTTTAAGAACTATTAACGAATTAAAATGAGAAATATTAAATTCGTCATAAAAGTTACTCAGAATGAACGTTCAAAATGGAGATTTCGATTAAGATTGAATTTCATATAAAAATCACGAATATATTCTTAATCTTATCTTCTGTTTTCATTCTTAAGGAATTTGATGATGAAAATAGAATTACTTGTTTGCTTTCGGAATAAAGTTTGGGGATCTTAATCCGAGGAAGAGATTCTTTATTTCCAAAAACATGCGTTTCATATCCTGATGCAAAGTCAATTGGTGTTGCAGAAGGACGTTTTCAAGTGGAGCTTCTGGATCCACCTTCACCACTACATCTTTGTCGACGCCAAATGCGGATAAAACTGAAATAAAATAAAATTTTAATGTATCTAAACTTTAATTGAATAAATTTAAATAAATTTAATTGTAATTAATAAGAGATTGTAAGTCCTATTTACCCAATTACAGTTTAGGTTTATACCAAATCAACTTTGAGTTAGATAATCCACCAATATTTGTTTACAGTCTTTTCATACGAATTCCTGAAAAAGTAAAAAACACAAAAGTCAGTAAGCTCATCACTTTCGTCCAATATGCCATTTTTTACACTCCACAGGTCATTAATGGAGGAAAGTTCTTATTAATTAATGAAGATATTATATTGTTTATAACAATTATGTAAAAGATTTTAACGAAACAGTTACAAAAAATGATTTATAAATATATAATGGAATGTAGCAAACATAATTTTATGATAGAATAAAATAAAAAGACTGAATAATGTCTAATGTTGGGAACATGAAACATAATTGTTACAAAGGGAAAGAAACAATGAGGGATTGAAACTTTTTTTGTACAGTTAAAATCTCACTTCAACTTAAACAAAGAATTAATTGAAATAATTTTTTAGGAGGTGAACATTCCGGAGTTTTCACTATCTCATTTCATCCAAATGCAATCTAGGAAAGAATTAGGAAAGTAAGAAACATTTGATGTAAAAGTAGAAAGAATAGAAACGTGTTTTATAAAAGTAAAACTATAAGAATTTTACAGCAATTTTGCCTTCAAAATCTCCAAATAGTTTGCAAATGATTGCAGGAAATACCACAATGTCTTTATTCCTTTTAATTATTATTTAAAAACCAAGTCTTTTAATATGAAAATTTATCGTAATAATAAATACATAAACAGGCAATAAATGCTGAAAATAAAGCATTAAGCCCATCTCAATCTGCCGTTTTTTGATACTGATTCGTTTGTAGCTGAAAAGCGATTATTGCCGTTCAAACACTGATCGAGAACAATGGCTGAAAAATAGTGGATTCCTTGTGGTGTAGCACGGCTTTGCTCCTAACTGCCGGCATCAGGTGAAGTTGAGTTGGCTGCTTACCCTATTTCTGCTCTGGCTCAGGTGACCTTTGGGGCAATCACACGTGCTTACTGTATTTTAACTCCACTTCAGTGAAACTGAACATACAGATGAGTCCACCCAACTATCATACTATACAAGAGGGTGTATCATGCTCATTGAAGCGCGAATTTCAAGATTGCCAGTATGTATTCCTACGTAAAATGAAATTTTAGGAGAGGTTTGTTTTCTTGAACTTTTGCTAAAAATCACGTTTAAATGTTCAAATTTCCACTTTTTCGTTTTCTGGTTATGTACAGAACAGCTGTGCAGGACATACACTGTCGTACAAATATAACAGACCGGTTTCTTACCAAACAAAACCATTGTAACAGCTGTTATAGGCTACTAGAGTTTCACTGATAATTTTCTATGTTTCAGATACAAAGCTTGGTGAAGATTGTGTAGCCACCATGGCTAAGCAAGGACGAAAGACCAGAAAAAGTTCTGGTTCAAAGCTAAGTGATCTGGTGGGCCAGGCAAGCAGTTATTTCCCACAGAAGTTCCAACTGGAGAGCTGTGTTTCAGAGAGGAATCCTCCTCCAGAAAGAGAAGCTGCTTCTGGATGATATGAAGAGAGCTCAGTACCCTCTGCAAGATTTGGCTAAGGACTTGGCATCACTGGTACTGGCACAGTGGCGCAAAAGCAATGCCAAGTTCATTCCTCCTGTGATCATTCAAGAGAGATCCATTGCCAGGAAGATTCTTGTCAGGTGGCATGAAATGATTGACCTAGTGAATGGCAGAGTGAAGGCTGCAAAGAGAGGGAAGAGAATATCTGAACTTGATACATTGTTTGACATAACAACCTGCATACATGATATCACTCTCTGTGGAACTGAAGCATCTGGCTGCTCTGGCTGTGCTGCGAGAGTTCATGTGAACTGTCCTCTGCCTCAGAAGATTCCAAAGCTAGAGTTAGAGTGGCTCCATTACCAGAGGATCAAAACCTCAGAAGTTTCTGGCTTCCGGATGGCATCTGTTGATGTGAATGAAACAATGAAGCAGGTGAAGGCTGCTAAGAGGAAGGAGGAAGAACAGAAGGCAGCTGAGAAGAGAAACAGAAAAGAGGAAGAAGAAAAGGAGCTACTGCTTAGAGCTGATGATGGTGATGATGATGGAGATGAGGTGACTTCCTTGCAAGAGTCTCCAGGCAGAGCAGCTCCTACTGCTGACACAGATTTTTCCAGTACTGCACCAGGCACAAGCTCCAGTGTCAACACTGGCAAAGTCTCCACCTCTGCCAGGAGGAACTACATGGATATCTCAAGCACTGCTGCGGCTGCAGTCAGGTTCAAGTTGGCAAACACTCCTGCAGCAGCCATTGCAACTGGTTTCTTGCAAGATCTCATCAAAGCTGGCCATCTATCTGCTGATAAGGCATATCTAGCTGTTGACAGGATGAAGATGTGGAGGGGCAAGGAGTCTGTAATAGGTGCCTCGGTGGAGGCCCTGGAGTAAAGGACAGAGTGAGAGGAGATCAAGGGAATTTTCTTTGATGGAAAACAAGATAAGAAGACAAAGATCATGAGGTACAATGAAGAAACTGACCGCTTCCATCCTGATATTACAACTGAAGAGCACTATAGTGTTACCTGGGAACCTGAGGGGAAGTATCTTTCCATTGTACACCAGAAGAACCTGAAGGAAATGAGAAACCTGCACTGAAGATAGCTCAGGCTCTGTTTGAGTGGATTAGTGCTCATGGTGCTAAAGATACTATTGTGGTCCTTGGTGGTGACTCCACCAACACAAACACAGGACCTGATGGAGGAGCCATCACTCACTTGGAGAGACTGCTAGGTCACAAGTGTCACTGGCTGATATGCCAGTTGCATATTAATGAACTCAGCCTTAGGCACATGATCATCAAGTTTGATGGTCCCTACACTCACAAGTCTGGGTTCAGTGGCCCAATAGGAAAATTTTTGGAGAAGATCAATGACATACCTGTCAACTTTAGCTTGAAGGCTCTGCCAGGAGGAGAAGATATAATTGAACTGCCAGAAGACATTGTACAGAACCTTAGCACTGACCAGAAGAACTGCTACCTATACACTGGGGAACAAATTTTAACTTTTTTTTTGTTTCTTGGACGTGAACAGATCGGTCTTATAGGATGTTTTCCGCTGATTCCGAATATAGCCGTAGAATGTCTCTATCACCCAAGGTTACTGAGAAATTTGTATTTTAATATTTATTCAAAAAGTGTATAGAAGTTATAAAAATACTTCATAAAAATTATATTAGTGGCAGATTGGCATTTAAAATATTGTCACTGATTTTCTCTTGTAGTTTTCATTTGGAGCTTCTCGCATCAATGTCCAGCAGTAATCAGCTAACATTGCCGGATCCCACCTCCCTTGGTAGCGTTTCTCCATAGTAGCTATATCTTGGTGGAACCTTTCTCCATGCTCATCGCTTACGTCGCCGAGGTTTTCAGGGAAGAAATCTAAATGGGAGTGCAAGAAATGGATTTTTAGTGACATATTACAGTACATCCCAATAACCTATATGCTTCAATCATGTCCTGCACTATTTTTTCATAGTTAGAGGCTTTGATGTTCCCTAAAAAATTTGTGACAACATTCTTCATGGCCTCCCATGCCACTTTTTCTTTTCCTCTCAAGGCATCATCAAACTTTTGATCTTTCATGAGCTCTCTGATTTGGGGACCAACAAAGATCCCTTCTTTTATCTTTGCATCGCTAAGTCGTGAAAACTTTTTCTTCAAATATTTGAATGCCTCATCTTCCTTGTTCATTGCTTTGACAAAATTTTTCATGATGCCAAGTTTGATGTGAAGTGGCGGTAAGTATATTTTCTTGGGGTCAACTAAGGGTTCATGAGACACATTCTTCAGTCCTGGGATACATTTTTGACGAAGTGGCCAATCCTTTACAAAATAATGCGAATCTCTGGCTCTGCTGTCCCATTCACAAAGGAAGCAGCAGAACTTCGTATAACCGAGCTGCATTCCCAGAAGAAGCGCGACGACTTTTAAATCCCCACATATATACCAACGAAACTGGTCATAATTAATCTGCTGAAGGATGAGTTTCATATTTTCGTAAGATTTCTTCATGTGGACAGCGTGCCCTACAGGAATGGAAGGGTATTTATTTCCATTGTGAAGTAGTACAACCTTGAGGCTTAGCTTCGAAGAGTCAATAAATAAACGCCAATCTTCAGATTTGTTCTCATGACCGAGAGCTAACAGCAGTCCATTTACATTATTACAGTAGCATAAACCACCTGACGAGGAGAAATATTGCATCAGATCTTTTTGGCGAGTCCGGAACGCCGATATGCTTGTATCTTTTGCCAGCAAATTCCATTCACGTAACCTGGAGCCCAATAATTCCGCTTTCTTTTTCGGAAGGTCCAAATCTCTCACGAGATCATTCAGCATAACCTGCGTTATCATACGTGATTTATTTGATTCAGGTTGCTGAAAGTCTGTATCTTTAGTGTCATCAATTTCCATTGGTTCAACTTCAGACTCTTCATCCAGTGTCCATGACTTTGGGGGAGTTGGAATTGGGTTATCATCGTCATGTAGTACTGGTCTCATGGCAGATGCAAGATTTGGGTATTGAATTTTATGTTTATTTTTGGCAGAGAATCCTGAAACGTTAGTCATACAAAAATAGCAATCCGTTAGGTGATCCTTGGGCTCTCTCCAAATCATTGGTATGGCAAATGGCATAGATTTGCGGGTACCTTTAATCCAACCCCCAAGAGTGACGGCACAGGAAATGCATGAGATGTGAGGTGCCCAGGATTTGTCTTGGTCGCCTACCTTACATCCAAAATAAAGTTCGTAAGCCTTCTTCACGAGTGGGGTCATTGTCTTCCTCTGTGCCATTATGGTCAGTTCTCCACATAAGTAGCAAAATGTATCTCTGGGATTAATACAGTTTCGATTCATGCTGGCGGAAAATTATTGAAATCACGGAAAACGTTTTGGAATGAAAAAACAATTTTTTCTACTATGAAAAATTTTAAAATTTGAGCAAAACTTGAAAAAATTTCTTTCTTTTTATTAAAAATCTGTTTGTTTAAATAGCTATATTTTTTAATGCAAAAAATACTATTAAATATAGTTAACCTGGAAAAAAAAGAAAGTAAAATTAAATTAGTACACTTAATTTTAACTAATATTTTGGGAAAACTCTGAGTAAATGGAAATATTATTTTCTCGAAAACTATGGGTGATAGAAAAGTTATGAAACCATATTTGGAATCAGCATCAAATGTTCTATAAGAAACACCAAATAGTTTTCTAGAAACAAAAATGTTGTTCCCTAGTGCTACTGATCAAAGCTCTCAAGACAGGAGATTTGAGCAAGGAAGTTGAGATCAAGGTGAAGCACCACATGAGGTATGGACCTCACCATATTCTGACCGCTCTGAGACTGCTGAGAAGCCAGACCTCTGAAGTCAGGAACATAATCACTCATGTGATAGTTCGAGGAGCATATCATGCTCACAGTGAGAACCTCATTGCCTCTCTCCTCTGCAGTGAGGAGGAGGAGGAGAGGGCATGGGAGTTTGAGATGATCAAGAAGATCAGAGGTAAGTCTGAGTATGGAGACATGAGTCTGAGAACTCATAGAAACCCTAAACTGAATTTTGATGCCACTTCTCCAATTACGATTAATTGGGATAAGGATAAGGAGAAACTGTTGAGAACTTCTCAGTTCACACTCAAAGCTGTGAAAGAGCAGTCCTGGAAGTTTCAGCTGCAGCTCATGCAGTGTATAGGCAAGAGAGAAGAGATGGTTTTCTTCGTGCTAGGATCGATCACAGAGAATTGTTGCCAGTTTTGAAGTCAAAGCAAGACATTATGAACATGTTTTAGATCTCTACAAGACCTGCTAGACAAATCAAGATGCTTTCAGAAGAAAAAATCTCAAAACATTCAGTTGACTAGCATATTATTACAAGCTGGAGGTGGAGGAGGGACTTATACAAATATTAAAGAAGAATTGCAATTGCAAAAAAAAAGGTTGAACGTCGCAGCAGCTTGCGGAAAGGTGGGGGCAGCTGCCATCACACTCAGTGATGCCGAAGAGAAAATAAATAAAAATTGGTGGAGGCTTTTCTAAAAAAAAGAAAATGCAAGATCAAGAAAGAAGAACAAAAAGATTCTGCCTGATGAAGAGAACAGCCACGAAATTTTATGTATAGGAGGCTAAAAATCATACAATTCCTTAGTTTTGGGCCATTTTCTGTGATTTTGGTTATTTTAAGGGTTATGAACCAATTTGGCTGATCTTAAATTGGTCCAAGCCTGCCCCCTAGAAATGCTTAACGGTGTATGTGAACAGTATGGAACATTTGGAGGTCATTTCAGGCTACCAAGTCTTTGAAATTGGCCAAAAATCTATTTTTCGACAAAAAATTGCGATTTTGAACACTTAAATGCGATTTTTCGGAAAAGTTGCAGAAGACGAAGCCCTCTTAAAATTCAATTTTACAGAGGAATACATACTGCCAATCTTGAAATTCCAAGTTTTTCAATATTCGATCTGAGCATGATACACCCTACTGTGCATGCCTTATCACAAACTCTCACCAAAGATCGAAACCCTCAAATTATATTTATTTCTGTCTTAAAAGCTTTGACAATAATAATTAGCCCACAATTTTTACACAGTGAATTTTAGTTTTTTTAAAGTAAAAGCAAATTATGTTATCCGAATTATTTCTTGGACAATTCTCTAAATAAAGAAAATAAATCTTTTCATAAAAGTAAGACAGATAAGAACGTATTTAATAACATATTGTGTTTGCCATATCATAACAATTTAATTCACTTCACTCACGTCATTCGAGACGTGGCAATTAATCTTATGTTTACTTTACATTAATTCGATCAAGAGTTTATTCATTCGTAATAACTCCGTGAATGTCCCTGCACGTATTTATTCTATTAAATGTAATTTTTGTAATTTAGCATATATTGGTGAAACAGGCAAAACTTTCGCTATTAGAATCATGCATCATAAATATTGTATTCGCAAAGCCAATGCTTCTAACGCCATACTTGCTCATGTACGTAGCAATAATTATGAAATTGATTGGAATAATTCCCTGAAGAAGAGTTGAAAGTACTCGAAGTAAATATTTCATTTTCCTGAGAGCTATTTCACACTAAAGAAGTTCACGCGTTTCAAGTGAATCTTTGCCACACACACACACACACACACACACACACATACACACACACACACACAGACACACACACACACACACATATATATATATATATATATATATATATATATATATACACAGTATAATTAATGTAAAGAACGACGCTTGTTAAAAGAGTGTCCGCACAAGAAGAGGAGAGAAAACAAGTAATAAAAAATGGGGCACCTCCAGGGAATCCCGGTGTAATGGTTAGCATGTCTGACCGGCAATCGGATGATCCTGGGTTCGATTCCTGTGAGGTGCCTCATTTTCATTACTTGTTTTCTCTCTTCTTGTGCGGACACACTTCTAACAAGCGTCGTTCTTTACATATATACAGTGCGTCCCAAAAAAATGTATACACACTTTAAATACTTATAAAGGCAGTGTTTATTAAAATACATTTCATTTTCAAAATGTAATAGAATCTACAGACATTATTTAATTGTTTTGTCAACGCCTGTTTTCAAACTGACGTCCGTTCTGGTCCAGGCACTGCTGATAACGCGAAGCAATGGAATCGCAAACATCACGAAACATTTCGTTTGGTATTTGTGTGCATTCTCGTTCAATGGCTGCTCTCAATTCAGCGACTGTTGCAGGTTTTATAGCGTAGACTTTGTCTTTTAAGTATCCACATAAAAAAAAGTCTAGTGGTGTGAGGTCTGGTGAACGCGGAGGGTATTCTACGAAACCCCTTCGTCCAATCCACATCCACATCGTGCCAAGTACCACTCGCAATACTCCACTCTTCGGTCCGGATCATCATCTTCATTAATAGCATGGACTAATCTTGGAATGTAACTTTCCATTGACAGCGCTTCAAAATGCGTTGGACAGACGATTCTGAAATTCCTACCTCACGACTCGCTTGCCGCACAGATTTTCTTGGACTTTGGTGATACGTTTCCAATACTCTTTCTTGCTTTGTGGGGCTTGTCGATGTCCGTGGTCTTCCGGAACGCTTCTTGTGGACATTCTGAACAGTTCCATCGGCTAATTCCATCTCTAATTCGAGTGATGGTAAGTCGCGTTGGTGGATCTGTTTGAAACTCCCTCCTAAACTGTCTTTGCACTTCAACTGCGTTTTCACACTTCCAGTAGCATTTTAGAATGAATTTCCTTTGTTCAAAGCTTAGTCTGACTGCCATTATTAATTCTAATGGGTTTAACTTGGAAAGAAAGAAACATCAATTGAGCTATCAGCTGTTAAAGTGTGTATACATTTTTTTGGGACGCCCTGTATATATATATATATATATATATATATATATTCAATATGCAGTGAGCAAAGATTTTGACTGTGCGCCAATTAATGCATTGGAGAACACCACCACGGTCGATCTATACATAAAAAGGGAGTCCTGTCCGTCCGTCCTTAAATTTTTTTTAATTAGACAAAAATTTGAATTCTTAAAAGTCTATATATATGCTGTCTGTCTGCCTGGCTGTCTATCTGTTTGTCTGTCTCTCTATCTATATGTCTGTCTGTGTGTCTGTCACAACCTAAAACACGGAAACGTCTCTTCGAGAGAAAAATTATTTGGTAAAAGTTGCTTAAAAGTAATTGAAAACTAACGGAAAAATTATTGAATGCCCGGCTAACCAAACTGGGCACTCAATTAACCTAACCAGTTGGTTAGTTTAGTTTATATATATATATATATATATATATATATATATATATATGGGAATGAACTCAGAATGGTTCCCTGAGGTTTTTTATGATACACACAGACTGTGCATGGAACAAGGAACTCTTCTAGGAAAATTAAATCCACTATAGTCCGAATAAGTAATGGTAAATGACAAATATTATAGTTTTTTCTTTTTCATGATGCGAGCCCGACGTGGCAACGGGTCACTCGCAAAGAGGTCCCAAAAATATAGCTTCCTTCACCAGCTATCTGCAAAGCAGATAGGATCCAGCTTTGAGACAGGATCTAGGGTTTAAAGCAGCCTAGCCCAGCTACATTTAGAACCTGAATATAAGCCAAAGACTCGCTGCCTTCACGTCAGATTGAATACATCAAAGAAAAAGGGGTAAGTATTATATTTTTAGCCAAAAACAAAAACTTAAACCTCAACTGGCAGAATTGAGCGTCCACTTTTCAAGGCACATAACATGTCCGTTTCATAATGGGAATGAACTCAGAATGGTTCCCTGAGGTTTTTTATGATACACACAGACCGTGCATGGAACAGTGAACTCCTGTCCCACAGCTGGATCCTATCTGCTTTGCAGATAGCTGGTGAGGGAAGCTATATTTTTGGGATCTCTTTGCGAGTGACCCGTTGCCCACGTCGGGCTAGCATCATGAAAAAGAAAAAAACTATAGTATTTCTCATCTACCATTACTTATTCGGACTATAGTGGATTTAATTTTCCTAGAAGAGTTCCTTGTTCCATGCACAGTCTGTGTGTATATATATATATATATATATATATATATATATATATATATATATATATATATATATACGGTGTGTGTATATATATATATATATATATATATACTGTAACAACAGCCTTCCGCAGGAACAACCAAAGATAGCGTGCCCATAGGCAAGGATATTTTCTCTATCCGCACAAAGGGCGGATTCTCTGCTAGTAATAATTAAAATATTCTTTTTTATAACATATTTTAAATATATTTTATATTTTATAATATAATATATAAATCTAATATTTTGTTTTAATATTATGTAAATGAATCGGGTGCTACTATAGCGTGATTCCTACCGGTGACTTCGATACTATAGGGTGATTCCTACCCGTTTTGGTTCGAAACTACAGTACTGTCGAGTGTGATTCCTATCCAAGGTATAAATGAAAATATAATAAATATAAAATGCTATTTATTATTCAATTTTATTTATTTAAAAAATAGTTTCGGTGCTACTATAGTATGTGGTCTACGTACGATTGGTTAGGTTTACTCACGATAAATATCATGACTAAACCTAACCAATCGTCAAGGGCGATGGACATTGGAATGTAAACAAGCAATTAGTAAACAAGGTAAGAAGCTATAATTAAAAGGTAGACCGCCGAATCGAGGTAGGAATCACGCTATAGTAGCACCATGAATCTTATTCATCATTTATTCTAAGTTTTATTTATCCTTTCATTTTATTGACTTTAATATGTAATTATTGATTGTTTAAGTAATTAACTTTATTCATACTTAATTTCACTTTGTTAATTTATCTTATTTTAATATTTTGTTAAATTTACATTTAATTACAATATTAATATTTTAAACTAAACGTTTTAGATTAACACACGTATAAATTATTTATTATTATCTATTGATCACTTACATTAACTGATCAATTAATTTTATTGAAACTTAATATATTTACCTTCGTATCTCATCTTATCAGTTTATATATGAATTTTTTATTCATTTATCCACCCATTTATCTCTTTACCTATCTACTGTCTATTCTCTCTTTATCTATTTATTTAATAAATTATTTATATTCGAATGTCCAAGATTTTAAAATTATTTTTAATTATTTGTAAATGAAGCAGAAGTCACCAACATTGTGAGGTGTCACCATTCTAACTTATAATTTCCGGAGCAGCCTTGATGCCGCTCTTCCAACAATTCTTACTAAAACCCACCTATTATAATCCAGTGAATTTAATGCATTCTCTCTTTATATATAAATAAATAACTTAATCAATGGTAAATTAATGAATGATAAATAATATATTAGTAACTCAAATTTTCCCTTGTGAACTCTTTTAATTATTATTATTATTATTATGTTAATAATTAAAAGTATTTTATACTAAATGTTTTACCACAATATATAATAACATATTATAATTATTATTATTATTATTATTAGAGTATATATAAGTTAATATAATTTTATATTATATGCATTCAAATTCCTTTAATCCGTCTAATTGGTGACGGAAATTCCATTTAAAATTAGACTTTTCACAAATAAATTGTCAGTTAATTGTTAACTAAAATCCTTCGAGATTTACATTTCACTGCTCAAAAAGGGGTTCAAAACCCCACTCTATTCTCAACTCCAAATTTTAAATAATCTAATTTCAAAATATTTCTCATTCCTGTATTTAACAGTCACAATGGCATCAGTAATCCTGATCTTCAGGTCCGAAATATCGGCAAGTTTCGTTATGTAAGAAAAAATTCTGTGAGATGTTCTTTCAAATGCAGCAAATAGAATCACTGTAAAAACTTAATTAGTATATTAAAAGGGTTTGAATTTGCAAATATAATTTATCAACACCCGGTACTCTGCTTTTCTTTTTTTACAGGATACTCAGTTATTCTTTAATATTGTTTTAAAAATCTAAGTTTCATAATGTTCTTAAAGAATTTAATAGAAAACATTTTCTCTTTATAGGTTGTCATTGTGGAAAATAAGAAAAATCTATGTTTAAAAGTCAATTAAATTTACTCACTTTTGTCTTTAAATCCGCTTTTAAGATGTTCGAAAGTTAAAATTTTAATTTAGGTGACTTTCTTCAAAATATTAACAAGAGTTTGTGGTTCAAATTAAATGTAATTTTCATCATAAACTCTAAATTAATATAAAAAGTTTACAAATAAATTTTTTTTACCTTAAATACTGTCAAGAGAGTAAAATTAATTTATTGTGAATATTGTAAGTTTAAAGTTTGGTGGAAACAAATCGTTGGTCATAATGTGATTTTTACCTTTCTTGAGATTTTGGTGACCCGCTTCGAGATTCCTTTCCAGGAACGTGTCCAAACGACCAGAAATCTTGCGAAGAAGTTTAAAATCTTCTTCAGGAATTGAAAGAGTCTGCATGTAAGGAGGAAACAAGTAAATCAGAAAAGATGCACTCTAAATGGGAGTAGTATATATGAACCATCAACTCGACCTTTCATTTTTTAATTTGTATTTATAGGCTCTCTGGAAAAGAGGATAAAATTATTATATTTGTGCATTTATTCTTTGAAGGATTAGGATTTGTAAGTTTCTTCACCGTACTTATTAACTTCCCTTATTAGGATAGGTCTAAGATTAAAAATTATAACCTGTGGCCCAGAGCCTTTCCTTAGACCTCGAACTCTTCATATACAGTAAGCTAACTCTAAGTTAAGTCTCTAAGTTTGACAACCTGTAATCGAGAAAAGACACTGAAAAATTAGTAAATGTTGATGCTAGACCAACCAAAGTAATTAAATAAATTTAAAGTAAAACTTATGAGAAAGCTGAGCTGAATCATATGTATTCGCTTCAAAACGTAGAGTTAGAGTTGGACTACTTCAGGAATTTCAAATGATAAATGGCTCTTATGATGTGAATTATGTAGGATGTGATTTGTTAAGGATACAAAGTCAATTACAAGAAATAATGGATATAACCTGAAAGTTAAACGTCTGGAGAGAGTAATGTTGTGAAGCACTTCTTCATATCAATTTAAATTTGAAGTAAAACTTAAACTATCTCAGCTTTCATACACTGGAGAGTTTAGAGTTAGAAAATTGATTAGCTATTTCGGATCACCTGAAGATCAGAGCCCCCAGCCTCAATTACCAAATGATATCTTCGTTAAAACTAACGAAAATATCACGACTTAACCTAACCAATCGTCAAGGGCGTACAGTTCACCTAACCGGGCATTCAATTTAATTTATTATTATATTTGGTACTGTAAAGCAAAAAACAAGAATATATGGGGGCCCTGATCTCCAGGTGATCCGATATTTCATTAAATATTTCACATTAGGCTTTGAATGGATGAAGGAAGAAATGATTCTTTAACATAAAATAAGTAATTCTCGGTTGGACTATTTATTTTATTTGTCTTTTAAGCTTTTGGCTTTAGTGGAATCTCAGATTAATTAAAGATAAAACGTCAGTGAAAAGGTAGTTTTGATTAATAATATATAAATCAGGAATAAGAAATATTGATTTAAAATATATAAACGAACGTTTAGAATTTAGATGAAAATTAGACAATTAATTTAAATCACGGTGATTTCATTAAAGTCATTTTGAAAACATATATTTTTGTTTAGTTTTATTTATAAATTTATTTATAAAATAAAAATTACAATATTTCTCTTGTGTTACAATAATACTTTACTACAAATAATATTATAATACTGTCAATTGGACTATTTATTTTATATAATTTTGTCCTTAATCTTTCGGCTTTACTGAGTTCTCAAATTAGTGAGAGATAAATTGCATTATATATAAGTCACCATTAAATTATGATTAATGTACAAAGAAAATAGTAGTAGAAATACAGTATAAATCAATCTTAAGTTGTTGCTATAGATATGAAACCTATTATTGTAGAAATGATACTAATACAATCCAAAGAAATGAATGTCAGACACGAGAAATGAACAAGTAATACAGAAATGTACATTTATGTGCATTATTATCGATCTTTATCAGTATGCCATCATTAATTGATATTTCAACTTGCTTTTAAACGAAATATTTTTTATATCAGCACTTAAATCATCCCATATTTTAAGTCCATCGAAAATGGATAATTTCTGAGATGAACACAATCTAAATTGAGGAATAACGTGCTTTCATCTATTTCTAGTCTGATATGAATGAATTTCTTGATGAGTTACAAAATATTTATTTATCCAATGTAAGTTAATGATTTTGTTCTTATATTTGTAAATGAAAATAAAATGTGCCACTTTGATTACATCTTTGATCTTTAATAATTTTACATCTTTTAGAATGCACTTCAGTGATCATAGAAATCACAATATATATTATATATTTTATCCTATTTTTAACTAATTTGGGAGCCCATTAAACGCTAATGCGTAAAGGCCAAATTAAATAAAATAAAAAGTCCTGTGAACAATTGTTCATTATATTATTAATAATAATCATACTTTATCATACTCTTGTTCTTCCTTATATAACATACTGCACCCTTGTTTGGGGAAACTCCGCTAACAACGCATTAAATGGTATCTTTGTCATCCAAAAACGAGCAATAAGGTTATTATCTGATGCTGATTTCCTTGATCACTCTAGTGCATTATTTAAAGAGCTAAACCTACTAAAGCTCAATGATATAACCAAACTGGCACATTTTATTTTTATTTACAAGTGTAAGAGCAAAATCATTAATTTGCAATGGGTAAATAGATATTTTGTAACTCATCAAGAAATCCACTCGTATCAGACCAGAAATAGATCAAAGCTTGTTATACCTCAAATTAGATTGTCTTCATCTCAAAAACTACCCATTTTTATTGGATTGAAACTATGGAATGATTTGCATGCCGATATAAAAAATATTGCGAATGTAAATTTGTTTAAAACCAAGTTGAAATCCCGATTAATAATGGGATACTAACAAAAATCTTGGATTAATGTCCACTAATAATGTTTAATATTGTCCATTAATATTGTTTAGTATTGAAATACAGGCTTTAACTATTAATAATACTTATTTACTTAATTATTATTAATTTATAACAGCTAGCTGCTTATTTTTAATAAAAGCCCAGTAAAGCCTAAAGCTTAAGGCCAAATTAAAAAATAAAAAATAAAAATTAAAAAATAAGAAAAAAAATATTGTACAGTGAAAAGCTGAATTGCTCCATACAGACCAACGTTTCTTCAAAATTATTCGTTTCTTTTTCTGAACTGATTATCAAACGATCTTAGATTAGAAGCCGTTGTAAAATATTTCCTTTCAGAATCAATTTTGAATCAATTATATTCACTTTCAAAATATAATTTATTCCAAATTTGTCAACATTTGAAAAATGGACAATTCAATTTATCAAGAAATCGCCTCAAAATCTTTTCAAATGGAACAATTAAAATTTAGAACGGTATTTTTCGAACAACTTTACTTTACAGTTTAACATGACACAAATTGTAATATTTTAATATTTATTTTAAAAAAGAAGATTTTGAAATTTGAAAAAAATAAAAGTTGATTAATAAAATAATAAAAATAAGTAGACTGCACCCACATACCCACACAGGACCTACAAATCGCACTTAACACTCTATCTTCGCCACCGTTTGTTCAGTGTCGATAAAAATAGTAATAGTAGTGATAATAATAATAATAATAATAATAATAATAGTAATAATAATAATAATATTAAAAAAGATGGCGCACCAATGACTAAATTATTATATTATATTTAACACAATATTGTAAGATTAATATTCGCGATTGAAAAACTTGAATATATTGAATAGTTTTTATTAAAAATATTTCGTTATTTTCATGAAAATCTTTCTTTATTTATTGATTGTTTGTTTATAGTCTACCTATCTATTTATATATCTGTATGTCTATCTGTATGTGTATCTATTCCTAAAATATTATCGGGTAAACAAAGCGTTGAGAACAAAAAATATTTATATAAGGTGTTCGGAAAGTCACTGTGCACTTATATTTATTTAATAGCATACAATAGTATAACATTGCATATATGATAGAGGTTATGGATGGGACCATCAGAACTTATAAAAGGTGTTGAAAACTAAAAAAAATAATAATAAAATAAAAAAAAAATAATATAAAAAATATAAATATAAAAATATAAAAATATAAAAAACATTAATTATATAAGTGCACTGTGACTTTCCGAACACCCTGTACTTTCTTTCTTAATTCAACAATAATAACATTTACATAATTTACCATCAATAAAAAGTAATCCCATGGTTATGGTTATGGTAGAGAGGAAATGTACTTACCACACAACTGTTGATGGTTTCCTTCGAGTCAAACAATACACCACCTTTCACCCTAAAACAAAATGAGGCCAAAATTAAAATTAATTTCACAATCATTTTCACTTTTTTAATCACGAAAAAGTTTATTTAAAAGTATTTTAAAAAACAATAACTTTTATAAAGGAAATAGAAGAAAGAAGGTGATGCAGAGCAGTACTTAGGAATAAAAGTGTCAGAGTTTGTGAAGTCGACGCTTTATTATACTAACAAAATGGAATTTGCACCCATGAAGTGAACGCAGTTATCTCTCTTAATTCGTGTAAATACTCGGTGCTAAAGAACATCAGGAAACGCCTTTCTGAATTTCCTCGAAATGTGCGCAACGACCTTAAAACTTTAGTGTACTGAGGGAAGCTTTTATGATAAAAGTTAAAACTTTACTTCCTATTTTGCAACGCATTTCCTGATTCGTTTATTCTTTAGGATAGAATTAGGTGAAACGTTATTTAAAAATTAAAAATGATTTTATTGGTAATTCTGTTTGTAGAGAAACCCATTAAATATTTACTTTATTAAAAGGTATTTATGATTAAATTAAATTGTTGCGATGAAACATAATTATATTTGAAATAAATTATGGCATGTTTAGGACCGATTTCGAGTTTATAAGACCTTCATCCTGGGTATTATTACGTTTCATTTGCGAAGTTAAGGGACGATGGGTCTATTCAGAAGTTATATTGGTGATCATCATCTCCGTTCATAGTAAAAAGAGAACCGTGGCTCGGATCCCACGGAAAGCTGTAAGTCTCCTCCGTCACATGGCCTTCCCCTTTACGACAGAGGTCAAACGACAAGAAACACATTCATTTTTATCTAAAAACTCCCTCAAGAATTATTTAAGGATTATTTTTATTTTAAGTCTTCCTCAGGTTCACTCAAAAGTCATACTAGTATACACTTAAGTCACTCTTATGTGGGTTAATCAATTTTTAATGCGATTCATTACTCGTTCTTTTGATCAGAAGATACCAATGGGTATTGCACTTCGTTTTACCTTTCATTCACTGCATAGAAAATTTATTCAAATTTGGATACAAAACATTGAGCATTTCCGTTATAAGATTACTTATAAATCTGCGTGTCAGGGTTAAAAAGTGCCACGTCTATGTGTATATCTATGACAACTTGGCCCTTTTTAACCCTGACAGGCAGAAATGGCCCTATATAAACAATGTGACATCGTTTATACATCTGAAAGATAAACAGACATTATGACGCAACAATCGTGGAATATCACGTATTCTCTTGCACACCTGTAAACAAATTAAACAAATTCTGTAAAATTGTAGAATAATAGAACGTTTATATTTTGTGAAACAAAATTTACTGCAGTTTTTAGTTTGATTTCTTTGGTCTCTATTACTGATATTATTCAAAGATGGTTAACTGTTTAAATGTGGGGTGAGTGGGGACTAATGTGTGGCTCACATACTGCAGATTGGTACCAATGAGGGAATTCAGAGAAAGTCATTAATTATACTTTTATTCTTATAGATGCAAGAATGAGATAATTATTCTTAGTTAATTATTAAATATTAAGTAATTGATAGTTAGATAATGATGCTTGTCTTTAGTATATAACACGGCCTCTCTCTGCGAACCTTTCCAGCCTGTCCTTCCGCCAGTAACCTCATGATGCATATATTTATATACATATTATTTTATAACAGCACTTTTGCAATCATAAATAGTTAAACATTTTTTGTTGTTTTTGCTGCAATTGAATGGGAAAATAGGTCTGAAGCTGTTAATCTCTCCATTTACTGCACCGCAAACGATTTAAAATTAATGGCTTGAATTGGAGTATATATCTATTAGTTTTTAATGCTTATTAAAAATAAAGAATAACGGGAATACTATTTATATACGCAGTGTATATATATTACCTTGTTTAACGTTGGTTTTGCTTCCACACGAATTGTTCATTTTGAAGAAGGTCAAGCTTGTCACTCCACCTTAATTAAACCTGTAGTTTCACGCGTGGAATTCGAACCACTCCGAATCACGGGTGAACAGAACTTGCACAGTCCTCGCTCGGACTCGATCTCACGACCTCCCGATCAACAATCCACTGTCTTAACCACTGGGTACCTAGCGAGGGTAACCATTTATCTAACAACCAATTTCTATTGTGTGGAAGGATGAACAAATGCTAACCACTACACTAGTATATATATATAATTTATATATATATATAATATATATATATATATATATATATATATATATATATAATATTACAGGGTGTCCCGTAAGTCTGGACCCATAGGGAAAATAATAAAATTACAAAATAGTCCAAAAATTTATTTATAATATATTTTTTTATTATTTTTATTATTATTTTTATTATTTTTTTATTATGATCTTACTCCGCTGGAGTTTTATTTGTGGGGCCACTTGAAAGCCAAAGTGTACGAGGTCAAACTTCAGAACATTTTCCACCTTAAAGCACGCATTGTGGAGGCGTGTCAAGAAATTTCTGCGACTGTGATTCAGAAAGTGCTGTCGCAGTGGAGATTGCGTCTTCAACTATGTGTGCGACACAACGGCGGACACTTTGAACAGATTATGTAATAAATTTTTGGACTATTTTGTAATTTTATTATTTTCCCTATGGGTCCAGACTTACGGGACACCCTGTATATATATATATATATATATGAGTATATTTTTTTCAGTAACGTCCAAATCAATTGCAGAATTGCACGAAATAATTTTGACTGACTTATGATTGAATGTTTTTGAGAACTTATTTCTCATTCACTTTCTTGTGTTTTGGGTGAGGGGACAATTCACTATACACAAAATGGCTTGACGAATATTGCAATAGTTACAAACATGAACGTAATCACATGTAAGGGCATTTATGTGAAGACTGACTGAGATGTTAATAGGGCATAGGTAGGTCAAGAATAAATGAATGAAATGAATTAATTTAAATGGTTCCAAAGAGAAGAGGTCAACAAAAATTGAAGATTTACTTTAACCTCTCGAACCACTTAGAGTTCGAACTGAACTTCACAAATTTGGTTTCATTGGTTTTTTTCATGTGAATCTCAAAATTTTTATGGCCGAGGTATTTTGTAAATGTATGGCTTGAATTACTTTTCACAAAAAAGTATAAAATTTGGACAAGTGTCGTCTGAGTAGAATCTAGATGAACAAAATTATTTATTATTTTTTACTTCGAACACCACAAATTGTGAACTACCGAAATTTGTTTATGCGTGCTGCGAAGAAGAGGCGTGACACTGGGCGTAGCTTAGAACTCTTCACTAATACGCTCCACCATCGTCACGCGGACAACTTTTAAACCAAAAAAGTGTGATCGACACTTTTTCGCAGTGAACAAATTTGTTCGGTGTTACATCAAATTATAATTCGACCTCCTTTATCTGTAAAGCTTTAAGGTTCACATTCGTAAATGTTGAGTGGAATTCAATTAGCCATATTTGGTTTGAAGATCTGTGTCTATAAATGTGGGTGTCTTTTCTGTTATTTGCAAATATATCTATAATGCAAACATTTTATTGTTCGACAGCAAAGGCAAAACTGCGCTTAAATGTATAAAGGAGAGTGTGGTACAATAACTGTCACCACAACAACCCAACAGGTATTCATGCAAGAAAGATAACACACGAATAAGAATAACAACTGGTCAAAACTGAATAGCCCCACGGTATTAGGGTGTGTCAATTTTAGTAAAGTCAACAATTCAAAAACTACTAATGCTCAAATGATGTCATATTATCTAGCAAACTTAGAAAATATCTTTAGTGTTGTTTAAAAAAGTAATTTACCCCTTTATATTTTACCATAAAGGTTTGAAATATAACCTAAATATGACTGTAGCATCGTATATCAATGTGCCATTGATATGTGTTGTCAACTTTGGTTATTTTTGGTGTGTGCAGTATGGTTTATAAGTTTCACATAGTCACAAATGCTGGAGTTTTGATTGTGAATGCATGTGTTTTCCCTCCTCTTTGACAATTTTGATTACTTCGTAATGTAAAGAATGTGTAATTCAAATTATTCGAAATGTTATGTGTGACCCAAACTTTCTGTATATTTTGATATGATAGATATATGAAATTGTCATTACTTTGAATAATTAAGTCTTGTACCTATAACAACACAACCTTTTATCTGAGCTTATAGGAAGCTATTAAGAATTTCAATTAACTTAATTTTATGTATTCATAATCAGTAGGCCTATCCAAATTTCAATGACATTTCTTTTGTTCACAGGTCCACAGGATGAGTCAGAAAGAAATCAGAACCCGAAGCAAATCAAGTTGTTGCCTAAGTCATTTGGTGGGGACTGGGAAGGAACTTCCCCCTGCTGAGCTGCCCACAGCCAGAGACCTGCTGAGGTATGGTTTGTTGAGGAGGGAGATGAAACTGGACAAATTGGTGGACATCCTGACCTGTCACTATGTGATCAGGAGCTGCAGTGAGCCTGGGTGCAACCCTGTCTGTAACAGTGAGGTTCACATTGACTGCAGCTGCTGCAGGAGCGAGCAGAAGATACCAGTGCAGGAGCTTGCCTTCATTAAAGGTTAAGGAGAAAAGGTGGGAGGTGTGGGGGCACACCAGATGGGTCTAGCTGATCACCCTGAAACCAGGAGCAGAGAAGGAAGGCCGGGGAGAAGAGGAGAAGGAAGGCAGAGGAGTCAGCCAAGAAAGAAGAGGAATTGAGGGAGGAGTCATGCTGGAGATGGAGTTGGAGGAGACTGGAGATTACTGGAGGAGGCAGGGAGGAGAGAGGAGGACGAAGAATTCATACCAGAGGCTGCGACAACTTCTTCCTTGCCTGTGGCTAAGAAGAAGAAATACAACACTAAAGATATCACCAACATACAGTAGCTCTGGCTAGCTTGAGACATCACACTGGGCTGAGAGAGAGAGTGCAGAAATTGCCACTGCTGCCTGGATTAATGCTGGTCTTATCAAAGAGTTTGACACAGCACTGGTGATTGACCACAACAAGGAGAGGAGAGCTCAGGAGAGACTGAAGTTTGATGAAGAGATTAGGGAAAATGGCATCACCTGTATCTTCTTTGATGGGAAAAGAGATGACACCAAAGTGATGATTGATGGAAAGTGAGGGCAGTGACAGGCAGTTTCCTGGCCTCATTAAGGAAGAATAATACACAGTGTGCAATGAACCAGGTGGGAAATATTTGTGGCATTTGTACCAGAGGAAGCTGCAGAGGAGAGAAGTTATGCTGAGGTCATTGCTGATCATCTGGTGAACTGGCTAAGAGGGAGAGAAGCAGACCAGACCTTTTGGGCCATAGGAAGTGACAGTACAAATGTGAATACTGGCTGGGAGGGAGGAGTAATGCATTATAATGTTATAATGTTATAATGTTTCAGAACAACAAAGACCCTAGGATCCACTCATGGCTGGTCTACCTAACTGTGTTCGTAATTGTGTATTGTGTATGTCCTCCGTGGTGGCGGAGGGGACCTACAATTTTACGTGGGTTCCGAACCACAAGAACATAAGAAATTTATGTAACAACTGCCTATGCATTCGCAGCGACCAATTTTTGCAAAACTAAATAATTATCAATTAAAAACTAATTAATTATCGATTTAAAACTAAAGATAGAATCTCTGGATCCAGAGGATCAAGTCATAATAGACTACTGTCCACAAATATGTTACACTCTATATCTATTTATAAAGGACATGCAAATATATCAGATCCAAAGAATCCAGTCAATTTCATTACGGTACCCATCAATACTAGTACCTTGCCCAGCGAAAAATAAGTCACGGTCCATATCGATTGCGGACCAAGTCAAAATTTACAACCATATACATTAAAATATATATACTTAGGAGGAAAGGTGTAGGTGTGGCTGTAAAAACTGTACAGTAATGTAGAAATGTGTGTGCACCCATTTTCGGTCTCCCATTTAAAGGTGTTTGTGGGGCAAGTGAAGATCATGAGTTTTTCAATACCTCACAGTACTATGGGGGGCACCGCTCGGCAGAGGAATCTCTTTAAATGGGGTGTGTAAGGACAGAGAGTATCCCCTAACCCAAGATGCTGCCTCCCTATATCCCACAACACTTGGGTTGAGCTGTGGGATCTATCACCACAAAGCCTTAATTTTACTACCTTAAACTATACCCAATCTATCAACATATTTGTCTAATCGATTTTTAAACATGTTTATAGACGTGCTACTAATTACTTCTACCGGCAAACTATTCCAGCTATTTACTATTCTATGCGTAAAAAAGTTTTTCGCAACTGCTGTCTCGAACCTTCTACTTATCAACTTACACCCGTTATTTCTAGTCCTATTATATTGAGATATTTCGAAAAAGCTATCTCTATCTACGTTATCGAACCCATTCATAATTTTGAAAACCTGGATTAGATCACCCCTTAGCCTCCTAGTCTCGAGTGTTGTCAATTTTAACTCCTTAAGCCTATCCTCGTACGACTTTGACCTAAGCGACGGAATCATCTTAGTTGTTCGTCTTTGAACTCTTTCGATTTTATCTATATCTTTGCGCATATGCAGATTCCAAAATTGGACCGCGTACTCCAAATGGGGTCTAACTAATGATTTATAAAGTGGAACTATAATATCGCGCGATTTGTACTCAAAATTTCGAGCTATAAAACCTAACACTTTGTTCGCCTTATTGACCGCTGCTGTACTTTGTTTTGCTACTTTTAAATCACCAGTGACTATAACTCCTAAATCTTTTTCCTGCTCTACGCTTGTTAAATCTTTCCCTGACATACTATACGCAAAATTACCGTTACGCGAACCTATATGCAAAATTTTGCACTTATCAACGTTAACTCTCATTTGCTATGTGACTGACCAATCAACGATTTTATTCAGATCTTCCTGGATTTTACCTCTATCTTCGTCATTAATCGCCCCACCAGCCAGCTTCGTGTCATCCGCAAACTTTGAAACTGTACTGACTAGGCCGACATCTAAATCGTTAATATATATAAGAAAAAACAAGGGGCCCAATACAGAACCCTGACGAACGCCACTCGCTACATTAGCCCAACACGACTCCGCTCCATCAACGACCACCCTCTGTTTCCTACCTCGCAACCACTCTTCTAGCCAATTTATTACTACACCCCTGATTCCATGAGCCTTAGTTTTTTCAGTGAGTCTTTTGTGCGGCACGGTGTCAAACGCTTTTTGAAAATCTAAATACACTACATCAACCGCCCGATGTCTATCGTAAACGTCAACCACGCTTTGGAAAAATTCTAAAAGATTAGTTAAGCAAGATTTGTTTCGCCTAAATCCGTGCTGCGTATTTCTAACTAGTTTATGGAATTCTAAGTGTTCGACTATACGATCCCTAATTATTGATTCCAGTAGCTTACCTACAACAGACGTTAAACTGATTGACATATAATTTCCCGCCGCACCTTTATCGCCTTTCTTAAAGATAGGTGTTACGTTTGCTAACTTGAAATTATCTGGTACGCACCCCTCAGAAACAGACGCATTAAAAATCTTTGTTAGCGGCACAACAATGCTATCTTTTAATTCTTTTAATTGTATGGGATATATGGAATCCGGCCCCGGTGATTTACGCGTTTTCATTTTATCAATATAGCGCATTACCTCCCCTTCACTAACCACTATATTATCCAAAATATTACGATTATCAAAAGGTATTATGTCTATGACCGTAGGGATATTCGTTACATCTTCTATAGTAAAAATTGACATAAAAAATTAGTTTAGCAAGGTAGCCATTTCCTTGTTTTCAGAAACTAGATCTCCGTTTACATTTTTCAAAGGCCCCAAGACGCTTTTTACTGGATTTCTATTATTAACGCATTGAAAGAATCGCTTGGGGTTTTCTTTACCGTCACGAGCTATGGAGATTTCAAAGTCGCGCTTGGACTTTTTTATTACATTTTCGCTTCACGCTTTAGAGATATGTAGTTGTTTCGTAACCACAAATTGTCTTTATCGTACTTATGTAGCCTATAAGCCCTATCTCTACTCTTTATAATGTCTCCTACTCTAGAAGCAAACCACAAGGGCGTTGTTTACTTTCGCACGCTTAATTTTGTACGGTACACATTCCTCATTTATAGTCCTAAATACTGTTTCGAACGATTCCCACATTAGTTTTGCGTTGGAGTTCCCCATTATGTTTTCCCAATTGACGTGTGACAATTTATTTCGAAATTTACTAAAGTCTGCGTGCTGGAAGTTAGGAATTTTATTCGAGTTAGCTGGTTTCGAGTGACTTACTGAGAGGACAAACTCTACCATATTGTGATCGCTATTGCTTAACGGTTCTATTACTTGAAGATCAGTAATTAGCCTATCATCTGTAGTTATTACTAAATCTAAAATACTGTCCAACCTCGTAGGTTCCCCAACCTTTTGAATACGAAAGCTATCCTCGAGAAAATTAACTAAACGATTACCTTCCGCGTCTCCCTGCATTGTATCGTAATTTACGTTAGCGCAATTAAAGTCACCCATAACTAAAGCCTGCTCACTACCGATTATTCTCTTTAGTTCACGATATAACGCTTCGTCCGTATCAGCTGTTTGATTAGGGGGGCCTATATATAACCGCAACAACAAGTTTGAAATCGTTCAATTTAAGTTTTGCTATAGTCGAATCTATCGGTTCTGGAATTGTGTGCTTTACTTCTATAACGTTCGCTATATTATCTTTGATATACAACATAACACCGCCTCCTCGCCTACCTATTCTGTTTTTAACAAAAAGTCTATAACCTTTAATTTGATACTCTCCTACGAAGTCACGAGTTTCAGTGCTAAGCCACGATTCATTTATCGCAATTATATCATAGTCTTTATAAGCAATTAAAGAAAAAAATTCGTTTCTTTTATTTCGTAGGCTACGAGCATTTACGCTGGGACCGTTCGAGTTACGGCAGCCTGAAAAGAAGAGACAGTCTTCTTCTTCTTTCTCTTCGCCCGTTCCCGCCTCTATGCGGGGTCGGCGTTTCTGACCAGCCTCCTCCACACAGCCCGGTCCTGGGCTTCTTCCCCCGACAAATCCTTCTCCCTGAAATCGTCCCTCACCTTCTCCATCCACCTTCGCTTCGGTCTGCCTCTCTTTCTCCTGCCATGCACCTCCATATTCATCGTTCTCTTACCCACATAATCTTCGTCCCCTCTCATCACATGTCCATACCATTTCAGTCTACTTTCTTGTATCTTCCTCGAGATTTCTCCAACCTTTGTTGTGCCCCTTATCCTTTCATTCCTTACTCTATCCAACCTTGTCACTCCGCACATCCATCTCAGCATTCTCATCTCCGTTACATCTAGTCTTTTCTCATGATCTTTCTTTATAGCCCAAGACTCAGCCCCATACATCATAGCCGGTCTTACCACAGTCTTATACACTTTTCCCTTAACCCTTGCGCCTATTCTTCGGTCACACAACACCCCTGAAACTTTCTTCCAATTTTTCCAACCAGATTGCACTCTGTGTTATTTCTGTGTCCAGCTCACCGTCCTCAGCCACTGTCGATCCCAAGTACGTAAACTTACTTACTCTCTTTAACCTCGCTCCCTCTAAACTAATTTCTGAGTCTTGATTTTCGTAGAACCTCAGGTACTCCGTTTTCTTTCTGCTGATTTTCAACCCTCTGTCTTCAAAAGCCCTCCTCCATTCCTCCAATTTTCTTTCTACTACTTCTCTCCTGTTGCTGCACAGAACAATATCGTCTGCAAAGAGCATACACCAAGGGGATTGATCTTTTATCCCCTGGGCCAACACATCCATAATCAAAACAAAAAGGTACGGGCTCAAAGAAGATCCCTGATGTAGACCAACCCTCACGGGGAACCATTCCGTTACACCTACACTACTCCTAACCTGGGTCCTTGCTCCTTCATACATACTTTGCACCAACCTAACGTACTTCTCCGGCACACCTTTCTCTCTCATACACCTCCAAACCTCCTGGCGTGGCACTCTATCATATGCTTTCTCTAGGTCGATGAAAACCATGTGCAGTCCCTTTTGTCGCTCCCGGTGTTTCTCCATCAACTGCCTCAGTGCAAAAATCGCATCAGTTGTTCCCCTACCTGGCATAAAACCCAACTGCTCTTCCCCCACGGTTGTCTCTTCTCTTAACCTTTTCTCTATAATCCTTTCCCAAACCTTCATCGTGTGTGACATAAGCTTTATTCCCCTATAATTTCCACAATCCTGGATGTCCCCCTTCTCTTTGTAGATAGGTACGAGTGTACTATACCCCCACTCCTCCGGCATTTCCTCTTGTTCATATATTTTCTGCATCAGATCCCACAATAGATCTATGCCCTCATCTCCCAAACAATTCCACGCCTCCACTGGTATCCCATCCGGTCCCAATGCCTTCCCCTTCTTCATTCCTTTCAACGCGCAGCTCCAACTTCATTAAGATGAAGTCCATCTCCGAGGAACAAGTCCCTCCTGCCGTAAAAACTGTTCCAAAAATTCGCGCAAATGCACTCCTTCCTTTTGGCAAAGAGACTTTAGGTTATTGTTAATATACGTCGCCTTGCTGTAGAAATCGTTGCGATGGATAATTCGAGGAAGTATACCTGTTAAAACAATCTTATTAGTTTTTTCCTTTAACCGCTCTAGTAAGTCCCTGTACCTAGCCAGCAGTTCTTCCGATCTAGAATTTAAAACGTTATTAGTACCGACATGAATAACATACGTTGTGTCCTCGGAGGTACCGTCTGTAAATTGGTCATCACTATTAGTTATATCCTCCACCCTCGCACCAGGGTAGCAGTAACGGCGCCTACGACGAGGGTTTCTCCCACAGAATTCCTCGAGCTGCCCTCGAACAATGGAATCGCCAACGAGTCGTATTTCCGGTTCATCAGCATCGTCGAAACCTAAAACAGAAAACTTATTGCTTGTTATTACTGGTAGGCATGTCTTAGGTTTTCTCAATGGGGCTCCATTACGCACTCGAAAGAAGGGTTGGGAACTAGGAGAAGAGAGAGGGCTATTAATACTATTTATATTATTAGTAGAAACTGAGGCAGGAGGGGTCGTAACTGGAGTCTCAAGGGATTCTAATTTTGCCGTCAGGAGCATCACCCTTTCTTCAAGGCTCACTCTGGCCTCCTTCTCATGTTCTAACTCGTTCCTCAGCACTTCCAAGTTTGAGCACCACCTGCAAACTAACTGTTCATTATTATTAGCCATTGTAAACGCGTAAGCGGCAAATTTCCCTTCACAGCGACTGCAAGTACTTGACGGGGGTGCCATGCTTTTAATTAGTTAAACAACAGAAAACAAAAAAACAAAAAAACAAAAAGTAAAAAACGAGCGTTTGGAAATTAATAAATTACAACGTAGGTCTACCGCGTTTTTGAAACGCAGAAACAGGTTCTTGTCACACAAATTTATACTAAATGAATATAGAATTAAGCTACCGACAAAAGATCTGTAAAAGAAGAGTATTTATAACACTTATCTGTCCGCGATTCGACCCGACTTTTCTTTTTTCCTTTTCTTCACACGGTGTGTGACCACACTCTACCTGACCTCTCGAAGGACGGAAAAATGAACCTTATGTCTCCACGTTTTGTGATAGATTTGAAAAACAAACAAGGCAAGCCACGTGCAGTAGCCTTGATTTGATCAAATATAGTATTGAATAACGTCAATAAATGAAATATATTCGTTAATGAATGATTAGTAGCACGAAGTAATTTAGTTATGAATGCATCGAACACTATTTTTTTTTAAAACACTTCAACGAAAACCACTTATTCAATTGATAACACTGGACACGATAAAACACGTCTGTTCACAAGGAAAGACTGTGGAGCCAAGCTTAACAGGAAGTTGGTGTGGATTGTCTGTGACTTGCACACTGGGGAGCTGAGTCTCAGACACCTGGTGACTGCACTGGATGGCAAGACATTGAGCAACAACAAGTGGTCTGGGCCCCTAGGTAAGATGTTACACACTGCCACTGATCTGGAGATCAACCCAAACTTCACGAGGATCACTGTTGGTCCTCCTCTACCCCATCTCAGTCAGGAGGTAGTCAAGGATCTCAGCACATACCAGTCATATGGCTACAGAATCATCACTGCCATCAGATCGGGAGAGGTACCTCAGAGTCTATCTCTCTTGGAGATTTGGCCAGTCTGTCACAGTAGGTGGGTCACCACGACTCTAAGGTTCTGCAGATTGTGGATTTCCAAACATGGGCTGAAGGGTAGGAACCTGAAGAATCTGAGGATAATTGTGGAATTCATAGTGGGAGTCTACATGCCAAACTGGTTCAACATCAAGTTAAATCACAGCTGGGTGGAGGGTCCCAGGCATGTACTGTACCGGCTGGAGCTGCTCAGAAGTCAGAAGGAGGTGATAGGAATAGTGATGTCTACAGTGAAGAGATCAGCCTGGTATGCATACTCAGAGGCTGTGCTCCAGGCCATGCTGTGCAGTGAGGTGGAGGAGGAGAGGAAGGAGGCAGTGAAGAGGATACTGGAAATCAGAGGTGAAGGAGATGAAGAAACACAGGTCGGAGATTGCAGTGTCAGACCCAGGAAAACTCCTGACATCAACCCAGATGCCACCAAACTCTCGGAGCTTATTGACTGGAAACTGGCGTGACTGAGCCTCCTCTGACCTGCTCCCTCACCAGTGCATGGCCCTCACACACACAGTCAGTAGAGAGGTGTGTAAGGATGACAACTGAAGCAGCACAACATGTTTACTCACAAGAGAGGAGGGAGGCGTACATCAGTGCCAGGTGGCCAGTAGGGAGCTCATGTCCAGGAACAAGAGCAAGGCAGACATGGCATCCTTGGTAAAGTTCAAGAAATCTATCTATATTTCTAAGTTTTAATATTGAAATACAATCAAAATGTCTTTAATTGTATGTAATGTATGTAAAATGTAGTTATATACAACAAAATAAATACTTGCAAAAATTGCTGATTTTTCGTAAACTTCAACTTCAAATATAAGTAGCTAGGAGTGATCAAATCTGGATTTTAAAGCCATATTTCGATTTAGCACATACAAATGCATCATTTGGTCACTAGTAGTCTTTGAAAATCTAAAGATTTCACTTTGCTCCCTAAAATTGACACACCCTAACACGGTATGCAATAATGGTTTCAACTGAAAATTCGACCACAAATTTGCAGCAGCATTATTTCAGTAACCAAACTCAACACTCTCAAGTGTGCTTTCATTTTAAATTTGTAATAAATTGTACGGTTTAATAATATTTTCAAAGCTTCCCTCAAATTTCGTGCACTTTTTGAGCTTTAGGAAATGATGAGACTTTAAACAACCTTTGTTTCACATTAAAATTCATTTGAGAAGTTTTGTAAGAATTAGAAATTTTAATGAGTATAGCACGAAATTTATTAAGTACTATTGTATATACTTATTTACTGTTTCACTCACACTTGTACAAAGGTCATAACTTCCTTACTAATGTGTCCTTATAATTCATTTTCTCTTGTTACTCCCTATAATGACTTATATATCCGAACTTAGAAACTAAAGTATTATTTATGAATTTACATATATTGCATTAGTTGATAGACTATGACGTCATAAAGTAAATTGATTCCTTTCACATTTTCCAACTTTGAATACTGAATCCTCATACTGATATCTTCAGTGTCGGTTGTTTCGTATAATAATAAAGAATTTACAGTCTGCAAGACATTATTTATATGGTGCGCTGTGTCTAATGTTATGCGGTATAAATGTTGTTTGGCCATGTTGAAGTTCATTCATGTATTTGCCAGAATTGAATAATGGGTGCTACTGTAGTATGCGGTCTACCTACGATTCGGCGGTCTACCTTTTAATTATAGCTTCTTATCTTGTTTACTAATTGTTTGTTTACATCCCATTGTCAATCGCCCTTGACGATTGGTTAGGTTTAGTCATGATATTTTCGTTAGTTTTAACGAAAATATCATGATTGAACCAAACCAATCGTATGTAGACCGCATACTACAGTAGCACCGAATAATGTTATGTTAATATATTCTTGTGGTTATTAATTATTGAATAAACTTCAATTTTTGTTGACCTCTTCCCTTTGGAATCATTTAAATTAATTCATTTCATTCATTTATTCTTGACCTACCTATGCTCTATCAACATCTCAGTCAGTCTTCACATAAATGCCCTTACATGTGATTACGTTCATGTTTGTAACTATTGCAATATTCGTCTAGCCATTCTGTGAATAGTGAATTGTCCCCTCACTCAAAACACAAGAAAGTGAATGAGAAATGATAAGTTCTCAAAAACATTCAATCATAAGTCAGTCAAAATTATTTCGTGCAATTCTGCAATTGATTTGCACGCTACTGAAAAAAATATATACTCGTGTGTGTATATGTATATATATATATATATATATATATGTATATAACTTATGTATATACTAGTGTAGTGGTTAGCATTTGTTCATCCTTCCACACAATAGAAATTGGTTGGTAGATAAATGGGTACCCTCGCTAGGTACCCCGTGATTAAGACAATGGATTGTTGATCGGGAGGTCGTGAGATCGAGTCCGAGCGAGGACTGTGCAAGTTCTGTTCACCCGTGATTCGGCGTGGTTCGAATTCCACGCGTTAAACTATAGGCTTAAGGTGGAGTTACAAGCTCGACCTTCGTTCTAAATAAACAATTCGTGCGGAAGCAAAACTAACGTTAAACAAGGTGATATATAAACACTGCGTATATAAATAGTATTCCCATATTTTTTATTTTTAATAAGAATTAGAAAATAGTCGATATATACTCCCACTCAAAGCCACTGATCTTCAATTGTGTGCGGTCCAGTAAATGAAGAGATTAACAGCTTCAGACCTATTTTCCAATTCTATTGCCACGAAAACACCAAAACATGTTTAACTATTTATGATTGGAAAAGTGCTGTTATAAAATGATATGTATATAAATATATGCATCATAAAGTAGGCCTGAAACTCCATCCTAATGTACCCACTTTCCTTTTTTGCATTCTTTCGGGTCGGCCTACAGAAAGCTATCTTTCCCCATATCCCATCTGGCCATCCCCAAAGGATGGGTTATATAAGTTGAGTGTAGGAAAGGGATAGAGGAGGTTACTGGCGGAAGGAAAGGCTGGAAAGGTTCGGAAAGAGAAAGGCCGGGTTATATACTAAGGACAAGCATCATCATATAACTACCAATTCCTTAATATTTAATAATTAACTAAGAATAACTATCCCATTCTTGCATCTATAGGAATATAAGTATAATTAATGACTTTGTGTGAATTAGTGAGCCACACATTAATCCCCACTCGCCCCACATTTAAACACTTAACCATCTTTGAATAATATCAGTGTTAGAGACCAAAGAAATCAAACTAAAAACTGCAGTAAATTTTATTTCACAAAGTATAAACGTTCTATTTTTCTACAGTTTTAAAGAAATCTTGATCTCAAAAAGTCTTTCTAGAGTTCTGATCTTTTGACTTGGCGACTGGAAGGGTAATTTGTTTACAGGTGTGCAAGAGAGTATGTTATGTTCTACGATCCTTGAGTAATGATGTCCGTCTATTTTTCAGATGTATAAACGATGTCACATTGTTTATATAGGGCCATTTCTGCCTGTCATGGTTAAAAAGGGCTAAGTTGTCATAGATATACACATAGACGTGAACTTTTATCCCTGACACGCAGATTTATAAGTAATCTTATAAAGGAAATGTTAAGTGTTTTGTATCCGAATTTGAATTAATTTTCTCTGCAGTGAATAGAAGGTAATATGAAGTGCAATACCCATTGGTATCTTCTGATCAAAAGATATTATTAAAAATTGACTAACCCACATAAGAGTGACTTAAGTGTATACTAGTATGACTTTTGAGTGAACCTGAGGAAGTCTTTAAATAAAAATAATCCTTAAATAATTCTTGAGGGAGTCTTTAGATAAAAATGAATGTGTTTCTTGTCGTTTGACCTCCGTCGTAAAGGGAAAGGCCATGTGACGGAGGAGACTTACAGCATTACGTGAGATCAGAGCAACGGTTCTCTTTTTACTATAAACGGTGATGATGGTCACCAATATAACTTCTGAATAGACCCAACGTTCCTTAATTTCGCAAGTGAAACGCAATAATACCTAGGATGAAGGGCTTATAAACTCGAAATCGGTCGTAAGCATGCCATAATTTATTTATTAGATATAATTATGTTTAATTGCAACAATTTAATTTTAATCATAATTCATTTTAATAAAGCAAATATGTGGGTTTATATACAAACAGAATTATTCAATATAATCTTTTCTAATTTTTAAATAATATTTTACCAAATTCTATCCTAAAGAATAAACGAAACAGGAAATGCGTTGCAAAATCGGAAGTAAACTTTTAACTTTTATCATAAAAAAGCTTCCCTCAGTACACTGAAGTTTTAAGGTCGTTGCGCACATTTCGAGGAAATTCAGAAAGGCGTTTCCTGATGTTCTTTAGCACTGAGTATTTACACGAATTAAGAGAGATAACTGCGTTCACTTCATGGGTGTAAATTCCATTTTGTTAGTATAATAAAGCGTCGACTTCACAAACTCTGACACTTTTATTCCTAAGTACTGCTCTGCATCACCTTCTTTCATCTATTTCCTTTATAAAGGTTATTGTTTTTTAAAATACTTTTAAATAAACGTTTTCGTGATTAGAAAAGTGAAAATGATTGTGAAATTAATTTTAATTTTGACCTCATTTTGTTTTGGGGTGAAAGGTGGTGTATTGTTTGACTCGAAGGAAACCATCAACAGTTGCGTGGTAAGTAAAATGATTTTTAAAGGGGGTGATCCTACACTAGCAACAAATTACAGGCCGGTTGTTCATTATCTGTGTTCAGCAAAGTTTTCGAAAAAATTGTAAAAAGTAGAATGCAGCGATATTTAGAATCCTACAATTTATTATCTCCAAATCAATATGGCTTCCGTAATAATAAAACAACGGAAATGGCTATTTTAAATCTTATGGAAAATGTAAATATAGCTAAGGAGAACAAAGAAATAATGATATCAATATTTATGGATTTGAGTAAGGCGTTTGATGTAATAGACCATAATATTCTACTTAATAAATTGTGTTGTTACGGCTTTAAAGGGGCAATCAGTGATTGGTTTAAAAGTTATTTGTCCGATAGATATAATTTTGTATCAGTAAATATGGTTTGCTCCACTAAAGCGCTTGCCAAACATGGTGTGCCACAGGGCTCAGTGCTGGGTCCACTGTTATTTTTATTATATATAAATGACCTTCCACGTTCATCTGATATACTGAACTTCATAATGTTTGCAGATGATACAACTCTCTCTTTTTCTTGCAAAGATGTTAATACAGCTAAGAATATATTTCATTCAGAATTCATCAGTGTAATGAAATGGTTGACCACCAATAAACTCTTCCTAAATACCAGTAAAACAAATTTCATGATTTTTACTAATAAAAGAAATGTATATCTTGATGAACTTAATGTTAATGCAATCACCATAAAGGAGTGTACTGTAACAAAATTTCTTGGTGTAATGCTAGATAAGAATTTGCAATGGAGTGATCATGTAAATTATATCGCGAAAAAGATTTCAAGGAGCGTTGCTATAATGTTTAAACTTAGAAATGTAGTCCCTAAACAAGTTTTATTGACTCTTTATCATACTCTTGTTCTTCCTTATATAACATACTGCACCCTTGTTTGGGGAAACTCCGCTAACAACGCATTAAATGGTATCTTTGTCATTTAAAAACGAGCAATAAGGTTATTATCTGATGTTGATTTCCTTTATCACTCTAGTGCATTATTTAAAGAGCTAAACCTACTAAAGCTCAATGATATAACCAAACTGGCACATTTTATTTTTATTTACAAGTGTAAGAGCAAAATCATTAATTTGCAATGGATAAATAGATATTTTGTAACTCATCAAGAAATCCACTCGTATCACACCAGAAATAGATCAAAGCTTGTTATACCTCAATTTAGATTGTCTTCATCTCAAAAACTACCCATTTTCATTGGATTGAAACTATGGAATGACTTGCATGCCGATATAAAAAATATTGCGAATGTAAATTTGTTTAAAACCAAGTTGAAATCCTGATTAATAATGGGATACTAACAAAAATCTTGGATTAATGTCCACTAATAATGTTTAATATTGTCCATTAATATTGTTTAATATTGAAATACAGGTTTTAACTATTAATAATACTTATTTACTTATTTATTTATTTATTATTATTAATTTATAACAGCTAGCTGCTTATTTTTAATAAGAGCCCAGTAAAGCCTAAAGCTTAAGGGCCTTATGTCATTGTAAAAATTGTAAATTATAAAAAGACTACTGTATTTATTTTATTATTAATAAAGGTTATTCAATTCAATTCAAAAGTACATTTCCTATCTACCATAAAAACCATAACCACGAGATTAGTTTTTATTAATGATCAAATAGGTAAATGTATTGTTGTTGAATTAAGAAAAAGTATAAATATTTTTTGTTCTCAACGCTTTGTTTACCCGATAATATTTTAGGAATAGACACACACATACAGATAGACATACAGACATATAAATAGATAGGTAGACAATAAAAAACAATCACTAAATGAAGAAACAGATTTTATAAAAATAACGAAAGAAATATTTTTAATAAAAACTATTTAATATATTTAAGTTTTTCAATAGTGAATATTAATCTTACAATATTGTGTTAAATATAAGATAATAATATCGTCATTGGGGGCGCCATTTTTTTAAATATTATTATTATTATTATTATTATTATTTTTATTGACACTGAAAAAACGGTGGCGAAAATAGAGCGTTAAGTTTGATTTGTAGGTCCTGTGTGGGTATGTGGGTATGTGGGTGCTGTCTACTTCCCTTTATTATTTTATTAATCAACTTTTATTTTTTTCAAATTTCAAAATTTTAATTTTAAAAATAAATATTAAAATATTACAATTTGTGTCATGTTAAACTGTAAAGTAAAGTTGTTCAACAAAATACTGTTTTAAATTTTAATTGTTCCATTTGAAAGAATTAAAATAAAATGAATTGTCCATTTTCAAAAGTTGACAAATTTGGAATAATTTATATTTTGAAAGTGAATATAATTGATTCAAAGTCGAATCTGAAAGGAAATATTTTCCAACGGCTTCTCAGATCGTTTCATAATCAGTTCAGAAAAAGGAACGAATAATTTTGAAGAAACGTTGGTCTGTATGGAGCAATTTAGCTTTTCACTGTACAATAATAATATAATAAACAATTGTTCACAGGAATTTTTATTTTATTTAATTTGGCCTTTACGCATTAGCGTTTAATGGCTCCCAAATTAGTTAAAAATAGGATAAAATATATAATATATATTGTGATTTGTATGATCATTGAAGTGCATTCTAAAAGATGTAAAACTATTAAAGATCAAAGATGTAATCAAAGTGGCACATTTTATTTTCATTTACAAATATAAGAATAAAATCATTAACTTACATTGGATAAATAAATATTATTTTGTAACTCATCAAGAAATTCACTCATATCAGACTAGAAATAGATGAAAGCACGTTATTCCCCAATTTAGATGTGTTCATCTCAGAAATTACCCATTTTCGATGGACTTAAAATATGGGATGATTTAAGTGCTGATATAAAAAACATTTCGTTTAAAAACAAGTTGAAATCTTAATTACTAATGGAATACTGATAAAGATCGATAATAATGTACTTAAATGTACATTTCTGTATTACTTGTTCATTTCTCGTGTCTAACATTCATTTCTTTGTATTGTATTAGTATCATTTCTGCAATAATGACTGTTTTCGTAGGTTTTATATCTACAGCAATAACTTAAGCTTGATTTCTACGGTATTTCTACTATTAGTTTCTTTGTACATTAATCAAAATTTAATGGTGACTTATATATAATGCAATTTATCTCTCATTAATTTGAGAACTCAGTAAAGCCGAATGATTAAGGACAAAATTACATAAAATGAATAGACCACTTGACAGTATTATTATATTATTTGTACTAAAGTATTATTGTAACATAAGAGAAATATTGTAATTTTTATTTTATAAATAAATTTATAAATAAAACTAAATAAAAATATATATTTTGAAAATGACTTTAATGACATCACCGTCATTTAAATTCATTGTCTAATTTTCATCTATTCGTTCGTTTATATACTTTAAATTAATTAATATTTCTTATTCATGATTTATATATTATTAATCAAAACTACCTTCTAACTGATGTTTTATCTTTAATTAACCTGAGATTCCAGTAAAGCCAAAAGCTTAAAAGACAAATTAAATAAAATAAATAGTCCAACTGAGAATTACTTATTTTATGTTAAAGAATCATTTCTTCCTTCATCCATTCAAAGACTAATGTGAAATGTTTCATGAAATATCTAATCAATTTTCTAACACTAAACTCTCTAATGTATGAAAGCTGAGATTGTTTTTGTTTTACTTCAAATTTAAATTGATATGAAGAAGTGCTTCACAACATTACTCTCTCCAAACGTTTAACTTTCAGTTTATATCCATTATTTCTTGTAACTGACTTTGTATCCTTATCAAATCACATCCTATATAATGCACATCATAAGAGCCATTTATCATTTGAAATTCCTGAACTAGTCCAACTCTAAGTCAAGTCTATGTTTTGAAGTGAATACATATCAGATTCACCTAAGCTTTCTCATAAGTTTTACTTTAAATTTATGTAATTATTTTGGTTGGTCTAGCCTCAACATTTCCTAATTTATCAGTGTCTTTTCTCGATTACAGGTTGTCAAACTTAGAGACTTAACTTAGAATTAGCTTACTGTATATCAAGAGTCCGAGGTCTAAGGCAAGGCTATGGGCCACAGGTTATACTTTTTAATCTTAGGCCTATCCTTATAAGGGAAGTTAATAAATACGTGGAACAAACTTACAAATCCTAATGCTTCATAGAATAAATGCACAAATATAATAATTTTATCCTCTTCTCCAGATGTATGTAGGACAAAATCCCCCTAGGACAAAAGCCCCCTAGGACAAAAGCCCCCTAGGACAAAAGCCCCCTAGGAAAAATAATAATAAGAATTTTTTTTAATCATTATTTTTATTCTTTTTTACAGTTTATGAACACTTCTCTGACATGTAAAATATTACATTTATTATATCGTAAAACTGCAATAAGGAAGGCATTATAAGTATTATACATTAGCACACATTAACGCTAATATTTACACAACCATAAAAAATTACATTATAAAAGGATCATCATGCCTTATCTAGGCAAAGTCACCTTTATAAGTATTATACACTAGAAAACATTAACACTTGCATTATAAATTTATAGCTCACTATTTTACAGGAGCACAAAATTATTTACACAACCATAAAAATGAACATTATAAAAGGAACATCAAACAAATAAAGCACAAGATTAAAAAGTTCATTATGTGTTAAGGTTCATTTAAAGTTCATTTTACTTTCACCTAATGCTATGTCCTACACTATTCAGAAATTCCTCCAAGGTCTTCCTCTCATTCACGTAGTCCAGACATAGGTTCTTCAAACGCTGTTGATGCTCCTTTGTGGCACGTTCCTATCCTAACCTAACCTAACCTAGCCAATCAGGTAGAAAAAAGAGTGATCAACTAGAGTGAATCAAAATAGACAAAGATTATAATATTTGCTTAGGATTACTTCATAGCACATGAACAATAATATAAAAAATGAAGGCTTTTGTCCTACTTTGCACTTTAACTGAGGGTTTTTTGTCCTATTTTGTACTTTGACTGAGGGTTTTTTGTCCTACTTTGCACTTTAACTGAGGGGCTTTTGTCCAGGGGGCTTTTGTCCTAGGGGCCTTTGGTCGGGACCCCTTTCCAGATAGCCGATAAATACAAATAAAAAAGTGAAATGTCGAGTTGAAGTTTCATATATACTACTCCCATTTAGAGTGCATCTTCTCTGATTTACTTGCGTTTCCTCCTTTTATGCAGACTCTTTCAATTCCTGAAGAAGATTTTAAACTTCTTCGCAAGATTTCTGGTCGTTTGGACACGTTCCTGGAGAGAAATCTTGAAGCGGGTCACCAAAATCTCAAGAAAGGTAAAAATCATATTTTAGCAACGATTTGTTTCCACAAAATCTTAAACTCACAATATTCACAATAAATAATTTTCACTCTCTTGAAAGTATTAAAGCAAAACAATTTATTTTTGCAAACTTCTGATATTAATTTAGAGTTTATGATGAAAATTACATTTAATTTGAACCACAAACTGTTGTTAATATTTTGGAGAAAGTCACCTAAATTAAACTTTTAACTTTCTAACGTCTTGAAAGCGGATTTAAAGACAAAAGTGAGTAAATTTAATTGACTTTTAAACAGATTTTTTCTTAATTTCTACAATGACAAAATGTAAAGAAAAAAATTTTCCCATTAAATTCTTTAAAAATGTCATGAAACTTAGATTTTTAAACAATATTAAAGAATAAATGAGTATCCTGTAAAGAAAGGAACGTAGAATACAGGGTGTTGATAAATTTTATTTTCAAATTCAAACCCTTTTAAAATATTAATTAAGTTTTTACAGTGATTCTCTTTGCTGCATTGTGACCGTTAAATACAGGAATGAGAAATATTTTAAAATTAGATAATTTAAAATTTTGAGTTAGAAATAAATGAGGGTTTTGACCTCCTTTCTAAGCAGTCAACTGTAAATCTCGAAGGATTTGAGTTAACAATTAACTGACAATTTATTTGTGAAAAGTCTACTTTTAAACGGAATTTAAGTCAACAATTAGACAGATTAAAGGAATTTGAATGCATTTAATATAAAATTATATTAACTTATATATGCTCTAATAATAATAATAATAATAATAATAATAATAATAATAATATAATTATTATATATTGTGGTAAAAAATTTAGTATAAAATACTTTTAATTATTAACATAATAATAATAGACAGAGTTAATAATTTGAGTTACAAATATATTATTTATCATTCATTAATTTACCATTGATTAAGTTATTAATTTTATATATATAAAGAGAGAATGCATTAAATTCACTGAATTATAATAGGTGGGTTTTAGTAAGAATTGTGGGTAGAGCGGCATCAAGGCTGCTCCGGAAATTAGAATGGTGACACCTCACAATGTTAGTGACTTCTGCTTCATTTACAAAATAATTAAAAATAATTTTAAAATCTTGGACATTCGAATATAAATAATTTATTAAATAAATAGATAAAGAGACAATAGACAGTAGATAGATAGAGATAAATGGGTGGATAAATGAATCAAAAAAATCATATATATCATAAATTAGTAAGATGAGATACGAAGGTAAATATATTAAGTTTCAATAAAAAATTTTATTGATCAGTTAATGTAATTGATCAATAGATAATAAATAATTTATAAGTATGTTAATCTAAAATGTTTAGTTAAAAAGATTAATATTGGAATTAAATGTAAATTTAACAAAATATTAAAATAAGATAAATTAACAAAGTGAAACGATTACTTCCCACTTTGTCATTTCCATTCCCAGTTTTGGTCCTCAAATAAAAATGGCGAAATGTCAAAAATCTATATTTTGACAAAAGCGTGTCTTAATTGAGGCAATAATGTTTACGTCGCTTAAACGGCAACAAATTGGAATGGCTAATATTTCCTCATCTAACTTACTTCAATCAATCACAACCTAACCTAACATTAGCCTAACAAATCACAACCTAACTTATCGTAACCTAACCAGTTTTAAACTTACCCAAACCAAAGTAGAAAAGGACGTGGATGGGAATGAAAATGACATGAAATGGGAATGGCATAAATTGGGAGTTGCCCCGAATTCGAATTCGTTTTAGTTGCTCTAATCCAAACCCTTTCTACATTATCAATATCTTTTCTAAAATATAGGCTGTCTAACTTAGAGATTGGACAAAGGGTAGGCCTACTGTATATCAAGAGGTCTAGGTTTATGGTTGGGGTCAGGGTCATAGGCGAGTTTTTAATCTTGAAAGACTTTGCTAGCCAAAGCCTTAACAAATTTCTTAGCAAATTTCCTTTTATAGTAATAGGGGACACAAACTACACTCGGTCAACGTTGGGGAACGTAAACTACACTAGGACCTTTAGGAGACATTTTTTAAAAGAATCCATCAAATAAAACGTTAAAACTAACGAAAATATAACGACTTAACCTAACCAATCGTCAATTTATATATATAATATATATATACAGGTTGTCCGAGAATTATCTGTACAATTTTTGGCTGTTATTAAAAGTCAACCATGAAGTGTAGAAACCATGAAGTGTAGAAATTCCAGTGTTGTCCCATTTTACAGAGAATCTCATTAAGTTTTTTCTGATATCAAGTTTTGACAAGTTTTTTAGAAATTCCAGTGTGTCCGAACATTATCTGTACAATTTCATCTTTTAATAAAATTCTTGATAACACACGTAAAATTCTTAAACAAGATTATTTAGAATCTGTATTTTCAAAGTTTCTTTTATTAAAGTAACGTTGTTACAAACATTCGATATGTGCACCATTAGTGATTCGCAAAACATCCAATCGATACTCCAAATGTTGCCATGTACGCTGCAGCATATCCACATCAATTCGCTCAATAGCAGCTGTGATTCTTGCTTTTAAATCATCAATGTCTGTCACCCGCGTACATTTCTAAAACACTTTTCAAAATGTGGTATCAGAAAAAACTTAATGAGATTCTCTGTAAAATGGGACAACACTGGAATTTCTACACTTCATGGTTGACTTTTAATAACAGCCAAAATTGTACAGATAATTCTCGGACACCCGGTATATATATATATATATATATTGGTTAGGTTAAGTCCTAATATGTTCGTTAGTGTAACGTTTTATTTGATTAGGTATACGAGGACAAAGTTGGGGAACGCAAACTACTCTAGGATAATGTAGGGGAACGTAAACTACACTAAGATAATGTAGGAGAGGAACATAAACTACACGAGGCACCACAGGGGGACGGGATCACCTGAAGATCCATCATCCCAGCCTTTTTTAGTTAGCTTTATAAGTCTAACTAAGGAAAATATCACGACGTAACCTAACCAATCGTTAGGTCAACTGTACGCCCTTGACGATTGTTTCGGTTAGGTTGTGATATTTTCGTTAGTTAGACTTGTAAAACTATCTAAAAAAGGCTCGGGTGACGGATCTTCTGGTGGTCCTGGGAACGTAAACTACACTTGCTCCAATTAGATTAATATATACTCTATAATTATTTATTCTTATTAAGGTTTTATATAATATTAATAATAACTTATTTTTAATTAAAAGCTCAGTAAAGCTTAAACCTTAAGGGCCAAATTAAATTAAATAAATATTCAAATTTCACAGTTACATATTTTAGGTTAAAATCATTTTAACAACCAAAAATGTAAAATCGGAAAATTGTATTTATTTTTTCAATAAAAGATTTTTTAATTCAATTAATTTCAATTCAAAATTAATAAATGCATGAAAGACACCTTGAAGACTTAAACCTACATTGAATAAATGAATAAATGCACAAATATAATAATTGTTTTCTCCTCTTTTCAAGATAGCTTATAAAAACGAACACTAAATGAGCTAAGTCACAACTTCGAGGTTTTTTTAAACCACAATGCGCTTGCGTCTAGGTGCAAAGAATAGAAAACTAACTTATTATACAAGTAAAATGTTCAATATCTGTCTTTATATGCAGTATGTAAAAAATTTAACATAAACTCATTTTCCAAATATTTGTCCTACTAAGCAAACATTTCAAAAGAGCTATTATTCATTTGATAAAGCTAAGGTCATTATGAAATGTCCAGTAGATATTCAAAATATACAGGGTGTCCCAGAAGTATGGACTCATAGGGAAAATAGACATTATATTTTTAAATTGAAACAAACACATTTCTAATGTCAGTTTTACATATTTCAGGAAAGCAAATACCCTGATGGCTCAATATACCAATGAAGAGAAGGTGGAACTGGTATTGCTACACGTTTCCGGAAAAAGAGAGAGGCATGTTCGTGAAATGACTGACATGCCTGCTTCTGGCTTTTTCCGGAAACATGTAGCAATACCAGTTCCACCTTCTCTGCATTGGTATACTGAGCCATCAGGGTATTTTCTTTCCTGAAATATGTAAAACTGACATTAGAAATGTGTTTGTTTCACTTTAAAAATATAATGTCTATTTTCTCTACGAGTCCAGACTTCTGGGACACCCACTATATAACCAAACCTTTAGTACCATTTAGGGCAGGGGTTTTCTACCTGGGGTACGCGTACCTCCATGGGTACGCATATGTGATTTTTATTGTACAGGGTGTTTCAGGTCGACCCTAGAAATATGGAAATTTTGAAATTGGCGGAATTACTATGACAAACTTTAACTACAAAATACCAAATATAAACTACAAATTCTACCAATTTCCATACTTCTAGGGTCGATCTGAAACACCCTGTATTTGTAGAGTTATGAACACTGATACAACATAAATGAATGTCATTCTTGTATGTTCAATGAATTCACCCTTTCAGGGGTACATGCGTAGCACCGACAATGTAAAAGGGGTACGGTATGTGGTAGAGAAAAGGCTGAAAACCCCTGAATTAGGGAATGAGTAGAGAACCTGCCGTCTGCGGGCATAATGTGTAATTAAATTAGTGTAACTTAATTGCAGGAAAGTAATGAACTTAGTGACTTTTGTATTTTTCACTTTTTCAGGAATTTGTTTGAACAGACCGTAAACAAATATCAAATATTGGTGGATTATTTTAGTCAAAGTTGGTTTGTCCTTACTTAGTATAAACCTAAACTTAATTAAATGGGACTTACAACCTCTTATTAATTCAATTCAATTTATTTAAATTTATTCAAGAAAAAGTTTCGATACGTTAGAATTTTATTTTATTTCAGTTTTATCCGCATTTGGCGTCGACAAAGATGTAGTGGTGAAGGTGGATCCAGAAGGCCCGCTTCAAAACGTCCTTCTGCAACACCAATTGACTTTGCATCAGGATATGAAACGCATGTTTTTGGAAATAAAGAATCTCTTCCTCGGATTAAGATCCCCAAACTTTATTCCTAAAGCAAACAAGTAATTCTATTTCGATCATCGAATTCCTCAATAATGAAAACAGAAGATTAGATTAGGAATATATTTGTGATTTTTTATATGAAATTCAATCTTAATCGAAATCTCCATTTTGAACGTTCATTCTGATAACTTTTATGAGGAATTTGATATTTCTCATCTTAATTCGTTAATAGTTCTTCTAATGGTTCGATGTTAGCATTATTTCGTGATGAACTATTTTTGAATGGAAATTTTCATTTTTCATTATTTTAAGTATTTATTTTTACATCATGCTTCTCCCTACATTATAAAATACCTATTTTTTTCATTATTAATTTTCAATAATTCATTTTAATTCAAGCAATAGTTAACGACAATATACCAAAAATGTACATTTAATTATTGTAAATACGTTAATGATATATTTTCTTTTCCACAGTGACCGTTTTAGCTTCGGTTCTTTTGGAAGCTCAATTTCAAAAACATCAACCTTGAAACCTAATTTAAAATCGATAACTCAAGACAAAACTAACTCAAGGTTAGTTACTTTCTTTTAGATAGGTTTTTAATGCTAATTATCAATTATCAATCTATGTTACTCGAAATATCATTAAAATATTACTTTTTCGTCACAAATTTAGTTAATTTAAGAATGAAATTTATTTTAATTGTATTTACATTATATTAGTTAATTTCATATATTGATTTCTCATTTGATTCAGTCAGAAGACATCAGGAGGATGGGGTATCTCACCCTACTTCGGCGATCGACATTTCTACATGCCCACAGATTCAACGTTTCGGTTAGTTTAAGTTTAAACAAGATTAACTCAATTTTACAATCATCAAGTTCTAAAGCTTAATTCTTCATTAGGAAAAATAACAAATAATTATTTTACTTTTGTAAAATGCAGGCAACTAGTAATGGCGGACACATGAGACGAACTAAATCAAATTCAATAATAAAAATATTCTTCGTTTTCAGCGAAGATTTAATAATTTTAATCTTAAAATTAATTAAAGAATAAAATACATTTTGTGAAATTTTAGTACTTTTTATGTATACATTCCTTCCATTTGTTCTTCCTAAGACCTACTGATTGCTCCGAAATTCTCGTCGCAGGAGATACGAAAAGTGGAATTTACCAGATATATCCATTCAGGTAAAACGGTGACTTTCTACTGCATTAACATCACCTTTATTCATTTCATTAAATTTTCCATTTCATTCTTTATGCCTTTCGAGGGATTTCAATGTTTTACTATTGAGCCCTTAAGTTCTACTTAACGCTTTGATAACATCATTTAATTAATTGGCGTCATACATTGTGGGTGTGTTTCAATTACCAAGAATGAAATAATGCATTACATTTTCAAATTGTTTTAAAAGAATCAATTGTTCAAGATCTGTGTTTATAGTAAAGGAGATTTGACTATGACGTATTATTTGTTTCTAGATGTCAATGTAGCCGCCCTGTCGATGTATATTGTGACATGGAAACCGACGGAGGTGGATGGACTGTTTTCCTTTCCCGAGTCAATGTGTCGAAGCCAATTAACTTCACTCGGAACTGGGCCGATTACAAGAAGGGGTTCGGAATGCCAGGCGAAGAGCATTGGTTAGGTGAGAAGTGAGAGCTTCTTCGCTTTGTTCATGTCTCATCGACTAGATTTAAATGGATTCATTGATTTTGCCCTCACCAGTTCTGAGAAGAGTAAACAGTCCGTTATATGTAATTTCTTTGAATTGGTCATTCTTTATTTTCTCAGTTGGTGTTATAGTCTTCATCCCAGTTATCTCTCAGTATATGATTCCCATTATCAATAGATTTTGTTTTACATTATCGAATGTTTGTAATAGATATTATAATTTTTTTTTATAGTTACTCTCTTTAATAGTTATATAAAGAGTTTGGTCATTTATTTACCTCAAGATGACACCACAAATTTCGCCTCCTTGCTTATTTCGTTTTATTTTAATTACAATTACAGATCTGAATCATTTTCAAATTTTCTTTAAATAAGCATTTTTGTCAAATAGTTAAGTTAATCATAATTAATTTAATTAATTATTATCACAAGGAAATGAAAACGTGCATATTTTGTCTCACCATCGGAACTACATTGTGAGGATGGAAGTCAAAGATGGATTTGGGAGAGAAATTTGGGGCGAGTGGAATGTGTTCAAAGTGGACTCGGAGGAAATGAAGTAACATTTTATTCTTTATTATTATTTTTATATGAATGATAGTTTGAACCAGTCTACAAATTGATATTATGAATGCATTTTCAAGTTCCATCTATCTTTAAAGGAATTAAGACCTCAAAACATGAATGAAGTCTTCAAATTTTGATGTTCGCATTCTCAAAGTTTGAATGAAAATCATTTCATTATATTTGATTTGAAGATTACTGTATGTATTAATATGGTAAAAAGTTTAATTATTTTTATATGAGCGAGAGATTTTGAGCCATTATATAAATACACGCTTTGACAAGGAAGCATGATTGATTCTGTTTTCATTTTTACAGTAAAGTGAAAGTCTGCTGAAACGTAAATGAAGGAAAATCTAGAAGTTTTTAATAAAATTTTGTGTAAATTAGTTAGGTTTTCACAAAAATTCTAGTGTCTAATGAATGTAAAGTACAAAAGTTTTTTGTTATAAAATTAAAATTATTTTAATGTATTCATATAATTAAAGAGAAATCTCAATTATACATATAATTTATTATTGTACTTGATTGAGAATGGTACAGTAATTGTTTAAAGGAATTTCTTCAATTACACTTTTCATTAATAACACCGGCCAACAAGTACTTTTCACCAGATATAATTATGGTGCGCTAGATAGATGTTGGACGCTGATTTCAAATCTGTTTTCGTTTATCCTCTAGCACGTCTAGTTTTCATGATGAGACTGATCATAATATATAAAATATATAATACTATATATAATATATATAATATGCATATAACTATATATAATATAATATGTATAATACTATGCATACAATATATAATATACGGGGCTCCAATAAACCTTATCCCCCCCCCCGCCCATGGCCTAAACCATTAGAGATACAGTAAAACTAAACATACTACCTTACAAAAGAGAATTTAATCCTGCATTTAATGAGAAACAATTAAAACTTGGTGTTCCCGCCATTGGCTTCCAAGACAGCCTGAATTCGCTTTGGGTAGCTTGCCAAAAGTGACGTGAATAGATCTTGATCGTTACGCAAATTTGCTAAAACAGTTTCAATGTGTTGCGTCATTGTATCCTTCGAAAATCGATTTGCTGCAGGTTCTTGAAACAAGAGACATTCAACCTTGTCCTTTATAACTGATCCAATGTGTTCACAGACGTTCAGGTCAGCTGAATTTCCTGGCCATTCTTCATTTCCAAAGAAATCGATCTCATGGTTCCGCAACAACTGTTGAGTGGCTAATGCCTTAAAGCAGGGGTCTTATCGTGCTGAAGTGTAACCTGATCGACATCCATAACATTGTTTGGGTTTCTTAGAAAAGGAATGACATGCTGGGATAGAATAATATCACGAAAATACTGTCCATCCCAACTCTGACCATTTGGCTTCAGCACCCACATGAGCTTCTTTGCAGTGAATAAAACAAACACACCAATACAGTCTGGACTTTTTAATAATTCGCGATAATGTTCATTGTCATCGATTTCATCTGGTGTTGTCGCCCACACTCGATCATTTTGGTAGTTAGGCCGACGTGTTACGTAAACAAAAAATTCATCGGAGACAGCTAAATGCATGAAATCATCCACATCCCAATCTTCAAGATAATGGGCAAACCACATTCTGTCATCGATGTTAAGTTGAGTTTTTCTTGGCTTTGGAAGTTCATGCCAAGGCTTTAAACCTTGCCTATGACGGTACTGTCGAATGATCTCACCACTAACGATCTTTCGTCTCAACACTTCGATCTCTCTAGAAAGTTTAGCACAGCTGTTTTTCCGCTTATACGTACCGCTTTCAATGATGTCCTTTGTTTCCTGAGAGAGTGACAAATTTGGGCGCCCAGATTTGGTTGTATCGATTTCACATTCATCCAAAGTTTTATTCCAATTTCTTTTGACGAAGTCCTCACTTCTTCGCAACTTTTTGGCAACCCATGAACGTGTTATAAAGGTGGCTCCAGCATCACGAGCTTCCCGAAATGTTATTGCTCGTATGCGGTCTATCACACGTTGCCTCTCCGAATCACCAATTAATTGAGAAGCCATTATATTATCACTTTATCAGCTAGAGTAATTTTAATACCTGCAATAAATAAAGAAATTTATATATTTTTATAATCACTAAAAACTATTTCGATATAAGTAAACATGTAAGCTGCAAATGGGGGGGGGGCTAAGGTTTTCTGGAACCCCTTACGTCCTCTATACATGTAGCGGAGTATTTTGTCGTTGTAGCTTAGGTGTAGGTTTTTGCTTTACCGTTTCTGTACCCTCATATATGGCATTTTGTTGTTTCAGCTTTCCGTAGGTTGTCTTGTGGTATTTTAGGTGAGAGCAGTTGCTGGCCACAAATTTGAAAATGTTGCACATGTACACGCTTTTATTCTTTAGCATAACAGTCACATGTCTAGTTGTGTGTTGTGTTTTGTTTTGTGTCGCCCACTTACACATTTTATTTTTTTAGGTGATTTACATCAACCCACTCATCGATCATCATGCCTCGAAAGAGTAAAAATCACCCCGACAATTTCTGTTACGTTCGCGACTAAGTCACAACAGCGTCCAATCACGATGGATCTTTGGAAAACTTACTGGTTATACTTCGGCTGTCCACTAGGCGACCAAGATAAGGCATGCGCTCCACATGTTTTCTGTACCACTTCTTCGAATGGATTACGTGACTAGTTGAACCAAAGGAAAAAGTCGATGCCGTTCGCTATACCTATGATATGGAGGGAGCTGAGAGATAACACCAGTCTGCATGAAAATCGATTTCTTTATTTTGAGTTGTGATTCTGAAGCAGTTCGCTGCGCTGAATTAAAAAATGCTACCAGTTTTTTTCTATCATCCACAGTTTTAAAGTTATTAGCAAAACAATTTTGGGGCGTTTTGTAATTTTTTACCTTTTTTATCTTTAATTAATTTCGTTTTTTCATATTTTTCAGATAGATAATTCTAACATTACGTCTTTAAAATTTTAATAATGGCTTCTAGAGGATGTACCCATAGTCCAGAAATATTTTGTTATATTTGTGGTCGGTATGTTGTAAAACGAAGGACAAATGTAACGACCTTAATTAAGAGAGCTTATCATGCTTATTTTGGAATTAAATTAGATCAAGACAAAAGTTGGGCTCCACACAAGGTTTGTCTTACGTGTGTTGCGGCACTAAGGAATTGGAGCAAAGGTAAAAAGAAAAGTTTGCCATTTGGGATCTCTATGGTATGGCGCGAGCCTAGAAACCATACCGACGACTGCTACTTCTGTTCTTGCAATGTTAAAGGTTATAATGCAAAGAATAAAGAGGGCCTTCAATACCCAAGCCTTCCATCTGCAATAAGGCCGGTACCCCATGGTCCAGAAGTTCCTATTCCCCGCCCACCCGAGAGTCTGGATCAATACGATTCTGATTCAGCTCCAAATCCAGACAATGATGATGTTTATGAACAGCCAACAGCTGACCGAGATCCTAAACCATTAACCCAAGCCGAACTAAATGACTTAGTCAGGGATTTGAATCTGGCTAAGGACTCTGCAGAACTTTTGGGGTCTAGATTGCAGGAGATCAATTTATTGGCATCCGACACATACTTCGATTGGTAAAGAAGGCAAATATATTTTGTTTCTTTCAGTTATTTTTTTATTCTTTCATAAACAAGCAATATGCTTGTCCAAGAGCTAGGAGCTATTTAATTCTGCTTTAATTAGGTTTTACTCTATCACCTAAAGATTTCGTGCTACAAGGGGTGTTGTAATACCTCATCTGTCCCCAAATGTTAACCACCCATTGATGGGAGGGGAGGGAATATTTTGCTGGGAACGAGACTGGTTGTTATATATATTTACCCTACATTATTATGTAAGCGTTACTGTAGTCTATAACAACAAAATTTATGGTTTAGCATGTACAATCCAATGTTGGTCTCGATAAGATGGTTCACACTTGGGGATAAATGGGGGATTTATGACACACCCTGTAGTAAGAAAACCATACGTGATAGGGAAAAACTAACTATATTTTTGAGATCAGCGTACTCAAATTATATAGAATCACCAACTAGTTTGTAAAAATCGATCGACATGTTTTGAAATGTGTGCTGGTGTAATCATAGCGATTGTTACTTTTGCAATGTTAACATAACTGGATTCTCTGTGAAGAACAAGCTTAACATCGTTTATCCGACTGTAGACTCCGCAATCAGACCGATCCCTCACGCTGACACGACGACACGATGCCAATTCCGGTACCTCCACAGCATGGACTCAATTCTTTAGAAGATGAAAGGGAATCCAACAAAGGTGCGATTGGCGGAGATGTAGGACCTTCAGCCGATCTTGACTACACACCTGACGAAGAGCAATCGGAGCTGGAGAGGCTTACCCAAAATGAGTTGAATGACTCATTAGAGACCTAGCCCTCTCCAAAGAGAAATCAGAACTTCTCTCCTCAAGACTCAAGCAGAAACACTTACTTGAGAAGAATGTCTGAGTGTGTCACTATCGAAAACGAAACCATGATTTGGCGACATTCTTTAGAGTAAACGGTCCGCTCTGCTATTGCCATGATATCAATGCACTTTTCGAGAACTTGTCACAGGTACACACACCATCTGAGTGGTTCCTCTTCATTGATTCCTCACAGCGAAGCTTGAAAGCGGTTTTCCTGCATAATGGAGACTTAAAGCTATCCATCCCGATTGCCCACTACGTTCATCTAAAGGAGACGTACGATAACATGAATATACTACTCGAATCAATCCAATATAGCACTCAAAGGAATATATGTGATCTCAAAGTCATTGGTATGTTAATGGGCATGCAAGGAGGATTCACGAAATACTGTTGTTTCCTATGCTACCGCGGATCATTACATCAGAGACGTGACTGGCATCAAAGAAGCACATACGAGCCAGGAACAGGCAGTGTCCAGTGTGTTCCTTTAGTTGATCCAAAGAAGATTTTCCTGCCACCTCTCCACATTAAGCTCGACTTAATGAAAAATTTTGTGAAAGCAATGGGTAAGGCGAATTCGAAAGGGTTTCGGTACCTTGTTGAGAAATTTGCAAACATCAGTGCTGTGAAATTGAACGAGGGAATCTTTGTGGGGCCCCAAATCAGGGAGGTTCTACAGGATGAAGGCAGGATGAAGTCTCCCGCATACAAAGATGGAGTTTAGAAACTGCTCGATACATATCAAGAAATGGGCTGTCGCATGTCCTTGAAAATACATTTTTTACATTCACATCTAGATTTCTTTCCCGAAAACCTTGGCGCGGTGAGTGACGAACAGGGGGAACGCTTCCATCAAGATAACCAGTCAATGGGAAATCGTTACCAAGGTTTCTGGAACGAAAGTATAACGTTGTAACATATATTCTGCTCGATTTTTTAGTTCATTCAGAACAAAAATTAAATGACTTATAAGGACAAATTTGCTCGAATTTTTAGTTTATTCACGACAAAAATTAAATGACAAATTAATCATCAATATAATTCTCTTCTTTTTTTATACCCTCCTCCCACCTGTAGAAAATATTTTTTATGCCACGTTCGAAGAAATCCCTTGGTTTCGAGTTAAAAAAAGCGATCACTTCGTTTTCGATAGCTTCCCTGGATTGCAACTTTTGTCCATCTAGGTGGTGTTGCAGACTTCTGAATAAATGGTAGTCTGAAGGTGCGATGTCCGGAGAATAAGGTGGATGAGGTATTTTTTACCAACCAGATGCCTCCGATTGGGCAGTGGTTGTTCGAGCTGTGTGAGGGCGCGCGTTATCCTGGTGGAATAGAACACCTCTGCGATTAATTAATGCAGGACGTTTTTCTTGTAATGCCATCTTCAATCGTTAGAGTTGTTGGCAGTAGACTTCAGCTATGATTGTTTGGTTATCTGGCAGGAGCTCAAAATGAATAATTCCTTGCATATCCCACCAAACGCATAGCAAAATTTTCTTTGGATAGGGTGCATTCCTTGGCTGAGGCTCAATCTTTGTTTCACGGCTAAGCCACTGATGTCGACGCTTAATATTTTATAGAGGACCCATTTTTCATCCCCAGTGACGATCCGATTCAAAAACGGTGCCTGCAGTTGCCGAGAATGCAGTGATGTGCAAATACCGATTCGATGTTCAAGATTCGCTCGTGACAAATCATGCGGAACCCATTTTCCAACCTTCACTACTTTTCCTAACAGCTTCAAATGACGATGAATGGTCATATGGCTAACGCCGAGTTGCAGGCCAAGTTCTCTTACAGTTACCGTTGGGTTTTCCTCCACTGTTGCTTTCAGCAACTCTTCATCTAACTCATTTAGTCGTCCTGTTCGTTGATAATCTTTCAGACTAAAGTCCCCATTTCTGAACTTCTCAAATCAATTACTGTAATATCGTAGGGGTGGCGTTGTAACTGTATGAAAAACACCAGATAAAATATTCATTAGCCTAATCGTACACTAGCGTAAGCCTACACTAGCCTAAGTAATTCTGTATCTTCTATATCGTGATAAAACATGTGCGAACCTGTCGCCGAGTGTATTTTGCAACATTTCTAAAACTATTTCACATTATCTTGAGGTTATTCTATTATCTATCCTCCGTTTTCTAATCGAGCAGAATTTATGTTACAACCTGATATGCTGGCAGACTAATGCTGGATGTTGTACCGCGACAATCCGGACAAGGTTTACAAAAGAAAATCATACTCTCAACATTTTTAGGTTGGTGTACATTTCTTTTTATGAATAAAGTTCTACTTTTACGATAATTGTGCTGAAAATAACACCAGTCATATTTCGATAACTACATGTGGTAGAGGAAAATCGAAAACAGATTTGGAATCACCGTACAAAACTGGTCTAGAAACGTGTGTATACATCTTTGATGAGAGAAAAAAGTTCGATTTTGTCGACCAGTGTATTTTCCCAAATTATATTAAATTTATGAAGATCTGTTCCACAATCGGTCAGTGACTTATTCACAACTTCAGCCACATGAATCACAGTAATGATTCACTCAGTTTCTTTTTATTGAAGCAGCTATCTTTCGAAATGTGGAAACCACTTACCTATCAGAAGCGATGCAGTCCTTCTAAAATTGAATGCTTGGAAGTAGAAGTCATTCAAGTGCATTCAGAATGTTAAAATTCCAGACGTGATATGCAGAGCTGGGCACTTGCGTTTTTTTTTGCGGTACTGCGGTACTGCGGTACTACCGTGTTGGTCGGTACCGCGGAAAGTACCGCGGGAAATTTGAATGCGATAGCGGTACTGCTGTACTTTCAGCGATCCTTTGCGGTACTGCGTTATGCGGTACCGGTTTGGTAGTGCGGTAGTAGTACCGCAGTACCGCAGTACCGAAAAAACGGGCAAAAAAACGCAAATGCCCAGCTCTGGTGATATGTGAGTCACATTTGATCACGGCTTTCTTCTTCCCACAAAGTGGGAGTTTAGTCAGTGAGTCACTTCGCTGGAACGCACTCGTTGTGCGGAGTACGGCTTCAAGTACTTCGGTCACCAAAATCGGTAAAAGTTACCAAAAATCGATTAAAGAGGCATTTGAATTACTTTCAATTCAAACCGTCCAATTGTTGAAGTGGGAAGCATATTTCCACTGTTCGCAAATACAGGGTGTACATAAAGTCAGGATCTATTTTTGTGAAGCACTTGGAAATTATATGGAATTCAATCATAAAATGATAAAGTGGTAACATTTATTAAATAATTAAGAGTAGGATTCGACGTGACGCCCATCAGTATCCCTGCACAGCTCAAATCGTTCCGCAGCATTTCTAAACACATTCTGGAGCATTTGCGGGGTTATGTTATCTGCAGCAGTTCGTATACGTGTACGTAAGTTTTCAAGACTCGTAATCTTCGTCTGATAGACGTGCGATTTGATAAAGCCCCATGCAAAGAAATCTAAAGGGGTTAAATCTGGTGATCTCGCTGGCCAAGGTCTTTTGTTGCTTCCGCGTCCGATCCAGCGATTTGGAAAACGTCCATTTAGATAATCCTGAACAATTTTGGCACAGTGACAAGGAGCACCATTATGTTGATAGACGACGGGGATAGGATTGTTAGTACCGTCATCTATCAACATGATGGTGCTCCTTGTCACTATGCCAAAATTGTTCAGGATTATCTAAATAGACGTTTTCCAAATCGCTGGATCGGACGCGGAAGCAACAGACCTTGGCCAGCGAGATCACCAGATTTAACCCCTTTAGATTTCTTTGCATGGGGCTTTATCAAATCGCACGTCTATCAGACGAAGATTACGAGTCTTGAAAACTTACGTATACGAAATGCTGCAGATAACATAACCCCGCAAATGCTCCAGAATGTGTTTAGAAATGCTGCGGAACGATTTGAGCTGTGCAGGGATACTGATGGGCGTCACGTCGAATCCTACTCTTAATTATTTAATAAATGTTACCACTTTATCATTTTATGATTGGATTCCATATAATTTCCAAGTGCTTCAAAAAATAGATCCTGACTTTATGTACACCCTGTATATGAATTTTAAAATTTTAAAAACTTCATAATATTAAAATCTTTCCACTTTTGTTCTCGTCTCTGTAATTGACGGTAAGTAGAGAACAGCCTCAATGTCTCTCTTATCCCTTTAAGGACGAGTCCGCAACATATGCGGGCACTCTTTTTACCAGAACGTTTTATTGTTATTCAAAACTAAATATTTTAGTAACTAATCACTGAAATGATACACATTTTGGGTTCCTCTCCCAACAACATGTACAAACATTTATAGAAACGAGGAATTGTAGTACAATTTATATTATTATTTCTGGTGGACCTTAAGGTACCATCCGTCGTTAAAGGGCTCATGTTGCTGAAGACTCTGATGTGACATTTAAATTTCTCTTCAGATACAAACTTACGGCAACCAATTACAATGTTAAAAGTACGGCCTTTGATCGCTTCAGCTCCCTGAATGGCCTCTATTTCTCGACATTTGACATGGACAACGATAAAAGAGGTGTCTCATTTTAACATATTGTTTTTCATTAATTTTTATAGGTTTAAGCCATAACTATATTTAGGGTTTTTAGATATTATTTACTTTTAATACATAATAAAGCTAATGAAATAAAATTAACAGGCCTTGTCTTCTCTTACACTCCCTTCATGTAATATATATATTTTAATACAAATATTTTACTGCCCAATAGCAAAGTCCAGCTGCGCTGTGACCTACAAAGGAGGGTGGTGGTACAATAACTGTTACAGCAACAATCCGACAGGTCTTCAGGCAAAGAAAGATGGCACAGGAATACAAATAAGCCCTTGGTCAAAACTGGATAGCACCGCACGGTTTGCAACATGGCTTCAACTTAAAATTCGACCACAGATTTGCAGTAACTCAATTTCAGTCGTTAAACTTAATACTCACAACTGTGCTTTCAACTAAAATCTCTGTTGGCCAAATGGGAAATTTTTGTTTCCAATATGGTATGACGTCATGAACTATATTTTTGAATTATATCTCAAAATTTCTAGCTTTAAATTCTAGTTAAAGAACAACGTGAATAATTCGTAAAACTGAGGCCAAAATGCAAAAACAATTACTAAATCTTTATTATTTTGTAAAGAAAATCCTATTGCAAATTATATTTTAAACATATGTTTTGAGTTTGCTTGTTTGTACAAATCCTCGAATGCTTAACATTACAATTATTAAAAATGTAATTTGTATACATAATATATTATATTTTTATAAACAATTAAACTTTAATATCATTACTACTCACTAACTTTTCTACAACAATAGTTTTCTGTATCATATAAACTAATTATTATTAAACTATTATTGACACTACTTTTTTTCTAAACACAATTTAAATGTTTGTAATGACATTGTGATATTTACATGGAAAATATGGAGCACTATCAAATGTATTCCTCCTCTTTCCTTATGTTTTATTCACACCGATCAACTTGATCCAAAAGAATGGGGGATAGCATTGGTGAAAGGTACTGTGAACACTGAAAAAATTTGAAACTGAGACAAAAGAAAGGAAATCAGTGATCGTCTTCCCTCTTCCTAAAAGTACATAATCCCTATCCTCCTTTTCAGTACCATGTCCTCTGTCCAGCATGTATTTTAAATATGTTGATATTGTCTTGCTCTTTATTTAGATATGATCCAGACTTAAAAATGAGCTTCTCAAGCTCAAACGACCCATTTAATACCTGACATGTCTTCCTATTGCCGGACGTCTGTTAACCCTACCCCTATAAGAAGTGCACACTTTGAGTCCTACCTTTTGTAGTTTTTAAGTTGGTATAAAACAACCAAAAACTTTGGTGACAATAATAAAATGAAGAAAAATGTTTGTCAGTTAATTCGATACTCACAACAACTCTTTATATCAGCTCGTTTCAGAGTGAACAATTGAGACTCAAAATGAAAGCAAATGAATGAAATGAGAACCATATTTTCCTCTTTTTCCAACATCAATATAATCAGGATGTTGGAATTGGCAGCTTGTATTTTAAAACGTTCTTTTTAAATTGCTCTCATTGTATGACTGGAACAAATTATGTTCAATTTGGGCACTATAAAAGCAAAATTCACACTTCATTAAAACTTGTATTTTCATTTTTCTTAAATTGATAAGAATTATCATTAAAAATGGAAATATCAGCTACATGATTTTAAAGTCAGTATATTAAAATACGATAAAAAACAATTAATTTAATAAGTTTAAAACGGTATCAATCAAATAAGTTTACATAATAAAAGTAGTTTTCAGAAACATATTTGGGGTATGATTCAATAAAGAGCTTTTTCAACATTTATCACATTAAATTACAGCAATTTTCAATTCGAAAAAAGTAAAAAGATAAAATTAACAAATTCCAAAATTATCGTAGATAATTCTTAAATTTTAGAAATAAATGATTGAATCTCTCCACTTTAAGATTGTTCCTCTTTCGGGCAATTTGTGTTGCAGTTTGTGGTAAAGTGTGAAACAGAATCCTTCATGTTCATTGATCATTGTATGATGATGATGTCTATCTCTCATGGTATGGTTTATAAAAAGGGCGAATAATGAATCACAATAAAACTTGATTACCCAACATAAGAATGACTTTTGATATATTCTTATGACTTATGGTTTGTTGGAGATCATGAAAAATAATAATGCTCGTGTCATTTAACCTCCTCCGTAATGACAAGGGGAAAGAGCACCCCATGCAAACGCATGCATTCGGCGCCTCTCCCCCTCTCCTGTGTTTTAGTGTGGTCTCAACGAAGGATTCATGAATTGTGAGGTATACAATTTTCAACATTTCAATTGGATTAAATTTGTTTACAATTTATATTTTAAAGCCACAAATATTAGGGAAACATTCAAAAGGAGACTCTTCGTGTCTTAGCAACCGCAAATTCTGATATCGCATGTGACAAGTCTATGCTGTAAAACAACAGGATGGAAAACGATGAGAGCCTGTCATCGCCAATTATATTATCGATGGCAGATAAGTCCTTGTGAATTTCAACTTCGAGATGCTCCGCTCGCCATTCACTACTTAGAAGGGCATCCTGAGTGATATCCTGGTGTTTGGGAAGGTTGTCACAACTTTTATTGTTTAAAATAAATTGAAGTTGTTGAGGAGCGCGGCAATCCTTTCGCCGTAAAATACCAAGCCGAGCTCCTCGCCGAGGTCAAAACCGTTAATGTCACACCTCTATCTGTCTGTAAACGCGTGGTGGAGATCCATGCAGTGCTTCATGAAAGTTTTCTTGTGAAGAAGTCGTTCCAAGTCATAAATAAATTCCCAAAGGTCCACATATTAGTTCGTATATTATTCAAATATGAACGTGGCTTTCCGGTTCGTTACTGTTTCATCTTCAGCTTCATAACTGAATTGGCGTTTATTACAACGAAAATGTAAAATGGCGTTAAACCCTGTTTGACAAAAAGATTTTCGGCAATTTCTTT
>JAJOZX010005163.1:0-7500 GCA_023014485.1 Bathynomus jamesi
GTTAATTTACTAGGATTAACAGCATGGTGTGGTTTATCATCCAGAGGTTTGGTTGGACCATTTTTCTTTAATGGGACAGTTACCGGTGCCACATATCTCGACATGCTGCGGACAGAAATTATACCTGCAGTTCGGAAGTTGTTTGGAACGACGACTTTTACTTTCAACAAGATGGAGCCCCCCCTCATTATCATTGTGATGTCAGAAGGTACCTCGATGAAACGTTGCCTAACCGTTGGATAGGGCGAAGAGGAAGCGTTGAGTATCCTCCACGTTCACCGGACTTGACTCCACTTGATTTTTACTTGTGGGGCTACCTGAAGGATGCAGTTTATGGTACAAGACCCGCAACACTCGAACACCTTAAGGATGCAATTAGGGAAAAGTGCGGGACCATCACAGCATCCACATTAGTCCATGTCTGCGAACCAGTTAGTCGACGCATTCAAAAGTGCATTCATGCCGCCGGAGAACATTTTGAGCACTTGGCGTAGTTAATTAAATTTTATATGCAAACAACTCGCTATAACATTTTGATCACTTAGATTACTAATTTACCTTTCATTGGCAATTGCTATAACAATATAGTGTTTTGTTTTTTTTAAATATAAAATATATGATGCTATAAAGTATATAGTTTTTTTGGGGACACCCTAGTATATATATATACTTATACTGGTATTTCTATTTCTATAATACTTTTCCTATTGTTAGTATTACTATTTGTCATATGAACTAATGGTATAACATTAAACTATTTCATTTTACATGCTTCTCGGTGGTATAGTGGTTAGTGTCCCTGACTACGAATCCATCGGCCCCGGATCGAGAACCGGTGACGGCAGGCGTCGCGCAGCAAACCCAGCTGTTTATCCTTCCACACAATAAAAAAATTGCTTGGTAGATAGTGGGTACCCTGGGTGGCCTAGTGGCTAAGACGCTGGACTGCTGGTGGGGCGTGGTTCGGATTCCACGTTAAACTGTGGATCTAAGGTGGAATGACAAGCTTAATCTTCGTCAGAATGAACAATTCGGGCGGAAGCTAAACCAAGTTTAACCAAACCAAGGTTATATATAATATATATATATATATATATATATATATATATATATGTGTGTGTGTGTGCGCGCGCGCGCAGAGCAGATAATGAAACGAAATGGTAAAGTTTTTGATTAGAATTTCCGTATCGTTTTGAGCCTAAGACTGAAAGTAACTTTAAAGGAATCGTTCAAAAGAAAATCAGAAACTGGAACGGAACAAAACAGGAATAATTAAAGCTGTTCCAAAACACAAAATGGCCAAATGAAACCCAAATTAAAACTGGGACATCGAATAAGTACCTGCTCTTTACTTTACTTTCAAATTTACTTTCAATTTTAAAGTTTTCTACCTAGTAGTATATATTATATATATATATATATATATATATATATATGATGAATAAAACCACGAAGGAAAAGAAACACAAAGGGGTGCTCAAGCGCTTTCGTCTAATGACATCCTCAGGAACACTGGAGTGAAAGGACAGATCAAGGCAATATATAGGTTAGGCCTTGATCTGTCCTTTCACTCCAGTGTTCCTGAGGATGTCATTAGACGAAAGCGCTTGAGCACCCCTTTGTGTTTCTTTTCCCTTCGTGGTTTTATTCATCATAAATATTTTTCACGTGTCACTTTCGTGAAATAATTTTTCATATATATATATATATATATATGCGCCTCGGTGGTGTAGTGGTTAGCGTCGCTGACTACGAATCCATCGGCCCCGGGATCGACCCGGTAACGGCACCGGCGCACAGCAAAACCCAGCTTTTCATCTTTCCACACAATAAAGAAAGTAGTTGGTAGATAAATGGGTACCCTGCGTGTCTTAGTGGTTAAGACGCTGGGCTGCTGATGGGGCGTGGTTTGGATTCCACGTTAAACTGTAGGCCTAAGGTGGAGTGAAAAGCTTGACCGTCAGAATGAACAATTCGGGCGGAAGCTAACCAAAGGTGTGTGTGTGTGTGTGTGTGTGTGTGTGTGTGTATATATACAGTATATATATACACACACACACACACACATACATATATATATATATATATATATATATATATATATATATATATGTGTGTGTGTGTGTGTGTGTGTGTATATATATATAATAAAATCTTGGTTAACTTTGGTTTAGCTTCCGGTCAAGGTCAAGGTCAAGCTTGTCACTCCACCTTAGACTTATAGTTTAACGTGGAATCCGAACTGCACCCCACCAGCAGCTCAGCGTCTTAACCACTAGGCTACCCAGGGTACCCATTTGTCTACCAACCAATTTTTTTTTTATTGTGTGGAAGGATGAACAACTGGGTTTTGCTTTCCGCCGCCTGCCGTCACCGGTTCTCGATCCCGGGGCCGATGGATTCGTCGTCAGCGACGCAAACACTACACCACCGAGGCACATATCATATCATATCGTATATATATATAATTGGTTTAGGTAACAGCCTGTCCTTCAAAATATAATGGCCTTTTTGTGTTATGTTTACAAAGTCATTTATGGTATTTTCTGCATTCGCAAATATTAAATATACTGTCAGAAAGATAGAGAGATGTGGATTTGGACAGGGATATGGATGAAGGTGGAGATTGCGATGGAATTTAAGATAAGGACACGTACAGTTTGTGTATTTTTTTATGTGAATATGGATAAATGTAGATAAAATATGCAATCGCAATTGCCTTTAATTACATTCTATTGATTTAATTATTGCATATTGCAATTTGTTGCATTTGGCATATTACTCTCTCTCTCTCTCTCTCTCTCTCTCTCTCTCTCTCTCTATATATATATATATATATATGTGTGTGTGTGTGTGTGTGTGTGTGTGTGTGTGTGCAAACGAGGAGGAAAACAGGGTAGTATAAAAAATAACCCAAAATACTTCTACACGTTTGAGAAAAGGAAAATGCAGTGTAAAGAGAGTATTGGTCCGTCGATAGACAGGGAGGCCAAACACACAAATGACTACCCAAAAATGAGCGAACTGCTTAAGGAACAATTTAACTGTTTTTAGCACCCTTAAGTCCGAGATGAAAGTAGAAAACCCACGAATTTTTCGACATTGATACAAATCAGCCAAGGACAAATTCTGGCACAAACCTATTAATGGACTTACAGTTCTCGGAAGAAGATGTAATTAAGGCTCTATCACAGATGCGAAATAATTCTGCACCAGGGCCAGACACATGCAGTGCCACGTTTCTGAAGAACTGTAAAGAGAGTATTGCCAAACCGCTCTAGTTACTATGGAAGAAATCACTCGACACAGGACAAATTCCACTTCCATTAAAGAACGCGAACATTACCCCTTTATTCAAAGGTGGTAACAGAGCAATGCCCAAGAATTATCGGACGGTAGCTCTCACCTCACACCTTATAAAGTGCTTTGAACGTATAATTAGAAGCGAAATTACCTACTAGCTACAAGAAAAGAACTTATACAACCCAAATCAACATGGTTTCAGGGCTGGAAGATCATGCCTTTCACAGCCATTAGACCACCAGGAGAAAATATTGGAAACACTGTGTCGAGGACAAAACATAGATGTAATATATACTGACTTTGCTAAAGCCTTCGATAAATGTGACTATGGAATTATAGCATACAAACTTAAGAATACAGGAATTACCTGAAAGCTAGGAAGATGGATATTTAATTTTTTGACGCAAAGAACACAAAGAGTGGTGGTAAATGGAGTCAAATCGGAAGTCTCGGAAGTAGAGAGCTCTGTCCCACAAGGGACAGTACTAGCTCCCTTGCTGTTCATAATAATGATTGTAGATATTGATGCAGATATCAATGACAGTATTGCATCATGTTTCGCAGATGACACAAATATATGCAAGGAAATATCAAACAAAAGTGACGTAGCAAGATTACAAAATGACATTGAAACATTATTCCAGTGGGCAGAAGACAACAATATGAAGTTCAACGAAGAAAAATCCCAACTTCTAGGATATGGTAATAAAAGGAGCTACAGAATAAAGGGTGCAAAACTACGCAAGCCAAACGGATAACACCAAATCCACAAGTCAGGGATCTTGGAGTAATAATGTCGTCGGATGCAGAATTCAGAGAACACTATAACATCAAAATTACAACGGCTAGAAAATTAATGAGAATCATCTGGAGGAGCTTCCGCAGCAGAAAAGCAAACATCATACTCAGATTATGGAAGAGTCTAGTTCTACCAATAATTGAGTATTGCTCAGTACGCACAAGCCCATACAGAAAACGAGACATTGCGAACATTGAAGCTATACAAAGGACTTTTACGTCTAAGATAGAGGAAACGGAAGGTGAAGACTACTGGTCTCGACTACAATCCCTGCAAGTCTACTCTCTCGAAAGAAGGCGCGAGCGATACACAATACTATACATATGGAAAATACTTGAGGGCTCTGTCCCTAACCTTAGAAATGAAATAGAAACAAACTCGAATGAGAGAAGAAGCAGATTTTGTAATGTCCCAGCTGCGGTGGGACAAGAGGCCATGAAAACGAGGATGGAAAATACCCTCAGAATACGAGGCCCAAAGCTTTTCAATGCCCTGAATAACTTGAAGAACCAGCTGAACAGATTCCTGTGCAAAGCCCCTGACCAGCAGTGCGTGGCAGCAACTCCGTCCTTCACCAAATCCCGCAAATGAGGCCGGATGCTGCAGAGGGGCCGACCGCAGGTCGATCCTGAACCGTCGTTCGAACTCACATAAAGTAACATAGAGTGAGTAAGTATGTATGTATGTTTATTTGATCAAAAACTAATAAGTGATTCGAGGAAAGAGATGATGCTAATCAGCATGTTTTCTTTTTATGTACCCTGAATAAGTAAATAAACGTGTCTACCTTCAAACCAGACGAGAATCAAATTTAAATAAAATATCCCGCTCCCCCCAACCCCCAATCCCCCAAAATGAGTTCAGAAATAAATGTAAACAGCAGTCAAGAAAATGGCAGGTCCATGAAACACAAACACACACACACATATACATTTATATATATTATATTATGTATGTATATATACACACCCTCGTAAATAAAGAAGCAATGCCACAATCAATACCAAAATCAAGTAAAGTGTTAAAATTTAATTTCAATTATACGTACGTTTATATTTTCCCCGAATTTATTTCTAAAGCGAATTTAGTATCTCGTCTAATTATCATTAAAGGACGTTCATACTCAATTTTGGTCTTCACCGAAGAGAAAAAAAGAGGGAAAATTCATTACTTTCTATTTTCTCTTCTAATTTCACGCTGTAAATTTATTTACTTTTTCGTAATCTGTCATGGAATATATTTACAGGGTGTCCCATAAGTCCGGTCACGTAGGAAAATTTATTTTACATTAAATTTGCAAAAGTAATACATGAGAACTACGACAAATGTTCAAATTGATGTCTTGTTTCGGGACCCTTTTTTTTTGTTGTGAGGCGTAACTCACTTCAGTATTAGCCACTGCGTGTTATTCTTCCGGCAACAAAAAAAAAAGGTTCCAAAACAAAATATCAATTTGAACATTTGTATTACTTTTGGAAATTTAATTTAAAATAATTTTTCTATGAGACTGAACTTATGGGACACCCTTTATATATATATATATATATATATATATATATATATATAATGCGCCTCGGTGGTGTAGTGGTTAGCGTCGCTGACTACGAATCCATCGGCCCCGGGATCGAGACCGGCGCGCAGCAAAACCCAACTGTTCATCCTTTCACACAATAAAGAAAGTGGTTGGTAGATAAATGGGTACCCTGGGTGGCCTAGTGGTTAAGACGCTGGGCTGCTGGTGGGGCATGGTTCGGATTCCACATTAAACTGTAGGTCTAAGGTGGAGTGAAAAGCTTGACCTTTGTCAGAATGAACAATTCATGCGGAAGCTTACCAAAGGTTATATATTGTTGTTGTTTATGAACTGATAATCAAGTAACGTTGAAGACCGGCCGATGGCTAATCCTTCAACAGCAGTTCTTCATCGTTAGGATTTAATGAAGGAGAGAATTATCTTGAACTCTCATCCTGCTCTCGCGTAGCTGCTAAGGAACTTGGCTTCGGTGTTATGAAGCGAGTTTTTAATGTTGTTAGCTGAGTATTTTGCAGGTTACTTAGTTACTTTTTTAGAATTTTAAACAGCTTTGAGCCTCGTATGCTAAATGAGTTTTCCATCTTCGTTCTCAAGGCTCCTGTAGTCCCGTTACCTTACACTGAGAGTGGAATTTTCATCACGATGTTGGAAATATTTCCTTCACTTGATGAACATATTTTCATCGAATTCATTCCTTCATGAAACTAATTTAATCGAACTGAGTGGCGCAATCTGTTGGAGGAAATGTCACTTAAATTCCGTTTCAAGTTATCTTCATTAAGAGAGTGTAATTACATGCAAGTTAATTTTTATATGTTGATCCAGAAAAACACTAACAAAAATTTAACCTCTTAAGATCAAATACATTAGAAATAAGTTTACTTTACCTCCGTAAAGTGTTCGAATTGTTGTCATTGAAGATTCGAATTTTGTGAACCGCCACGTTACTGAGACGTTAAGATATGAACAAAGTTGTTTCTGTATATATATTCTTTCGCATTGTTTTTGGTAGGTATACATGCAATGTTTCTGTTTATATATATATTATATATATATATATATATATATATATATATATATATGTGTGTGTGTGTGTGTGTGTGTGTATGTGTGTGAAAATGTTGCAGGTAAATTTCACGAGTTTCAAAATTTATCTTTCTATCACTGTAATGGGTATTATATGGTATGCACTACAGCTCCACCGCCTCTGGGTCCCCCTCCATCCACGAGCTGATGGATGAGTACTATCCGTACTACGACGGGGGGGGGGGGGTCATGGTTGGCAACCACTCATTGTCGCCCAGTCAAAGAGCTTTTTCTGGCATCCGGAAACTTCCGGCGATGCTCCGACATTACTTGAAACAGATACTAAAGCTGCTCCTCGTCTTTGGTGTGGCGGCAGCTGTACTGTTGGACGAGGGCCACAGCTCGCTCGGCGAGGTCATTCACCACCCTGAGGTTTTCCACAACCCTAAGCGCCGCCTGAAACTCCTCCATTTTTTCCCATTCATCTGGATCTTTGTTCAAGAAACCTGCAGACAATTGCAGTCGTTCGAAGAACCTCGTCGAATTCTTCGTCACAAGGTTCTCCAAGACGAACTGAGAGGCGGGTTGACACGCTCTGAAATCTGTTCTCTACCCCCTTTCTTGTATATGGCTGCGACCATCCGACGTTTCGTTGCAGGTGGAACATCGGCATCGAAGAAGGCCAATGGAGTCATTTCCTCAGAGAGGTACCAAAGCTGCCCTGCCAGCTTCTGACTGGCTGCTTTGGAGATCTTCTGTTGTGGATACGACCTCAATGACTCCAAGAGGCAAGGGTCCTGGGCTGGAGCGGAAGCGGCCATCGAAGCAGTGAATCATG
>JAJOZX010005163.1:12500-22500 GCA_023014485.1 Bathynomus jamesi
TTCTACTTTCAATATATATTCCTATCTTTAGACCAAACCTTGCAAATTTCAGACTTATATAAAAAAAAAAGGAAAAAATACGCAGTGCACATTGACTTGGTTTTCCAATTACAGACGCCTTCTGTTTGACAAGGCAAGTGAAGCGAGATTCATTTACGAAATCAAACATCTACATTCTATTTATTTATTTTCGCCATTGATTAAATAAGAAAATAGTGGAGCCGAATCGCCATTTAAGTTATATCAAATTAGAAGCCACCTTGTTCATGTCTGTGCATCTACTGTAATGGAGGGTATTATAACTCATATATACAGTATATAAAATAGCCTTTAATTTAGCAAATTGTATTACTGCGTAGTTTGTAGAAATACTGAATTGACTAAAATAAGAGGGGTTCACGGTATAAACGAGGTGTTATTGACTTCATTCGAAACTTGCTTATTTGCATGAATTTCAACAATATATATATATATATATATATATATATATACACACACACACACACACACACAATATATAAATTATTATTATATATATATATTATATATATATATATATGTTAAACACAGACTGTGCATGGAACCAAGGAACTCTTCTGGGAAATTATATCCACTATAGTTCGAATAAACGGACGTGTTATGTGCCTTGAAAAGTGGACGCTCAATGTCCCGGTTGAGGTTTAAGTTTTGTTTTTTGGCTAAAAATACAATAGTTACCCCTTTTTCTTTGATGTATTCAATCCGACGTGAATGCAACGAGTTTCTTGCGTATATTGAGGCTCTGAATGTAGTAGGCTAGGTATAAGCTGTAAACCCTAGATCCTGTCCCAAAGCTGGATCCTATCTGCTTTGCAGATAGCTGGTGAGGGAAGCTATATTTTGGGCCTCTTTGCGAGTAACCCGGTGCCCACGTTGGGCTTTCCATCAGGAAAAAGAAAAAACTATAGTATTTGTCATTTATCATTACTTATTCGAACTACAGTGGATGTAATTTCCCAGAAGAGTTCCTTGTTCCATGCACGGTCTGTGTTTAACATATAAGTTTCTCAGGGGACCATTCTGAGTTTGTGTGTGTATATATATATATATATATATATATATATAGCGAGGAATAGGAGGACGAAAAGATGGTACATGTTTATTAACAGACGTTTCGGAAAAATTCAATTTCCATCATCAGTGCTAAAAATTTTAAAACAAGTAAAAATAAATAAGTATAATAAATAAACGAACAAAAAATTAAAATGGCGCAACAATTAGCGAGAATCAAAAACAAGTTACAATGTGCATTAAATTAAAAGATTAAAGTTAAATGATATAAAGAATAAAAGTATGGATAATAAGTAAAATATAAAATGGTTTAGGTAGAACAGAATTGTAAAATTACTTACAATTAGCGAAATTAAAAGCAAGTTACAATGTGTATTAAATTAAAAAATTAAAAGTTAAATGATATAAAGTATAAAAGTATGGATGAAAAGTAAAATATAAAATGGTTTAAGTGAAACAGAATTGTAAAATTTCTTACCAGATTGTAATGAGACTAATTATACAGAAGGTTGGGAATGGTTGCCTGTTGAAAGAATTCCATTGGGACGATGGAGCCGGGCGGAGTGATAGTGGATTTCTTTGAAAGTTTATTTGTCAATGTTTAAATTGAAAGCGGAACTGTAATCGTTGAGGGTTGGCTGGATACTAAGGATGTAAAGGGACTCAAGTATGCGGAGGTCGATTAGTTGGTTGGCTGAGTTGATAATTTTGAAATTGGAGGAAAGTAACAACCACCCGTTACTTTCCTCCAATTTCAAAATTATCAACTCAGTCAACCAACTAATCGACCTCCGCATACTTGAGTCCCTTTACATCCTTAGTATCCAGCCAACCCTCAACGATTACAGTTCCGCTTTCAATTTAAACATTGCCAAATAAACTTTCAAAAGAAATCCACTATCACTCCACCCGGCTCCATCGTCCCAGTGGAATTCTTTCAACAGGCAACCATTCCCAACCTTCTGTATAATTAGTCTCATTACAATCTGGTAAGAAATTTTACAATTCTGTTTCACTTAAACCATTTTATATTTTACTTTTCATCCATACTTTTATACTTTATATCATTTAACTTTTAATTTTTTAATTTAATACACATTGTAACTTGCTTTTAATTTTCGCTAATTGTAAGTAATTTTACAATTCTGTTCTACCTAAACCATTTTATATTTTACTTTATCCATACTTTTATTCTTTATATCATTTAACTTTTAATCTTTTAATTTAATACACATTGTAACTTGTTTTTGATTCTCGCTAATTGTTGCGCCATTTTAATTTGTTGTTCGTTTATTTATTATACTTATTTATTTTTACTTGTTTTAAAATTTTTAGCACTGATGATGGAAGTTGAATTTTTCCGAAACGTCTGTTAATAAACATGTACCATCTTTTCGTCCTCCTATTCCTCGCTAAGTTACGCTTCCCTAAGAGCAAACCATTCAACCAAGTTATCATAGATATATATATATATATATATATATATATATATAATGAAAATTATTTCACGAAAGTAACACGTGAATAATATTTATGCTGAAAATAACCACGAAGGAAAAAGGAAACACAGAATAGTACTCAAGCACTTTCGTTATCCTCTGTGTTCCTGAGGATGTCATTAGACGAAAGCGCTTCAGCACCATTCTGTGTTTCCTTTTTCCTTCGTAGTTATTTTCATCATAAATATTATTCACGTGTTACTTTCGTGAAATAATTTCATATATATGTGTTATATATATATATATATATACGTGTATATATATATATATATATATATATATTATATATATATATATATATATACACTCTACAATGTCCGATGCACCTTGCGCAGAAAAGCCTCCCCGAAACATAACCTGGGAAGGAACTGGGATGGGGGGTGTGTTACTAAAACCTTCCCTCATTCTCTCCTAATGTGTATACTAAATTTGGTACAGATTACCCTCGTTGTTTAGGGGTATATACAGTAAATGAACATAAAATACAGATAGACAGCATCGTTGTCCCCTACATGCCATATAAATAAGATTAATATATTTATATATATATATTAAAGTGAAGCATTTTATTTAGACACGATTAGTTTCCTGCGTAACCTATTATTTCGTCCAAGCTTAACCGCAGGCTAAAATTTAGATACAATAGGTCCAGAGGTAACGTAACTTTTATTTCATATTTTAAATACAGGGTAACCCATAAGTCTATGTTCAGTTTAAAAAATATTATATTTGGAAAAACAAAAGAAATTCAAGTAAATCAAATATATTATCATTTAGACCAATACTGAAAATTATGTTTACAAAAAAGACAATTCCACTCTAAGTTATTTTTTCTAGCTTCAATTCACTTCCACATGTGCACCACCAATTTCATTACCCTTGAGCCACCTGAGCGCAATTACATTAGCAACATTTGGCAATATTTCTGTACAGATTCTCCTCATAAGCATGGTTTGCGTTCTTCAAAATCAGCCAAATATTTCTAGGTTTGTTGTATAAACTTTAGATTTCATGTATGTCCACAGAAAGAAATCCATTTGGGGTCAAGTCAGGTGACCGTGGAGACCAAGAAGTTGGTCCGCGTTTCCCAATCCACCGATTAAGAAAGGACTGATTTAAGAGCCGTTGGGCCTCAAGCGCGAAATGAGGTGGAGTTTCGTCCTATTGAAAGATAGTTTCATGAAAGCCATAACTGAGGGATGGCAAGCTGCAGCGGGAGTATTTTATGATAATTTTCCCTATTGACGTTTGTTGTTTGTCCGCCATCATCTCGGAAAAAGAAAGATTCAGTGATTCCTTTGACAAAGAAAACATTAAATTTTGGTGTATCTTGATTATATTTGCGATATGGTTTTGGTTTTAAGTCCCTAAATGCGGCAATTGTACCTGTTAACTTTCCCAAAACGCATAAAATGTCGCCTTATCATTAAACAAGATGCTGCCCCCCTCCCAAAAAAAAAGAGATGGATTTCGCTCAGAATTATAATTATTAACATTTCTAAAGATACAAGCTAAAAATTAAAATAATTCCTTTATTCTTTAGTCTTATGGCATTTTGCATTTAGATTTAAGATGGTCATTTCACTGTTATTTCATGGTCATTTCATTTTATGATATGTAAATAATAAGTTATATCTTTTCGAATGATTATTTATTTTGGAGTTTTACATTTTTCACAAAATTATACTGAATGCAGATAATAAACGGGTCGCGTTGTGTTGCGTCTGTGACCAACTGTTCTGTGAACACTTCAAAATATAATAAGGTTAGCGCTATTGGCTCCAGAGATTTTTGTATACTACTCTACGGCCGTGATAAAGGTAGAAATAATTGCAATATATCAGCCAACGTGGGAGAAAAGCTACTTTGACAGTTGCTTATTACAAAATTGGCAACTCGTATACTTTAAATGTACTTACTTCAATAGCTAGTTGCTAAAATGTTTTGTATTATTCTCGGCCTGTTTAATTTTAATCTTGGCTCGCAGATAAACCTACACGTGGTATTACGCTCCTCAGCCGAAGTGAGTTTGATACCCTTGATGTAAACGAGTTTAGAAATTCTACCTCGCAAAATGATGCACTTTGAGAAACTTGTCTGTAATCTATATTGACTGAATAAGTCCCGGAGTGGGTCGTGATTTTTAATACGTTTAGGAAAATTGCTTTCTGTTTTAAAAGAAAAAGATTTAAAAATATATAATGAACGTCGATAATTCGAACGGAATAATTTAATATAATTATCAATTTTTTTAACGGAAGAATGGCTATTTTAATATAATTTAATATAATTATGATTTTTTTTAACGGAAGAATAGCTATTTTAATATAATTTAATTATTAAATTTTTTTTTACAGAACAATGGCTATTTTAATATAAAATATAAACAAAAAGTATTACATAACATCAACAACACGCGTACCCCCCCAAAAAAATAGACAAAATTAATTAATTTTGTAGTGTTTTATTGAAAAAAAACAAACAAGATGGCGCCCAATTCTAACAAATATGGCGGGTGGTATTCAATATCTTCCTTTCCTTTGTACGACTTTCTTTATTTTATGATTTGCACGTCAAAATCAAAGCGACTTCACTTTGGATGTGGCGCAAGTAAAGTGTCATTTGTTTACAAACAGAAACCAAAGAAATTTCATCAGATTTTTTCCATTTCATTCTGTTTGTTCCATTAAAGTCTACCATTCGGCAAAGGAAAGGCAAATTTTCTTTGTTAGCTCAGTTCTTTCTCTTAATGGATTCAAATACACGTAAAGTAAAATGGCTTAAAAAAAATCTTTCAGTAGACATGGATGACGGATAGTGCCAGGTTTGTTTTTACGGCACTGTTCAAAAGCACAGTTTGCAAAGTATTATATTAAAATTCTTAAAGTGCAAGAGTGTACCCTTAACTTAGGCTCCCCTTGAAATGCTTCTAAAGTATACAGTATATATATATATATACAGGGTGTCTCAAAAGTCCGACTTCATAAGGGTTTGAGGCTTTTTTTTTCCTGTTATTACAACTGATATTCAAAGTGCATGCCATGCAGCTCTTTGCACTTGTAGATGCTGTCGCGAACAGGTGTAAGGGCATAAGCAAACTATTTCTTAGAGATGTTAGCACACGCTGCTAGTATGTTGTCCTTTAGATCATTTATTGCCCTTGGATTCATGCCCGCAAAGTGTAACAACACCAACTTCTATTATGAACTTAATAAACAGAAAAATAGATTTGAAATTCCTGTGGGGCCGGACTTTTGAAATACTCTCTCTCTCTCTCTCTCTCCTCTCTCTCTCTCTCTCTCTCTCTCTCTATATATATATATATATATATATATATATATATATACTATATAAATAATAGTAAAAATCACCCAAAAGAAAATTTAAACGAATTAAAATTCAATTAAAAAGCAATTACAAAGCTTTTCGAAGGTACTACCTTCTTCATTCGGGCAGAAGTAAAAACTGAAATGAGAGAAAGGGCACTTCTCTCACTTCACTTTTAATTCCTGCCCGAATGAAGAAGGAAGTACCTTCGAAAAGCTTTGTAGTTGCCTTTTAATTTAATCTTAATTCGTTTAAATTTCTAAGTTTCTTTTAGAGTTTTTACTATTATTTTTATTATTATTATTATCATTATTATTATATGTATAAGTTCAATTTAACCTTATATATATATATATATATATATATATATATATATATATATATAACGTTTTTACTTCTAGTGGTTTTCCTAAAAAATTGATTCATAAATATATTTCTAAATTTCTTGACACTATTTATAGACGTAAGATACCGGTTTTTAATGTTCTCAAAGACAATTGTTACCTTACTTTTCCTTATTACGGTCTTGTTAGTGACAAGATTGAGAAAGACCTGTCTGCAGCCTGAAGAAATTTTTCCCCAAAATGAATTTTAAGTTTGTTTTCGTAAATTCTTCCACTATAAAATCTTACTTTCCTTTTAGGGAGAGATTCCTTCCCCCTTTTGTGTTCATCATTAGTTTATAAATTTGATTGCTCGCGCTGCAAGAGCGAGTTTTACATTGGAAGTACCATTTGGTTATTTCAGTTCCGCATTGACCAGCATTTGGGTAGGTCGTTTCGCATCGGTCGTACCATTAGTAACCCCAATGGAATCCATAATACGTGAACATTCGGTTGGATGTGACACTCCTTTTTCACTAGATAATTTTAAGATTTTAAATGTGAGTAATAATAATATTATTATTATTATTATTCTTATTATTATTATTATTATTATTATTATTGCAATCTATTTATAATTTTAAACTTAAACCTTCTTTAAATCATATCTTTCCTATTTCTCTGAATGTCTTGACCCTTTAACTGCTCCATTTCAATACCATCATTGAATCAATGTGATGGATTTCAGTGATCGACAGAAAACCCAAATCGAGTATACTCGATAGGAGCAGTTAAAGGATTAATGTAAGTTTTATTTTTTATTTTTTTTATTTTGTAATTGTTTACAAATTTTACTTATCTTTTATTTTTTAGAATTTACCCTGAAGATGAAAGTTGTATCTCTCGAGACGTCGGATCTTTATTAAAGCCATGCTATATGTTGCTTCCTTGGTCTTCTTTTTCATTATATATGTTATACACAGACCGTGTATGGAACAAGGAACTCTTCTGGGAAATTAAATCCACTATAGTTCGAATTAGTAATGGTAAATGACAAATACTATAGTTTTTCTTTGTCATGATGGAAGGCCCAACGTGGGCAACGTGTTACTTGCAAAGTAGTAACCCGTTGCCCACGTTGGGCCTTCCATCATGAAAAAGAAAAACTAGAGTATTTGTCATTTACCATTACTCATTCGAACTATAGTAGATTTAATTCCCCAAAATAATTCCTTGTTCCATACACGGTCTATGTGTAACATAAAAGTTTCTCAGGGGACCATTCTGAGTTGTCTCATATATATATATATATATATATATATATATATATATATATATATATATATATATATATATATATATATATATATATATATCAAAACTATTGACTTCTCCTTAGGGAAACAGAGCTTACAGATGAAAAGAAGGACCAACACAACAGCAAACATTTTCGTTTATTTTTTTTATACTTCAGACGTTTCGACAAATCTTGTCATCATCAGTGAATTATAAGTCTTAAAACCTTAAAACAAAAATAAGAAATGAAAATTACATCAATACAAAAGAAAATTAAAATCATTAAAATTACATCAATACAAAAGAAAATTAAAATCATTAAAATTAAATTAAATTAAAATTACCTCACCTGGTAAATACACAATGTTTACGTCAACCTCCATATTTAACAGAAACAGAGAAAACTGTATGGTCAGTTAATTAGAAGGTATGATATGTCTATGAAAGTTGGTTGGTTAGTTAGAAGAGCTGTAATTTGTAAGATGAACTATTATTGTTAATGGAAGGTTTGTTTCTATAGATGTACAAAGATTCTAAAATTCGGAGTTCTGTAAGGTTATTGGATCTAGTTAGAATTTCGAACTGAGTTTTGTGAAGGGGATGGTTTTTTCATTACTATGGTTTCTAATTGCGGATTGTGGTGGGCTACTGAGGGGACGGTTGGTACGGACTGATAAGCCCAAATGTTGAGAAAGGCGTACCTCCAGTTGGAGTTGAGTACTGCCAATATACGCAGCCTTACAGCTGTCGCACGTGTATTTATAAACAACATTAGGGCATACAGTTTTGGGAAATTTGTCTTTGAACTTTAAAAAATTTGATAATTTAAGTGGGTTGACGAGGGCGAATCTAAAATTTATTTGGTGATAACTAGACTTAAGCAGTTTGGACACTTCACCTCGAATACGCAATGATAAATGACCATAAAAAGGTAATTCAATATATCTGGTCTCTTTTGTACTGTAGTTATGGGGAGTTTACTATTAAAAGTGTTATTTAAAAATTTCTTTAATTGGTTGTCTGAAGTATAAAAAAATAAACGAAACTGTTTGCTGTTGTGTTGGTCCTTCTTTTCACACACACACACACACACACACACACACACACACACACACACACACATATATATAATATATATATTATATATATATATATATATATAATATATATATATATATATATATATATATATATATATATATATATATATATGAATCGGTACAGAATTTAAATTCTGTACCGATTCATCGATTTGTTGTACCCGTATTCCATACATTAAAACCAAGCTCACCCTCTCGTCTATTGTTAATTTCGCAGCCATCACCTATCTAAATGAAAAAAATAATATATTATAAGCAACACTGAAAATTCCTATGATGCGCGACTTTTGTGCCACCCTGTATATATATATATATATATATATATATATAATATATATATATATATATATGTGTGTGTGTGTGTGTGTGTGTGTATCGGCTTATGACCTTATTGGAAATAGTAAAGCACAAAATATAAACTGCAGATTTGGCTCGGGCATAGCAAAGTGTGAGTGTCAAGTTTGATTGCATATAGAGCCATTGTACTAGCCATTGTATTATAATGCCCAATTCCCTTTGAAAAACATGTTCAATACCATACTAACATCAATGAAATAAAGTTAAACAATAACAAATTTAATTATTTTATAAAAATCAGTTTGTTTTTTAAAAAAAGAATTATTGTATTTACAACGCGATGATTCAAGCCTTTAAAAATAGTAATTTTCCGTCGGTAATAATTAGTAAATAAAAATAAATTAATTTATAAGTAAAAAAGTAATTGAATATTACTCCCGAGTTTAATATTACTCCCGCGTTTAATATTACTCCCGCGTTTAATATTACTCCCGAGTTTAATATTACTCCCAAGTTTAATATTACTCCCGAGTTTAATATTACTCCCGCGTTTAATATTACTCCCGAGTTTAATATTACTCCCGAGTTTAATATTACTCCCGCGTTTAATATTACTCCCGAGTTTAATATTACTCCCACGTTTAATATTACTCCCGCGTTTAATATTACTCCCGAGTTTAATATTACTCCCGAGTTTAATATTACTCCCGCGTTTAATATTACTCCCGAGTTTAATATTATTCCCGAGTTTAATATTACTCCCAGTTCAGTTTCAACATCAGTTAATAAATTATATTATTTGCTTTTTAAAATTTCAACATCTTCATCAAGTGTACTTACTTTGACCTTAACCCTTTAACGCCGGGAGTTTTTTTAGGGTTAAGTCCGAATGCGTGTATTTGAAATGATACATATTCGACACAGACGTCGTTAGAAGGCTAAAATTATTTATGACTCAGGATATTTTTAATTTAAATTGACGCCTTTTAACTTTGACGCAAATAGAACAACACTGAAGCTCTGAGGAGTATCTGAACTGAAGGAAATTGTCAAAGGGTTTCACTAAACCAATCTTGCTCAGAGTCTATGCAACATGCTCATTGAACCT
>JAJOZX010005163.1:27500-35000 GCA_023014485.1 Bathynomus jamesi
CAAAGCACTCGAACCTGCAAAGGAGGATAACGTGTAATTATGAGAGTGGGGTGTAATGGAAAAATCGGTTAATTCGTAAAGAAAGAAAATAAGCACGCCTACTTTTTGTTGTTGCATGTCAAGTGGAGAGAAGCGGTACTAGCAGAATAACAGAAATATACAGTATAGCGAAATGGTTCATAAAGTAGGAGCCGCGGACTGTTAGTTACGTAGGGGTTCGAGTAAAGGTAGATAAATGGAAACAGGTTTTCGAACACTCAGGAGAGAGAACGTGTGGATTTTTCTCCAGAGTTATTTTGGGTTCCGTGTTTCACCCTGTGAGTCTTCCATTACTCCGTGTCATCTTTGCAATTCCTTCACAACCCAATTTCAGGACAAAAGTAATAAACTTTATTATTTAAATCTAAGAGGGCTCTGACTTTTCCTGGATAACCCCGTTGGAATCCAATTCGGGAAGACATTCATGGTACTGAATCAAAAAGTCCCTAAATGTAGGACTCGAGACCGGTCTCGGGACCTTTTTTTCTGGTCTCGGTCTCGGGTGCTTAGGTCTCGTTCTCCGTCTCACCCATGGTTGTCTCATCACTGTGATATTCCTCCAGTGAACGAACACTTATCTTGTTTTTAGTAGGCAAATAACTGCTGAACAATGTCACAAACTATGAATTTGTGAATAAATTATGAGTAAATTTTGCAATTGTCACTCGATAACCTCTTTAGAATCTTTATTCCTGAATGTGAAATACAGAGCTTAGGAATTAGGCATTACACATTATTGAATAGATGCAAAAATTGCATATGGTCTCGGTTTTGGTTTCGGTCTCGAGACCGGTCTCTATACCTTTTCTTCTGGTCTCGGTCTCGGGCGCTTAGGTCTCGGTCTCGGCCATGGTGGTCTCGACTACATCACTGCTGGACACCGCTTATTTTTAGGTACAGTTTTCACGTAAGACGATTTTTTTTAATGATAAAACTTAAAATGGGTCCAGGAAATATTTTCAAATATCAAATGAATTCTTAGTCTGAAAAAGCTTGAGAAAAATGAGTATATAGTTGAGTTATATATATTCGTAAGTGATAAGGGTACCAAACCAATGGTGACAGTTTCTCATCATGACGTGCCCGTTGTCGTATATCAAAGCTATCCCAGTGAGTTTCTGAGAATAGGATGATATCCCAAGAATGATATCCCATGAATTAATAACTCTTAAAATATGGAAAACCGGGACGTATGGACACCCTAAATGTATTGAACATTTAAAAATTCACAGAATTGGGACAATGAAACGTCTAACGAAACGTTTACTTCTTTTTGGAGTGTATTCTAGGCCTTACATACTGTAGTGGCTGTCAACATGTTTTAATAAATAACACTGCCCAACACCAATTTTGCTGATTTAATTCTAACACCTGTTTTTAGGTAACTTTGGTGTGCTGATTTCCAAAATCACCTTAGTTTTTGCCTATCACGTCAGGTTTTCGAGCAATCAAATACGGATATTTTGGAGATATCGCATTTTGGCAGGGTTATGCCCAATTTTTTTCTTTTCAAAAAATAAGTGTTTACATACTCAGAATCAGCATGGAAAAGTAAACAATTGTGCAGGGAGTGAACTTTAATATACAATGGTAATATTGACACATAAAGTGATTAAAAGTGTTTAAATAAGCAAAAAATGAATCCATGATCATGACGTCACGCTCACACCTGAGGAAATCACAGATACCCAAGATTTTAATATGTTGTACATGACCTTTAGATTTAATGCACATATTTGCGTATTCCACAGATAAAATTTTAACAGCAAAACAGCTGTTAACAGGTCTCAAAAATCACCAATTTTGATAAGCGCCTTCATGGATCACCCAAAATAGGCATATTGCATTGCACATTGCACGAAAACCTGATGTGATGGACAAAATCTAAGGTGATTTTTGAAATCAGCACATCAATATTATCCAGAAACAGGTCTTAGAATTAAATCAGCAGCAAAAATGTTTTTTTTTGTTGGTCAGTGTACTGTAATAGGTACTTTTCCGTTATACTCCCGCAATTGGCGATTGGTTAGGTTTAGTCGTGATATTTTCGTTAAAACTAACGAAAATATTACGACTTAACCTAACCAATTGCCAATATATGTATATATAGGCCTGCCATACTTTGGGTGGTGATATCGAGTAAGAAAGTTAATACAACATCGGTTCTATTTTCAACCGTTGCGGAGCTACGGACGTTTTAAGATGTGCAAACAACAAATCCCTACTTGTGTGTAATTACTTGAATCAGCGGTACGGGAATTGTTGGATTGGTCGTGCTGGTCCAATATCGTGGGCCCGAGATCTCCGGACCTAACCCCGTTAGATTTCTTTTATGGGGCCTTATGAAAGAGATGGTCTACAAGACCAAAGTACAAACGAAAGAGGAACTCTTGTGTCGGATTATGGATGCCGCTGCTTACATACGAGAACACCCCGAAATGATTCAATAGGCAGTGGACTCTTGTTTGGAACGAGCAAGGCTGTGAATTGAAAGCCGAGGCGGACATTTTGAACATTTATAAGGTGTATCCCATAAAATGTAGCAATAAATAGATCAGATTAATACTCTCGTTATTTTTTTCCGTGCACTTTAAAACGTCCATAGCTCCGCAACGGTTGAAAATAGCACCGATGTTGTATTAACATTTTTACTCGATATCACCCCCCAAAATATGGCAGACTGGGTGTGAAAAACCCTGCATATATACATACAAAATGACGAAAATATCACGACTAAACCTAACCAGTCGTCAAGGGCGATTGACACTGGAGGCTTATTAAAATTGCGGGCTTATTAAAATTGCGGGGTTGTACTGTAATTTGACTGCGTGCCTCTGACCTGTCTCAAGAATGATAAATGAGTGTTTACGAACACTGTGGAAACATTTATCAAGACTTGTGAACACATCTTTAGAGTAATGAGGTAAACATAAGAATTTCACAATAAAAACTATAATGTATCCCTTAATATATTTGGTACTTTTCCGTTTTTAATAAGCCCCCAATGTCAATCGCCCTTGACGATTAGTTAGGTTTAGTCGTGATATTTTCGTAATTTTGTGTATATATATGTTATGGTTTTTTGCGAAATCAGTTTCTTTGCAAATTCTCCGGTCAGTTTGCAAAGAAACCAAACAATAGTAATTTTACAAAATGACCTTAAATGTTTGATCATTTTGAAAACACACAAAAATCGGTAAATTTGCAAAATCACCAATGATCTTGTCGGTGTATTTGTAAAATCTCTTGTTCTAATACTGTAGAACCTTCTAGCTCCTAACCTAACCTAACCTAAACACAATGACACTGTTGGTTAGGTTAGGTTAGGTTAGGTTAGGAGCTAGAAGGTTCTACAGTATTAGAACAAGAGATTTTGCAAATACACCGACAAGATTATTGGTGATTTTGCAAATTGACCGATTTTTGTGTGTTTTTGCAAAATGACCAAACATTTAAGGTCATTTTGTAAAATTACTATTGTTTTGGTTTCTTTGCAAACTGACCGGAGAATTTGCAAAAAGACCGATTTCGCAAAAAAACCGTGTCATATATATATTGACAATTGGTTAGGTTAAGTCGTAATATTTTCGTTAGTTTTAACGAAAATATCGTGACTAAACGTAACCAATCGCCAATTGCGGGAGTATAACTGAAAAGTACCACCTCAGTGGTGTAGTGGTTAGCGTCGCTGACGACGAATCCGTCGGCCCCGGGATCAAGACCCGGTGACGGCAGCCGGCGGGCAGCAAAACCCATCTGTTCATCCTTCCACACAATAAAAGAAAGTGGTTGGTAGATAAATGGGTACCCTGGGTGGCCTAGTGGTTAAGATGCTGGGCTGCTGGTGCGGCGTGGTTCGGATTCTACAGATCTCTACAGAAGCTAAGGCTAACAAAGAACCTTAAGATCCACTCTAAGGTTAGCCCGAGAGAAAGAGGAGATAAGGGGTTAAAAGAAGAAACATATTGTACTTTCAAGGTCACGTTAAACTGTAGGTCTAAGGTGGAGTGAAAAGCTTGACTTTCGTCAGAATGAACAATTCGGGAGGAAGCTAACCAAAGGTTATTTATTAAAACATGTTGACAGCCACTACAGTGTGTAAAGCCTAGAATACACTCCAAATAGTAGTAAACGTTTCGGTAGACGTTTCATTGTCCCAATTTTGTGAATTTTGAAATGTCTAATACATTTAGGATGTCCATACGTCGCGGTTTTCCATATTTTAAGAGTTATTAATTATATACTATGCAAATGTGAGAGTATAAGGTGTGTATTATTATATTTAGTATTCATTTACTCTGTTAAAAAGTGTTTTCAAAATAAGCCTATAGGCTATAGGGCATACATCCGCCCCTGTCCCAGTTTTTCCAAGCACAAATCTGGACACCCTAAATACATTAGACATTTCACATTAGTTAAACATTTGATTGGACGTTTCAGTAAGTCAACTGAACTATCTAAACTGTTCCAATTTTTTAAACAATTAAAAAGTCTAATCTGAAATGTCTAATGAAATATCTAATGAATTGTCTAACAATGAAATGTCTAATGAATTGTGTAACAATAAAATATCTAATGAATTGTCTGACAGTGAAATATCGAATGAATTGTCTGACAATGAAATGTCTGATGAAATGTCTAACAATAAATATCTAATGAATTGTCTAACATGAAATATCTAATGAATTGTCTAACAATTAAATGATAAAAGCACAAATATAACATTTATTTTCTCTTCTTTCCGAGATAGCTTATAAATACGAACACGAAATAAACTGCGTTACAATTTCAAAATACATATTTTTAACCCCAATGCGCATGCGTCTAGGAGCAAACAATAGAAAACTAACTTATTATACAAATGAAATGTTGAATTTCTACGCCTTTATATATCTGAAACATTTAATCACCGTTTTCAGATATTTGAAATATCGGTATTTTCCTGTTATCCCGGACCCCAGACTTTTTGCCAGTTGCCAGACTTCAATTTTGAGAGAATATTTATGTTAAAACTAACGAAAATATCACGACTTAACTTAACCTTACCAACTAATTAGGTTAAGTGAATGCCGGGTTAGGTGAACTGTACGCTTTTGATAATTGGTTAGGTTAAGTCGTGATATTTTCGTTAGTTTTAACGAAAATATTCTGTCAAAATTGAAGTCTGGCAACTGGCAAAAAGTCTGGGGTCCGGGATAACAGGAAAGTACCGAAATATCTAATAAACATTTCAAAATAGCTATTATTCATTTCACAAAGCTAAGTTCATTATCAGATGTCGAGTAGACATTTCATATAGGTATATAACTAAAAGTTTACTACCATTTACGGTGTATGTTTGGTTATATACAGTATATATAATCTACTTAACTTTTATATATATATAATTTCATGGTATTCGGCCTGTTGATTGTTCACTATGTCTTCCTAACAGGGCAATCTAATTCATTTAGCTTTTAAGAAATGATTTTTAAAGAAAAATCATGTTCTATACAGTATATATATATATATATATGTTAAACACAGACCGTGCATGGAACAAGGAACTCTTCTGGGAAAATTAAATCCACTATAGTCCGAATAAGTAATGGTAAATGACAAATACCATAGTTTTTCTTTTTCATGATGCTAGCCCGACGTGGGCAACGGGTCTCTCGCAAAGCGGTCCCATAAATATAGCTTCCCTCACCAGCTATCTGCAAAGCAGACAGGATCCAGCTTTGGGACATGGATCTAGGGTTTAAAGCAAGCCTAGTCCCACTACATTCAGAACCTCTCTATAAGTAAAAGACTCGTTGCATTCACGTCGGATTGAATAAATCAAAGAAAAAGGGGTAACTATTGTATTTTTAGCCAAAAAAACAAAACTTAAACCTCAACCGGGACATTGAGCGTCCACTTTTCAAGGCACGTAACACGTCCGTTTAATATACACAAACTCAGAATGGTCCCATCAGAAACTTATATGTTAAACACAGACCGTGCATGGAACAAGGAACTCTTCTGGGAAAATTAAATCCACTATAGTCCGAATAAGTAATGGTAAATGCCAAATACCATAGTTTTTCTTTTCATGATGCTAGCCCGACGTGGGCAACGGGTCTCTCGCAAAGAGGTCCCATAAATATAGCTTCCCTCACCAGCTATCTGCAAAGCAGACAGGATCCAGCTTTGGGACATGGATCTAGGGTTTAAAGCAAGCCTAGTCCCACTACATTCAGAACCTCTATATAAGTAAAAGACTCGTTGCATTCACGTCGGATTGAATAAATCAAAGAAAAAGGGGTAACTATTGTATTTTTGTTTTTTTGGCTAAAAATACAATAGTTACCCCTTTTTCTTTGATTTATACAATCCGACGTGAATGCAACGAGTCTTTTACTTATATAGAGGTTCTGAATGTAATGGGACTAGGCTTGCTTTAAACCCTAGATCCATGTCCCAAAGCTGGATCCTGTCTGCTTTGCAGATAGCTGGTGAGGGAAGCTATATTTATGGGACCCTTTGCGAAAGACCCGTTGCCCACGTCGGGCTAGCATCATGAAAAAGAAAAACTATGGTATTTGTCATTTACCATTACTTATTCGGACTATAGTGGATTTAATTTTTCCAGAAGAGTTCCTTGTTCCATGCACGGTCTGTGTTTAACATATAAAGGGTGAGTCAAAAGTAGCGCCCGATTTCTGTCAGTTGATTGTTTGTTTGCCATTTGTATTACAGTGTACAAGAAGGTAGAAATAAATGAATGACATGTTTATCTAACCATTTATTCGGGGGAAAATTATTACGGAACTGTACCAAGCTGTTTTACTTGCAATTTTCAAAGTGCCCTCCCTCGTGATCGATGCACAATTGCAGCCGAAAAAAACAGAAATCGGGCGCTACTTTTGACTCACCCTGTATATATATATATATATAGCTGTTAGATAATGTTTGCTAAACTTATTATTTTATGTTGTCCCGTTTTAATTCTTTATACGATATATATTTAATATAAAATTCTCAAGTATAAGTTTAACCATTAAAATTTCTATTTCAATTAAAAACTTTTAGGAAGTCAAAATGGGAGCAATCCAAGAATAAGCACCCCCAAATCAATTTAGGGTGCTTTTTCTTGGATTGGGGTCGAACGAGGGTGCTTATTTTTGGATTGCTCTAAAATGGAGTTAAAATGGAGTTAATTGCTCTAAAATGGTTAATTGAATTGCCAGTAATAAATTGGTGTAAGGGAAAAAATCTTATTAAAAAGTGATGCTGTGTGCTAAGCGCGATCAAGCAATGACCTGGACAAAGTTTTCGAGGAATGTTGATGTTAAAATCCTTTAATTCGGATTGAGGTCGAACTGGGGGTGCTGTTTCTCGGATTGGGGTCTAACTGGAGTGCTTTTTCTTGGATTTGGGGACTTTGGGGTGTTTATTCTTGGATTGCTCCTCAAAATGTATATAAGGTGTGTTACAATA
>JAJOZX010005163.1:40000-50000 GCA_023014485.1 Bathynomus jamesi
ACCCATTTAAATTATCAAATTTTTTAAAGTTCAAAGACAAATTCCCCAAAACTGTATGCTCTAATGTTGTTTATAAATACACGTGCGACAGCTGTAAGGCTGCGTATATTGGCAGTACTCAACTCCAACTGGAGGTGGTACGCCTTTCTCAACATTTGGGCTTATCAGTCCGTACCAACCGTCCCCTCAGTAGACCACCACAATCCGCAATTAGAAACCATAGTAATGAAAAAACCATCCCCTTCACAAAATTCAGTTCGAAATTCTAACTAGATCCAATAACCTTACAGAACTCCGAATTTTAGAATCTTTGTACATCTATAGAAACAAACCTTCCATTAACAATAATAGTTCATCTTACAAATTACAGCTCTTCTAACTAAACCAACTTTCATAGACATATCATACCTTCTAATTAACTGACCATACAGTTTACTCTCAGCTTCTGCCAAATATGGAGGTTGACGTAAACATTGTGTATTTGCCAGTTGAGGTAATTTTAATTTAATTTTAATGATTTTAATTTTCTTTTGTATTGATGTAATTTTAATTATTTTAATTTTCTTTTGTATTGATGTAATTTTCATTATTCTCATTTTTGTTTTAAGGTTTTAAGACTTATAATTCACTGATGATGGCAAAAGATTTGTCGAAACCGAAACGTCTGAAGTATAAAAATAAAAGAAAATGTTTGCTGTTGTGTTGGTCCTTCTTTTCATATATATTATATAATATATATATATATATATATATATATATATATATATACTTACTTTATGATACGTTATGAAAGTTTGAACGACGGTTCAGGATTGACCTGCGGTCGACCCCTCTGCACCATCCCGCCTCATTTATGGGATTTGGTAGAGGAGGGAATTGCTGCGTGGTCTCCTCCTGTCCTCGTTGCCAACCACGCATGGCTGGTTAGGGACTTTGCACAGGAACCTATCGAGCTGGTTCTTCAAATTATTCAAGTTGGTGTGCTGGGGGTTTCTCAGTTCTTTGGGCAGAACATTAAAATGTTTTGGGCCTCGTATTTTGAGGGTATTTTCCATCCTCGTTTTCATGGCCCCTTGTCCCACCGCAGCTGGAACAGTACAAAATCAGCCTTTTCTCTCATTCCAGTATGTTTCTATTTCGTTTCTAAGGTCAGGGACAAAACCTTCGAGTATTTTCCATGTGTATATTATTGTGTACCATTCGCGTCTTCTTTCCAGGGAGTAGCGTTTCAGGGACTGTAATCGAGACTAGTAGACTTCATCTTTCGTTTCCTCTATCTTAGAAGGAAAAGTCCTTTGTGTGGCTTCTGTGTTCGCAATGTCCTTTTTTTTATGAACGTCTGAGTACTGAGCAATACTCAATTATCAGTAGGACTGATAGACTCTTCCATAATTTGAGTATGATGTTTACTTTTTTGCTGCGGAAGCTCCTCAGATGATTCCCATTATTTTCTAGCCGTTGTAATTTTGATGTTATAGTGCTCTCTGAATTCTGCATCCGACGACATTATTACTCCAAGATCCCTGACATGTAGATTTGGTGTTATCTGTTTGGCTTTCAGAGTTTTGTACCCTTTATTCTGTAGTTCCTTTTTATTACCATATCTTAGAAGTTGGAATTTTTCTTCGTTGAACTTCATATTGTTGTCTTCTGCCCACTGGAATAGTGTTTCACTGTTATTTTGTAATTTTTCTATGTCACTTTGGTTTGATATTTCCTTGCATATATTTGTGTCATCTGCGAAACAGGATACAATACTGTCATTGATATCTGCATCACTATCTGCAATCATTATTATGGGACAGAACTCTCTACTTCCGAGACTTCCGATTTAACTCCATTTACCGCCACTCTTTGTGTTCTTTGCGTCGAGAAATTAAATATCCATCTTCCCAGCTTTCAGGTAATTCCTGTATTCTTAAGTTTGTATGCTATAATTCCATAGTCACATTTATCGAAGGCTTTAGCAAAGTCAGTATATACAGTAGACGCCGTTTATAGTGTCCCACTCGGTGCCAAGCTAAAAGGACATTATAATTATATCCGATGAGACACTATATCCACAGTTTGGTCTCTCGAGGGTTGCAAGGTTAAAAATAGTGAATATGTACTGTATATCAATATATTTACAATATAAACACCTTTATTATGCAATTTCTCATTAAAATTGTTTTTACATTTCAACTGAAACATCAAAACTATGTTCATTTTACAAAACATTTTCCTTCAATGGCCATCTAGTAAGCCTATAAACAGCGCGGCATCACAAATACAAGTGTAAACTAGAGCTGCCAAGTAGACTATACTAGCTGAAAAGAGACACTATAAGCGTAATCAGAGACATTCTATCCATAGCAATTACCATGTAAAAGTAATTGTGTCCTAGTTTTGAGACACTATAAGCACCGAGAGACAATATCCGGGGACACTAAATCCGGCGTCTACTGTATTACATCTATGTTTTGTCTTCGACACAATGTTTTCAGCATTTTCTCCTGGTGGTCTAATAGCTGTGATAGGCATGATCTTCCAGCCCTGAAGCCATGTTAGTTTGGATTGTAAAACTACTACTCCTGTAGGTAGTAAGTAAGTCGTTTTACCTCTAGTTATACGTTCAAAACACTTTACAAGGTGGGAGGTGAAAGCTATTAGCTTTTTAGACATTGCTCTGTTACCTCTTTTAAATAAGGGGGCAATGTTCGTTTTCTTTAATGGAAATTGAACATTGCTCTTTTATATATATATATATATATATATATATATATATATATATATATATATATATATATATATATATATATATATATATACAGTATAGGGTTTTTATAAAGTCCCTATCGATTTCGGTGAAAACGTAGCAAAAAGGGTAAAATTCAATAACAATATAATAGAAGGCATACATTTAATGAATACTTAAGCATATGATTCTACATGAGCATCATCAGTATCTCTACAGAGTTCGAGTCTGTCAGCAGCATTGCGGAACACATTTTGGAGCATGACAGGGGTTATTTTTGTAACTGCTGTTATGTTATAATGTTATAATGTTATAATGTTTCAGACCAACAAAGACCCTAGGATCCACTCATGGCTGGTCTACCTAACTGTGTTCATAATCGTGTATTGTGTATGTCCTCCGTGGTGGCGGAGGGGACCTACAATTTTACGTGGGTTCCGAACCACAAGAACATAAGAAATTTATGTAAAAACTGCCGGTAAATTGGCAACGACCAATTTTTACGAAACTAAATAATTATCAATTTAAAACTAATTAATTATCGATTTAAAACTAAAGATAGAATCTCTGGATCCAGAGGATCAAGTCATAATAGACTACTATCCACAAATATGTTACACTCTATATCTATTTATAACGGACATGCAAATATATCAGATCCAAAGAATCCAGTCAATTTCATTACGGTATCCATCAAGTCACGGTCCATATCGATTGCGGACCAAGTCAAAATTTACAATCATATACATTACAATATATACACTTACGAGGAAAAGTGTAGGTGTGGCTGTAAAGACTGTACAGTAATGTAGAAATGTGTGTGCACCCATTTTGGGTCTCCCATTTAAAGGTGTTTGTGGGGCAAGTGAAGATCATGAGTTTTTCAATACCTCACAGTACTAAGGGGGCACCGCTCGGCAGAGGAATCTCTTTAAATGGGGTGTGTAAGGACAGAGAGTATCCCCTAACTCAAGACGCTGCCTCCCTATATCCCACAACACTTGTGTTGAGCTGTGGGATCTATCCCCAGAAAGCCTTAATTTTACTACCTTAAACTATACCCTTTCTATCAACATATGCGTCTAATCGATTTTTAAACATGTTTATAGACGTGCTACTAATTACTTCTACCGGCAAACTATTCCAGCTATTTACTATTCTATGCGTAAAAAAGTTTTTCGCAACTGCTGTCTCGAACCTTCTACTTGTCAACTTACACCCGTTATTTCTAGTCCTATTATATTGAGATATTTCGAAAAAGCTATCTCTATCTACGTTATCGAACCCATTCATAATTTTGAAAACCTGGATTAGATCACCCCTTAACCTCCTAGTCTCGAGTGTTGTCAATTTTAACTCCTTAAGCCTATCCTCGTACGACTTTGACCTAAGCGACGGAATCATCTTAGTTGCTCGTCTTTGAACTCTTTCGATTTTGTCTATATCTTTGCGCATATACGGATTTCAAAATTGGACCGCGTACTCCAAATGGGGTCTAACTAATGATTTATAAAGTGGAACTATAATATCGCGCGATTTGTACTCAAAATTTCGAGCTATAAAACCTAACACTTTGTTCGCCTTATTGATCGCTGCTGTACTTTGTTTCGCTACTTTTAAATCACCCGTGACTATAACTCCTAAATCTTTTTCCTGCTCTACGCTTGTTAAATCTTTCCCTGACATACTATACGCAAAATTACCGTTACGCGAACCTATATGCAAAATTTTGCACTTATCAACGTTAAATCTCATTTGCCATGTGACTGACCAATCAACGTAAATGTCCCAGCTTCATTCAGATGGCATTTTAAACACTGTTGTCTTTCAATAAGATGGGGCACCTTGTCATTACGCAAACATTGTTCGGGAGTACCTAAATGAACGATTTCCAAATTGGTGGATCGGACGTGGAGGCAACAGGCCCTGGGTGGCTCAATCTCCTGACCTAACGCCCTTGGATTTTTTGCATGGGGCTTTATCAAATCAAACGTCTATCAAACGAGGGTTACAGATCTGCAAGATTTACGTGCTCGTATCGTAAAAGCAGTTACAAAAATAACCCCTGTCATGCTCCAAAATGTTTTCCGCAATGCTGCTGACAGATTCGAACTCTGTAGAGATACTGATGGTGCTCATGAGAATCATATGCTTAAGTATTCATTAAATGTATGCCTTCTATTATATTGTTATTGCATTTTACCTTTTTGTTACGTTTTCAATGAAATAGATAGGGACTTTATAAACACCCTGTATATATATATATATATATATATATATATATATATATATATATACAGGGTGGGCCGAAAGTCTGGATCCATAGGAAAATATTTATTTTAATACATAAATTACAACAAATGGTAAATACTTAAAATGAATATCAACTTTAACTCGTAAATGCGTATCCGTGATACTGTACAGTGGTTCGTACTCCAGTATAAACAACAAATTATAACAAATGCTCAAATTGGCGGCCTCTGACATCGAGACACTTAGGGATGGAATTTATGATTTTTAATAATTCTTCGAATTGACGTTCTCGAGATGCGTGTTTCATTTGATAATCTTCTTGTTGACTTTACTGGACTATTCGTTAAAGTTTCACATACCATTGCAGAGGTATTTTCATCAGTTGCAGTTTTTGGACGACCAGAACGCCGTCGATCATGTACACTTCCTGTTTCTTTGAAACGTTTAAACAACTTGCCAACAGTCGCATGTGTTACTGGATGCTTATCAGGATGATTTCTATTGAATTCGGTAGCAACTTCTCTGTGTGTAGCGCCCTGTCTTGCGTACATGAGCACAAGTTCTACCCGGTCTTCTGTTGTTAGATTCGAAGCCATTTCTGGGCTGAAATAAAAAAAGTATTTGAGTATTTATACTGGAGTACGAACTACTGTAAAGTATCACGGATACGCATTTACGAGTTAAAGTTGATATTCATTTTAAGTATTTACCATTTGTTGTAATTTATGTATTAAAATAAATATTTTCCTATGGATCCAGACTTTCGGCCCACCCTGTATATATATATATAAAATGTAACTGGACTGGTCCGGACTGGGCTTCAATAGAGGTGGTCCGGGCTAGTCCAGACCACTATTTTTCAATTTTGGCAAGTCCACAGAAAACAAAGACTTCCCACAAACTTCTATACATAGAAATATTATCTGCTATTATGTCAAATCACTCAAAAAAGAAGTTTTGAAGCCCGTTTCTTCTATCTAAAGAAGTTATGTATCATTAAATGAAGTTATTATACCATATAACGAGAAGCTTTGATACCCAAAAGAAGGAAAAAGCTTCCCCCTAGAATGCACCCTCAAAAAGAAGTTATAAGTTGTAAACTTAGAAGGTTTTATTTTGAGTCTATATAGCGTGAATTTTAATGAAACTACTTGCTCGTTTCAATATGTTGTGTGAACATTACTCGACTCACACGTTTCTGGCGTAATTTGTCATTTAACTATATAAAATAACCAATTCCCAATCTGGATTGTGTGAGTTAAATATTTGGAATAAACATATTTGGATTCTGGACCAGTCCCAGAACCTCAGGTTGTATCACTAATATATATATATTATATATAAATTATTTCACGAAAGTAACACGTGAATAATATTTATGATGAAAATAACCACGAAGGAAAAAGGAAACACAGAATGGTGCTCAAGCGCTTTCGTCTAATGACATCCTCAGGAACATTGAAATAAATAACAAGTTCGAGACTATATATAGGTCACAAAAAAAATCGAAAAATAAAAATTGTAGGAGGAGCATACAAATTTATAAGGAAAAACTACCAGAGTTTTAGCACTTTGCTCTTCTTGTCTAAATCCGTTCTGAACGAATTCAAAACAACAGGATCAAGCGAAGAAAGACCCTGGCTAATGTTAAAATTATTTGTAAGTTGAATAATGGCAGACTCAAGAATATTTCTATTAACAATGTTGCCTGAGTGAAACAAAATTAAAGCATTATTCCAATCAATACATTTGTCAGAGTTATCCCACTGTATTGATTGGAATAATGCTTCAGTTTTGTTTCACTCAAGCACCATTATTAATAGAAATATTCTTGAGTCTGCCATTATTCAACTTACAAATAAGTTCAACATTAGCCAGGGTCTTTCTTCGCTTGATCCTGTTGTTTTGAATTCGTTCAGAACGGATTTAGACAAGAGGGGCAAAGTATTAAAACTCTGGTAGTTTTTCCTTATAAATTTGTATGCTCCTCCTACAATTTTTATTTTTCTATTTTTTTTTTTATGACCTTTATATAGTCTAGTCTCGCACTTGTTATTTGTTTCAGTGTTCCTAATGATGTCATTAGACGAAAGCGCTTGAGCACCATTCTTTGTTTCCTTTTCCTTTGTGGTTATTTTCATCATATATACAGGGTGGGCGGAAAGTAGCTCCCTATTTTGGATTGGTAAAAAAATACGTATATTATCCATTTATTTCAGAAGAAATAATATGAAAAGGTAGGCATACATGGTAGGTTTTCTCTGAAATTCAATGTGGGCTCCAACTCTTTCCACCAGCTTCTGGAGCCGCCCAGGAATGGCGTCCACTGACTTTAGCAGGAACTCCGGCGGGATGGAGGACATGACTTCCCGAATTCGGTCCTCCAGTTCTTCCAATGTCCTCGGTTTGGTGCGGTAGACTTCTTCCTTTACCCACCCCCAAAGAAAGAAGTCGCACGGTGTCAAGTCGGGGCTCCTGGCTGGCCATTGATGTGGACCACGACGACCCATCCAACGCCCAGGGAAGTGGGCATCCAGCCACTCACGGACAACAAGAGCGAAGTGCGGAGGGGCGCCATCTTGCATAAATATCAGATCGTCGATGTTCTCCCATGTGCTGACAACCGGCCAGACCTCGTTTCGCAACATAGCAAGGTACCGCTCAGCATTCATGGTGTTGCGCAGAAGGAACGGGCCCACAACCTGATCTGAGGTCATACCACACCACACCGTTACACTGAACCGATTCTGCCGTTTTTCAGCGGTAACCGTGCGACTCTTTCTTTGGGGGTGGGTAAAGGAAGAAGTCTACCGCACCAAACCGATGACATTGGAAGAACTGGAGGACCGAATTCGGGAAGTCATGTCCTCCATCCCGCCGGAGTTCCTGCTAAAGTCAGTGGACGCCATTCCTGGGCGGCTCCAGAAGCTGGTGGAAAGAGTTGGAGCCCACATTGAATTTTAGAGAAAACCTACCATGTATGCCTACCTTTTCATATTATTTTTTCTGAAATAAATGGATAATATACGTATTTTTTTACCAATCCAAAATAGGGAGCTACTTTCCGCCCACCCTGTATATACCTTTTGTGAGTGGTTGCATAAACACACGCTTGGCTTTTCCTCTCTACCAACAAACTCTTAAGATTAATCACATTTCCTGCCAAAGCTTTTCCCTATCAAACGGTATACTGACCTGACCTTCTCTGGCGTCCTTTGACTCGGCAAACACCGCATGTCACACATCCATTAGCGTAGAAAAGCTGCCTTTTGTTTCTCTTTGGAACATTCTCGTTTTCGCCTCGTGTATCACTACACCTCACTACACCCTCTTCAATAATATCAGAGCACGGACTTCACTTCATCATGTCCTTCTGACAATAATAATAATAAATGAATGGAAAGAGAATTGTTGGATAATGTATGTAATAATAATGATAATGATAATGATAATAATAATAATTATAATAATGATAATAATAATGATATAAATAATAATAATAATAATAATAATAATGATGATAATAATAATAATAATAATAACAGTATATAATTTTTTATTTTTACTTGAAGAAATCCGCGCATCGCTATCCAAAACTTTTCCTTGAAAAGAATCATTCGTTCTACAACGAACACTTTTTATAACGGAAAACTTAAATAAAAAATTATTTTTTAACTTCCTTTAATAAACAAGAAGAACATACAAAAAAAAAACCCGAACCAAATAATACCAACCAAGACAAAGAACAAAAACGAAAATGGGAAAACCCGAAAATGAAAAAGGTAAATAATTATAATAGAGACCGCGAAAAAATTAGCAGGACCGTAAAAGACAATGAGTTCGAATACCTTTGTCTCTTGGTGATGATACTTTACAGAGAACAAAAGAGGTAAGAAACAAGGTCTCGCCACATCAAGGCCAAATTTACTCTTCTCTCAAGTTAGCCCTTTGTATTTATTGAGTGAAACAAATACGCAAGCACACACACACACACACACGGGGGGGGGGGGGGAGTAACATAAGCAAGTCGAATGGAATAAAGTCGAATTCTATTTAATTCCAATCGATTTACTTCCAATACTATTTTCTTCCAGTCTGGCTAATTCGATTTTATTCCACTTGGACTTAATTCCATTCACTTCGATTTAATTCCAGTGCATTCTCTCTAATTCAACTCTTCATCATTTTTAAATTTAACACAATTTTTATATATATAATCTAACCAGTCGTACACTTAAGGGCTAGAAGAGGGGACCTAACCGGGTGTTCGGTAAGTTCGGCAAAAGAAACCGTCGTATTCCAGAAACCTGACAATATAATTAATTTACACAATCTAACCTAAAAAAATCATACTCTTAACGGGCTAGAAAATTAGCCTAACCGGGTACTAAATAGTAGTTCGATCTAATTCCTGTATTATTTGATTCAGTTAATTCCAGTACGTTCGATATTTGCTTCCGGTTTGACCGATTCTGCTTACTTCCAATTTGACCTTATTCCCTTTGCGTTACCTAACTGTCCCCATATATATATAATATATATATATATATATATATTAGAAAGAGACTTGTTCCTATGGGACCAAGCGAACATCAATCTGAGGATGAATAGCAGGACTCACGCATATACTGTACGTACAGTGTACAGCAAACACATTCCAAACGTTTCGGAAACATTTATTCCATCATCAATAGTTTATCTAAAAAGGATTGTATTAAAATCTAACATTAAAACGACAATTGAAAAAGTAAAACATTACAGATCTAAGCATTAAGAACAATTACTAAAACACATCGGTCTTCCCTTGTCTATTTGTGTCGGGAGACGAGCGTTCAACAATTGAAGGAAAAGTTAAGATAAACGGAGACGCGTCTCATGAAACGGGACGACTCTCGTCCAAACTGAAATAATATCTCGTCATACTTAATCATTCAAAACAGTTTTCCCATGACACTTATTGATAACTTCACAATAACTGATCGTAATTAATTTGAAACAGACCTTAAAATT